>OX637466.1:45720458-46044093 GCA_951799995.1 Trifolium subterraneum | reverse complement strand
TTTATTTTACAAGTATGAAAATTTTTCCAGCAATTTAATGGTGATTAATCTTTATCAGAGAATCTATATAGCACACAATTAAAGTTGATTTTCTTTTCCAACCGAATTTCTCTATATGCAAAATTCAGTGTTCCCCTAATCGAAGAGTGCTAATAACACACCTTCTAACACATTCTTCCCAACACTCTCTATATAATTGGTTGAAATTCAAATGGATCCCACTAAATCATGTAGGCCCCACATAAATTTGGTGGGACCATTTGAAATTCAACCAATTAAAAAGAGTATGTTGAAAAAAGTGTGTTAAATAGTGTACTGCTAGTATAATTCCCCCTAATCATCATAAATTCAGTCCCACTTCACACCATTCTGATAATCAAACCCAAGGTCACTTACTCGAGGATTTGTGCTCCTGCCGCAACAAATTCATTCCTTCTAACTCTCTTGGGCTTTCAGATTGACCTCAACAGTCCCCCACATTCCTCTATTTTGGCGAAATGGAATAAAATAATGGGCCCGTTTGTTTTGGATTTTTTTAAAATAGATTTTGTAGTGTTAGAAAATTTTGTATAAAAAAAATTTACAAAGATTTTTTTTATAAAAGCTTCAAATGAAAATTTTGTTTGAATAGTTATTCTTAAAATGTTATTTTAGGTATTTCATCATTTTATTGAAAAAAAATTTGGATATCAAAATTTCAAAAAAATCACTTTTTTTGAAGCTATTTCAAATAGATTTTTATAAAAATCATTTTTGAAATACAACTTTTTATAAAAGTTGAGATTTTGACTATTTTTTGTTCTTCAATAATGTACGTCTATGGTATATGATTTCAAAATTAGTGTTTGAATTTAGAAAAAACGAATATAAAAAAACTTTTACTATTTTGAAAAACAGTTTTATAAAATCTATTTTCTAAAATACAAATAAAAAATCTATTTTTTTAAAGCTAAAACAAACAGGCCCAATTTCATATATATTTTAGTTATTAAAATTACTTTTTTTATCCTACCTTTTATCATCATATATATATATATATATATATAGAGTAGGTTTTTCTCCTTTTGTCTAGACCCATTCTAGATTGACTTGAGTAAAGAAATAGAGTTTGTTACTTGTTCTTGACTTGTTGCTAGTATAAAGTTTTTAGGTATGGTGGAAAAATACCATGATGAGGCAGGTAAGTTCCAAACGTGTGCATTACTTAGAAGCTGCTTCTGTGACAATCATGATATTATAATAAGTCTAAAAAAAAATAGTAAGATTGATCATTCATATTGTTATTATTATATTAGCTTACATCTCAAGGCTCTAATAAAAATCAATGAGTTAGCAAAGTGTCTTGGATTAAATCCTAAGCAAAAATCAAATATTTATGTCTATAGTTTTTTCACCTTTCATTTGACCTTCGTGACCAATTATAAATCATAATCACACACATATGAATTACACAATCAACACACTATTGCATTCAACTATAATATTAATTCTTTTATGAATTACACAATCAACACACTATTTTTTTTATCATCACTATCAGGTTCAATGAACCGTCTAATCTGGTTTGGGGATCAGTTCTGCCATCAAGTAGTTCCAATCCCCTCGCGATCATAGTTGTAGAGGTCGAACCGTAGTCCTCCCTACCAAGTTGATCAGCGTCAATCATCACTAAACCAACTAATAATCGGCAACACACTATTTTTAAATATTCATTTTCTATTTTTTTGTTGGTATTAATGTCTTACAAGATTTAATGAAACTCATTTATATTTCAACAAATTAATATGGGTGTTGGTTCACACTTCCTTGTTTTCTCTTTCTTTATCCAAGCCACAAGTCTTGCCTGAGATTTTGTCCTAAAAAAATCTTAAAAACCATCGGTTGATATGTCAAGCTCAAAACAAGTAAACAATGAATAACCATTAATTTTTGGGACAAATAGTAACCTAAAATATTAGTCATTTGGCTATATCCCTTTCAAAGTAACAATCATCATTTATAACAAAAGCCCTGAATAGTAGGTAATCTTTTTGTAGCTTGGGATAAAATCAAATATATGAATTCTACTTTATAATAATTTGCCAACCATGGGTATTTTAGGAAATAAAAAAAATAAATTCTATATAGATATATCTTAAGTCTAAAGTCCCCAACATTATATATAAGGAAACCTTCTTGCCTTTAAAAACACACCAAATCCTCATCTATTAAAATTATCCTCAATTTAGAAATTCTCTTTAGAATCTAGATCCACTTTCATTCTATACAATAAAGTGGAAAATATGAATCAACTCAATTACCATAAAATAGCATTCTTGACTCAAAGCATAAAACCTCATAACTATCTAATTAAGCTTACTTCAATATTGTTAGTTTCATTATCTTTGTTTCCTTTCATATTTTCTCCTTCTTCTTTAATTTCTTTCTTCCATCAATTCAACTTCTACTTCTCTACATTCTCTCTTCAACTATTTACTCACACTATAGACAAAAATTGCATGTTCCTCCTATGTAATGGTCTCCTTGTTTTTGTTGGAATAACAAGATCTTTATCTTGGTCTAGTAGTGTTGATGAATCTTCCAACTTTGTTAAAGATGGTTCACAATCACTATACTCAAATGTTGAAGCTATTAAAGAGTCAATGTTAGTGGTGAAGGAGAAAAGCAATAAGAGTGAAGAAGTAGAAGAAAAAGTTGAAAATATAAATTTGGAAGTAGGAAAAGGAAGTAACATATTAGTTTCGGAACATGAGGACGAGCTAGACGAAGGGATTAGACTATTTGACGAAGGAGATGAAGAAGAAGACGATGAACAAGAAATGGTTGAAGAGGCAAATTTGGTGCTAAGTACTGAGGAGTTGAACAAAAAATTTGATGACTTCATTAGAAGGATGAAGGAAGATTTGAGGATTGAAGCTAAAGTTAATTAGTCATGGTTTGATTTTAATTATGAACTTTCATGATGTTTCTAATATTGGATTTTTTTTCCCTCTCTTAATTAAGGATTCAATGACAACTACCTTTTGGAAAATGTAGTTTTAATTGGAATTCATATTACAAGTTGTAACGGCATGCGGAAGTAGTTGATTATGGCCGTTCGATATTAATACAATGATATAGATTATTTAGTAAATAATTTAGCGGTGGTGAAATGTTAGCGGATATCAATCTTAAATCAATATATAGTCAAGATCATTAACGTGTGTAAATACGATCTTTATTTATAGCAGTGAATCCAAATCTGTTTCATCAGAGATTAATAATAAATCTTTGATATGTGATGATATATTTTATTTTCATATATTGATTCTAAGTCCTTTATTTTATCGTTAGAAGTTAAATGTGAACATATCCGCTAGATCCAGACTTGCGCTAGTATTAAAATTGCCTTTATTTAATCAGTTGATCACTTTTGTACTTCTTAAAGGAAAAAATTATATAATCTCAACTACTTTAATGTGTTTTCTTCCCTTGTTCAAACGTTTTAACGAAGTGATTTTTTTCTTTTTTGACAAATTAGGATGCTATGACTTATTGCATGTCATAATTAACAAACATTATTAGATCAGATGTCATGCCTAGCTCGGAACAGAAATGAAACAAATGATTGTAGTATTTAGCAACTTATTTATTTTTTAATATTTTAAAATTAAATTTAAAATAATAATAACATATTCAGCTTAGTTTTGGAAACATGTTTTAAATGATGGTTGTGTATAACATGGTATGGTAACACAATTTGAGAATGGTAAAAACAAAATCCCTAACTTGAATTAACCATGCAGTACATTTTTTACCATGTTATCCTACATGCTAGCTCAATTCCGCACACTTTGACTCTGTTTGGTAAAAATAACGGTTAGCTGATAAGCTAGCTTATCAGCTAGCTTATAGTTTATAACTTATAAGCTACTTGAAATAGCATTTGAAAATAAGCTATAAGCTAGTAAAATAAGCTATAAGCTCATAGTAAAATGACTGTTACCAAACAAAGCTTTTAGCTTATAAGCTAAAAGCTAAAAGCTATAAGCTAGTTTTTTTGCCTTCCCAAAAAGAGCCTTTGTCTAGTCAAATACTTTTAGCTGCAATAATATTATTTTTTCATTTTATAATTTACCATATTCTTAAATATTTCATAATTTAGGTTTTTAAATTTGCTATGAATTAATATATTCATACCGACCAAAATTGATACTATATATAACTATACACATGATGAAAATCAAACAAAACCATTCAATTTAGAGAATGACTATCTTTGATGGAGAGAGCCTATGGGACCTTCTATGTGAAGAAGTCCATTAAAATGAATGAGAAAGTTCATCCAGTTTCAATCACATAAACATATAGCCATTTATGAATATATTTTAATTTAAGAAAAAAGCCATTTATGAACTCATCGGCCAACTGTATTACTATGATACAACATATAGGTGGTTGACAAGTGTTTTTCTTAATGAATCACATATCATTGTGCATCATGCAGAGATTAATTTTTCGAATTGGATATGACTATATGGATCATAAGACTCAGAAAGGGATTAAGTGCGGTAAAATATCACACATTTTTAATCTCAACCATTAAATCAATTTTTATTGTAAGATGGTAATTTGACCGTTGCAATCTCTACCATTTAATAAATCATTCAAATGCCGCAATACAAAACAGTGTGAAATAGTGTTGTTTCAGTACTGCAGCCAATCCAAATACCTTAATCTCTTACCATCCGAATACTCTTGAGTGTGATCGACAAACATTTGAATTGATCTCGTCCATAATCAATTTAATATTGTTTCAAGCAATTCTCAAGTTAACAAACTAATTTTGATATATAGAAGATAAAATCATATCAAATTGTTATATATCGTCATCTTATTCAAAATAGTGTTTCCCATTATATTACAAATATTTTCCAATCATGTGGGAGTAAATTAGAAAAGGAATTCTCCCGTGAACTTATTATAGTTGGCAGAGACATTCCAATATATGTGTAGGAGGTCGGAGTTCGAATCATAGTCATCTCACTTATTTATTTAAGGATAAATTTTTTAGCAACTAAATAACTTGACAAAAAAAATATAATAATTAGAAAAATAATTAGTGATAGACACATCAACAAGTTGAATTCAAGGTACAAAAGGTTGAAACCCCCACCTGAGCTAACCAACCATGATGGTTATAAATAATATTTGGATCAACTCTTTCTTTTATAGCTTAACCAAAGTTTTGGATTCGATCCATAACTTAAGTATGCAACAATGTTAAAATTTTTAGAGAAATTTTGTCGCTCATTTGGATCCCCACAAAACTCGAGGAATTAATATCTTCAATTGCGCGTATATAATCTCTAGTTTATGAAAAAATATATTCGATTGAGTTGGTTTGGATAACCGAACTGTCAAACTGACCCTATTTATATTTTTTATTTATATTAAATAATATGCTTTGTATTTTAAAAGGAAGTTTTAGGTTGTCTTTAAAAATTATGGGTAATTAAGTTACTCCACAACAACCAATTAAAATTGGCTTAATTGCAGTTTTGGTCCCTCTATTTTCACTAATTTGCAGTTTTAGTCCCCCTATTTTAATATTCGACAGTTTTGGTCCCCCTATTTTAATCTTTTACTATAAATCAATGATGTGATATATTTTAAACGACGTGGTATGTGATCTGATGATAAGAAAATACCAAGATCGGTGAAATTGTAAGAAAAATCCTTTAAAAAGTTGATTCAAAACATGTTTTATCACCATATTTTAGACAAAATATGGGTTTGGGGGACCAAAACTGTCGAATTTTAAAATAGGGGGACCAAAACTGCAAAATGATGAAAATAGGGGGACCAAAACTGCAATTAAGCCATTAAAATTAGTTGTGTATACTCTATTAATTATTCTTTTTTAGAATTCTATGTTTGATATGGTTTTTTTATTTTATTTTTATTTTTAACGAAATGTTTGATATATGGTGGAGTATATTTGACAAAATTTTAATTGGTTGTGGATAACTCATAGTAAAGACAACTTAAGTATCAATATCACCTTTTCAAATCATGGTTAGACCCATGAAACTATCAAATTTAAAGAATTTGAAATTGCAATTTAAAGAATTATTTACGGGACTAAAATTTAAGTGATCTTTATACAGGGATCATTTGTATAATTAAGCATCGATAATTATATGAAAGAGATAAACTATTTCACCAAAATGTGTATTCTCTTCTGTCTTTTTTTTTACTCAGTTTTCTCTTCTGTCTTAAACATAAATAAAAGAAAAATTACATTCACGATTTATTAAAACGACATTAACATTCTCTTTAGTTTTAGAGATCACACTATCTTCCTTTAAATTTTTATCAAATAGACAAATATCACTCTTTTCTACTAAAAGTATTGTTGATTTTCTGTTAATTTTTTTTTTGATAGAGAAATAATTTCAAGTTAACATATTTAATGGAGATTCTTGAATTAGTAGTGGGACGACAAAAGAATTGATTTTAAAGTTTTGTATATAGCTTTTGTTACCTAAGTTGCCTTTTGTTTTTGTCCATTAGTAAAAACTAAAAACAAAACAAAATCTTGATTTCGGTGCATTTTAATAGACTTTAATAGAGATGAGTATAATTTTCTCTGGACAATAAGTCAAATGTATTTAGTCTATATTTGAACTAAATACATTTAGTTTTAATCAAGTATTTATCTTATATTTAAAACCAACCATTATACATTTGGTCATATGAAAATAAAGTGAGACGAAAGAAAATTACGGAAACCAATACATGAACTTAGACGAACTTGGACAAACTTTTGTCTAAATTTATGCATTAATTTCTGTAATTTTCTTTTTTTTCACTTTCTTTCTATCATACTAAACGTGATCGACACCTATTTTATCTATATCCGAATCTCTCTTCTTGTCACATCACTAACTTTTCTCTTTCAAATTAAGTGTATACATCCATATATGGGTGTACAACAAACATTTCCATAAAACCAAATAGAGGAAGAAAATATGGAATATGTGTTTCTCGTTGATCTAGACTATCATACAACTTATGTACCGATTTTGTATTTTGAATTTAATTTACCAATGTTTAAATATAGATTAGTTTTATCTTGATCAGATAGTCCAAATCAAGTAATCGTATCTAAATCAAGTAATCGTGTCAAAATTACAAATAGTTAGATTAGAAGTTATAAAAACTACCTTACTCTAAAAAGAAAAAATTAGAAAGAAATGTAGTAGTATTATTTATAGCATTTATATAGCCATTACAAAGGATAGTAAAAACGCAGAAAACAAACTTTGATCATAAATTACTATTTAATCCTCTACTATATATAAATCTATATAGTTGAGAAGTATCTTCAGTAAGTAATCTGTGATCTACTCTCATTTATATATGGCCTATATGCTAATTTTCTATCATTGTCTTCTCTTCTCAATTAATCATCTGAAAAAAAAAAAATCCAAAACAAGATACATTACAAATTTAGGATAATCAAAATTATATATTATAAACAATGACAACTTATTTTTTGTTCAAAAAAAATAAGTTGGACTACAATACTGACATTCAACTTCAACCCTAAACAATAAGAAATAAAATATGGAAAAAAGGGACAAAAAAAAGAGAAGAGAATTATTAATTAAAGTTAATATTTTTAGAAAATTAAAGTGAATTTAGCAAATAATAATTGAATCAAATTAAGAGGGGTAGTATAGTCTTACTTTGAGATGGTAATTCATCTGACTTTTCAAGAGGAGCTGGCAATTCGAGGTGGTCATGATCCTCATCATGGTGGTGGAGGTGGTGATTGTATCCGGCAACAATGTAATCAATGACTTCTTTGATAGGTCTAGGGATCGGAACGGGATCATTGTTGGGTGGAGTGGTGTTGGTAAAGATGGCAATGATGGCGATAAAGACGGCAGTAGATATGAAGAGTGGAGTGAAGTACACTATTGAGTTTATCAAGGTGGGAAGAAGGGAGAAGAAAAGGAAAATGGCAATTAGGGCATCAATGATGTAGTGTTTGTACTTGAAAAATTCTTCTTTTGAGAGTAACTTGAAAAGTTCTTGTTTGATATCCATGTTGGAAAAGGAATAGGAGCGTGATGTGTGAATGATGATTTTGATTGTGATAGGTTTGTGTGTGAGGGCGATGTGCTATATAGTGTGAGAAATTAAGGAGAGACAAGAGGGAGAGAGATCAGAAAAATGTAACTGAAATTGAGGTTGTGTAGAGACTCTCTTTACTGTTTTTTTGACATTTGTTGCGAGAGGAAATTATTTGAATGCCCTTGTTTCTATATTATATTTTCTTTTAATTAATTTTTAAAATTTATAAGAGCTTATAAAAGAATGGAAATATATATATATATATATATATATATATATATATATTGATAATAGGAAGATTATATTCTTTTTTTGATAAAAGGAAGACTATATTCTATGGGAAGAGAAAAATTAACAAAAAATTAAAGGTGTTAGTAAAAAAATGGAGGTGTTTATCTATATATTTGATGATAATTTAAAGGAGGTTAACATAAGTTTAAAATTAGAAAAGATGTGTTGTATTTTAATAGACTTTAGAAGAGATAAGTCAAATGTACTTAGTCAATACTTGGACTAAATTCATTTAGTTTTTATCTTATATGTTAAAGCAATCAATTCTTATATTTGAAACCCTTTTATTTACCTACAAGCATTCAAACAACATTTTTTTTTGTCAAGTAGTGTAGTGGATAGAAAATTCACCTTAAAGGTGAATAAATGAAATATCGCGGGTTCAAACCCAGCTCCTGCACATAATGTGCTATGTTCCTACCAACTGAGCTAAGCTCACAGAGACATTCAAACAACATTTTATCTTTATTTTATGTGAAGAAAAAAAATAATCTTTAATCTTTTATCCTATCACATCTATCATACCACACTCACTTATCTTTTTCTCTCAAGATGTATACATCTATGGATGTACACCAAACATTTTTCGAAAAGCAAAGAGGAGTAAATTTTTTTGAATCTGTGTCAAATTAAATGTGTTTGGATCGAGTTAGAATCTTCTCTATTTCATATTCTTTCCATTCCTCTATTATTATATAGTGTTGGAAATATAAATGTAAAGAAATGTATCGAGAGAATCCCAACTCGTTTGGATCCGTACATAATCCGACATTTTCTTCTTTCGTTACTAAAATTTTAATCGAGTACATTCAAACATACTAATGGTTATATTATAAGTTAGAACTAGCTACCTTACTTGTAAAAGAAAATTTTAGCGAGAAGACTAATTTTATACTAATTTTATTTAAAGTTGAGTAGCATTTATATAGCCATTACAAAGGAAAGCATAGCCCAGAACACATTGATCATAAATTAACTATTTAATCCTCTACTATATATAAATCTATATAGTTGAGGTAAGTATATATAGGGGTGTAATTGGACCGGTTTGGATCGGTTTTGAGTGAATTCGATGTTAGAACCAATGAACTCTCGATTGGTTCGGTTTGGTTCGGTTTTTAGTGTTTTTCAAAAATGAATCCGAACCAAACTCATCGGTTTGGTTCGGATACTTTAATCGGTTTTATAGTGCATTTTTTTCGATGTATTTCATGCTATTATTTTTTTCCGGTATATTTTTTTACCTATAAGTTCATCAAATAAGTTCATAAAATGCAAAATACAATTCATTAAATAATTTCTTCATATACAAAATACAATTCTTTTCCCATAAGTTCATCAAATACATAGTACAAAATCATATTGAAATTAAGTTCATAATTTTTTCAAATAATAAAGTACAACAAAAATAAAAATTCAAGTTAACTTCACCACTAGTAAAGCGTATTCCGACAACGCTTGACATGAGAGATTACAGTTTTTTTAGAGTTTGAGATAAAATCTATGAGAGCAGAACAACGTGAGAGTGTTGTGTTGTTTGCTCAATATTGAGATATTAGAACTGAGAGCAGCGTGAGTTTTTTGCAGCTGTAACTCTGAGGAGACTGAGTCTGAGAGTTTCCAAGTTAAAATTTGTTTTGTGATGTGAGTATGCGTAAGATTTTTTTTATAAGTAGTTGTGATGCTTGTTTTATTTTTGGGAATGCGCTAACTTGGGATATGAAGGGACAAAAGAAATATCATTGTAGAGAACAACAAATATGAGAATGAAAGATATGCCATTTTTTTAGTTGAGCTAAGGGTTAAAAGAGTTGGAGGTCCAAGACTCAAGTCTTGGCAACAAGAAAAACTAACATATAATATAATATACTAACAACTAACAATTTGCTATAAAAAAAAGAGGTCTATAAAGTCATAAAATAAAGGGCGTGTTAGTGATATATACACAAAACTCAGGGGAGATTAATATATTATCCCTTTGTTTCTTTAATAGATGTGGGCTACCTAAAAAAATTAACTTAATAATAATATATATTTTGTAAAAAAAAACTTAATAATATATATATTGGTTTGGTTCGGTTTGTCCATCGGTTTTTAAAATTCGATCCGAGAACCGAACCAAACCACATCGGTTTTCAATTGGTTTGGTTCGGTTTTTTATCCGATCCATAAGAATCGGTTTTTTTTCGGTTTGGATTGGTTTGGATCGTCGGTTCAATTGGATTTTTTCGATCCACTTACACCCCTAAGTATATATATGGCCTATGCTATTTCTCTATTTGTCTTCTCTTCACAATTAACCACCTGAAAAAACAAAATCAAAACACGATAGATTAAAAATTTAGTATAATCTGCTTCAATTTTTTTTTAGTATAGTCAAATAGTGTCACACGCAATAAACAAATAACAATACGTAAAATCATGACTCAACATTGACCTTAACAAAATTCTAAAAGGAAATATAGCATAAATAATTTTTTTAAGGAACATAAATAAATTATTGTTTTTGATATTGTTGATGTTGGTTGAAAATATATATGTTGAAAAATCTGTTGTTAATGAGATTTGTGAAGATTGCCTTAAAATATGTTTCTGGAAGATTTTGTTTGTTTTAAATTGGATATATTTAAAAACAAAGGTTTATATTTTTGGCAAGATTCTGGTTGTTTTTAAAGCAGATTTGTTTCTATTATTTAGACATATATTTTTCTATAAATAGAGGGGTGTTTTATGTTGGGTTATTCACTCTAACCCTTGAACAAAGAATGAGGGAGATGAATTATGAGAGAGATTGAAAAACTATGAAAAGTATAGAAAATGGTAAAGGGAAAGTTAGCAAATCTTATTCTTCCACAAAGGGCCTTATTTGTTTATATACAATAGGTGGTTGCTTCAAGCAACTGCATAACTACCTAAGACAAACAAACACTAACTACCTAACTGAAATGACAGCTGTACATGCCAGCTAATAACTGACAGTTAACTAACTAACTAACTGCTAACTGTCTACACAGAACAATGTTACAACATTGTATAGAACAACTGAGAGTTAGAGTCTCTGACTGCTAGAGCATCTGAAGGACAGATGTTCCAATATCTGACTCAACATTGCACAGTCTGAATTATAAAACCAATACTCCTCCTTAATTCAGACTGTCAAAGCTGACAATTCCCATCTCCCTTCTTAGCTTCAGAAACTGATCTCTCTTCACAGCCTTAGTTAGTATATCAGCTTGTTGATTATTAGTTGAGCAATACTCCAGGCTGAGTTTGCCTTTGTTAACTTGGTCTCTAAGAGAGTGAAACCTTGTCTCAATGTGCTTACTCTTGCCATGGCTGACAAGGTTCTTTGCCAAGTTAATTGCTGATTTGTTGTCAATCTTCAGCATTACTGTGATGTTATCAGTAATCTTCATTTCACTGAGAAGTGATTGCAGCCAATTAGCTTGACAAGCAGCTAGAGAGCCTGCAACATACTCAGCTTCACAGCTGGATAAAGCAATCACTGATTGCTTCTTAGAACACCATGAAACTGGTGCACTTTGGAACTTGAACACATAGCCCCTTGTGCTCCTCCTGTCCACCTTGTCTCCACACCAGTCAACATCAGACAACCAACCAATCTCTATCTCTGCCTTTGCATTCCTTGCTGACTTTGGAAGGAAAATTCCAAATTCTAGTGTACCTGCTATGTATCTCAGAATTCTTCTGGCTACATTATTCATATGTGACTTTCTAGTATTCTCCTTGAGTCTACTTACCAAGCCTTTAACAAGGCATATATCTGGCCTACTCTTGTACAGATATCTCAAGCATCTAGCAACTTTCTTGATTATTGTAGGATCTTCACCATGATCCTTCACTTTGATTCTACAATTTGCTTCTTTGCTTTGATTTCCTAGCTTGAGATTCATTTCCATGGCTGACTTACTTTCAACCATATTGAATCTTCTCAATATTTCTCCAGCATACTTCTTCTGATGTAGCATTAACCCTCTTGTTCTAAGAAATTTATTTCTTAAGAAACAAGATACTATGCCTACATCTGTCATAGCTTTTGACTTAGTCACTGGTTCATCAACCAATAATGCACACTGCATTAATTCACCTTCTTTACTGACTCTACTGTCATCTGCAAGCTCACATTCTTGCCACCTGGCTAGAACTTGACTTTTCCTTGTTGATATGACTTCTGTTTCTACATTAGCCTCAACTTCTGATGCTTCAACCTTTGTTTCAGCATTCCAACCTTTTGTTCTTGTTGATCTGGCTCTTGCTTCTACATTAGCCTCAACTACTGTTGATCTGGCTCTTACTTCTGCATTAGCCTCAACTACTGTTGATTTGGCTCTTGCTTCTGCATTAGCCTCAACTGCTGATACTTCAGCTTCTGATGCTTCAACATATGCTTCAACCTCTGTCTCAGCATTACAGTCACTCTCACTGTCTTCATTGATGTGCACCTCATTCATTATCACATCTTCACTGATGTGCACTTTCTGATGTTCACTATCAGACTCCTTAGATGTGTGCTTACTAGCACCACCTGTCCTTAAAATCTTAATTGATTTATCATTCTCCTCCTCAATTAAGACTTCACTATTTGAATTCTCAAATTTAACTTGGACAATTCTGCTTTGTGATAATGATGCACAAAATACCATCTTATTTCCCACATTGTATACTTCCATCTGATTGTTTCCCAAGCTCACTGTGAAACCTTTCTCAACCAACTGTTCAATGCTTAGAATATTTGATGGCACATCTGGTACATACATCACACCAGTAATCAATACTTGATTACCATCCTTTCCCTTGATTAACATATCACCAATTCCTTCTGATTTTACTATTCTACTGTCAGCAAATCGAATTGTTGACTTGTTTGAAGAATCATAGTTAACAAGCCACTCCTTGTTACTAGTCATGTGATTTGAACAACATGTGTCCAAATACCATCCTTCTTGCTTACCAAATTCATCCTCTGTGGTAGGCATCATCAATAATGGACCTTGATCTGATCCATTATCATTCTCAGTCATGTGTGCCTCTGATTCCTTTTCATCAGTGACTGTCACCATGAAGCTCACATCATCTTCTGATGTTGAATCATCTTCTGCCACATTTGCTTCTGCTTCAGTATTCTGACTTTTCTTCTTCTTTGGAGCCTTACACTCACTTGCATAATGACCATACTTGTTACAACTGTAACACTAAATGGTACTCTTATCTTTCTTTGTGTTTTGCCCTCCTCCTTCTTTCTCTGAAGATTCAGGCTTTTCTTCAACACTTTCTTTCCATTTCTTGGAACCTTTCTTGTTCTGCCATTTCTTCTTTTCATCTTGATACTTCTTGAACTTTACAAACAGAGCTTGCTCATCTTCTTTGCCATGATTTCTCTCACCATGCTTCAATTCATGAGCCTCAAGAGTGCTTTGCAGATCCTCCATCTTTATTTCACTCAAGTCTCTTGTTTGTTCAATTGTCACCACACTGTGATCAAATTTATGAGTTAAAGTTCTTAGTACCTTTTCCACCATTTCTTCTTCACTGAGTGTGCTTCCACAATTCTTCATCTGATTTGTGAGAGTTTCCACCCTTGTGAAGTAGTCTGCAACTGCTTCATCATTCTTCATCTCCAACAGTTCAAATTGTCTCTTTAAGGCTTGCAATTTCACTTTCTTGACCTTTGCATCACCTCCATAACTCTTCTGCAAAATGTCCCAAGCATCCTTAGAGGTTGTAGCATCTGCAATTTTCTCAAACACCTTTGAATCCACACATTGATGAATGAGAAACAGAGCCTTGCTATCCTTCTTTTTTGCCTCTCTGAATGTGGTTCTTTGCTGCTCTGTTGCATTGGCTGGCAATGGATCAAGAATCGTATTCACTTGTTCATCAGCTTCTTGAACAATGAATATCACCTTCATCTGTTTGACCCATGTATCCCAGTTCTTTCCATCAAGAATTGGAAGATTTGCGTGGAAGTTGCTCTTCCCTGCCATGATTGATTCACAATCACAGATTCTATCCTCAAGATTGAATCAAAAGTTCCTTGGATCGTACGTGCTCTTAGATACCACTTTGTTGGGTTATTCACTCTAACCCTTGAACAAAGAATGAGGGAGATGAATTATGAGAGAGATTGAAAAACTATGAAAAGTATAGAAAATGGTAAAGGGAAAGTTAGCAAATCTTATTCTTCCACAAAGGGCCTTATTTGTTTATATACAATAGATGGTTGCTTCAAGCAACTGCATAACTACCTAAGACAAACAAACACTAACTACCTAACTGAAATGACAGCTGTACATGCCAGCTAATAACTGACAGTTAACTAACTAACTAACTGCTAACTGTCTACACAGAACAATGTTACAACATTGTATAGAACATCTGAGAGTTAGAGTCTCTGACTGCTAGAGCATCTGAAGGACAGATGTTCCAACATCTGACTCAACATTGCACAGTCTGAATTATAAAACCAATATTTTATTCATAGAAAAATAAGAGAGTGAGCAAGATGTAGATGCAAGGATTAGAGTTTGCCACCATACAAGGGCTAGGGTTTTAGAGAGGAAAAGAAGTTTTCTCTTGGTACAACTCTAGGGGTGGGTGAACTATCTTTGTGGTACAACTTGGAAAGTCTAAATCATTGAGTCTCTTGGTCACGGAAGAGATTCGGGGAAAGGGTAGAATTAGGATCGAAGGCTAATTCTTGTAACTCTTTGGGAATTTCTTGTAAAGAAACTCAATGATATAGTGTTTATTCTCTGGTTGTCGGTTTTGACAACGGCCGTGGTTTTTTCTCCGGATTTGGAGTTTCCACGTTATATTCTTGTGTTGTGATTGTGTTCTTTTATTTTTCTCTATGCCGGTTATTTCCCAACAACTGGTATCAGAGCTTTTGGTTTGATTCAGGGAGAGGGGGTTCCGCTGTGAAGTTTGGGCTAGAGAAAATTGATGGAAGTGTTGATGCAATCAGGGTTACACAAGGTCAGCCTGGAGAGGCGGTGGTAAGAATACTTGACATCAGCCTGGAGAGGCGGTGCTAAAAATACTCGGGTTATGTCTGAAACAACAACTTTATTATGAAGATGCGGAGACGCTAGTGGAAGTTGGGAACCAGTGGATTATTGATTCATGGACTTTGGATGCACCTATCACATGTGTTTGAAGAAGGAATACTTTGAAACGCTCGAGCTAGTTGAAGGTGGAGTCGTTCATCTTGGTTACGGGAAAGCTTAACGTTCAAGGTATGGTTTCAGTTTGTCTTACAAGGTTTGACAATTGTGGGTTTCTTTTACACGATGTGAGGTATGTTCCTGTACTTTGATGCAAATATAGTTGGTTCTACTATTGGTCATGCATCAGTTACTAGTGGTGATTCTCATGATATGGTTAAGTTGTGGGACTTCGGTTGGTACTTGTTAGTGACATGAGTTTAGTTGGACTAGTGAAACAAGATTTACTAGGTGGTGGAACTGAACTGGAATTGTTGGAGACTAACAATGACTTGAAGTATGTTTCAGAGTAGTTTAAAGAGAAATTGTCCAGGTGAATCAGGAGCAGTATGTGTCTTTATGGTATTTCCGCTATATCATGGAAGAGGACAAGTTATTGCTAAGAGATTCAGAACAACACACGGGCATTGGTTGGCATTGATGCAAGGTGTGTGGTGAGTTATCTCGATGGCTGATGAACTTCCGGGAAAGCCAACATGGAAGTTGCAGCATAAATTTTCAGCAAGATTTTGGGATGTTGAAATTCTTGGGATGATGTAGTTCCAAGTGAAGAAATTCTTGGGATGGTTTAGTTCCAAGTGAAGAAAAATCTTGGGATTGTTTAATTCCAAGTGAAGTATGCTCTTTATGGTGGAGTATGATAATTTAATTTGTCGGTATAGACAATTAAAATTATGATTGTCGGTGAAGACAATGATTGTCGGTATAGACAATGGAAGCGGAAGATGAAACTATGTATTATTTTCAATCAAGGTGGAGATTGTTGATGTTGGTTGAAAATATATATGTTGAAAAATCTGTTGTTAATGAGATTTGTGAAGATTGCCTTAAAATATGTTTCTGGAAGATTTTGTTTGTTTTAAATTGGATATATTTAAAAACAAAGGTTTATATTTTTGGCAAGATTCTGGTTGTTTTTAAAGAGATTTGTTTCTATTATTTAGACATATATTTTTCTATAAATAGAGGGGTGTTTTATTCATAGAAAAATAACAGAGTGAGCAAGATGTAGATGCAAGGATTAGGGTTTGCCACCACACAAGGGCTAGGGTTTTAGAGAGGAAAAGAGGTTTTCTCTTGGTACAACTCTAGGGGTGGGTGAACTATCTTTGTGGTACAACTTGGAAAGTCTAAATCATTGAGTCTCTTGGTCACGGAAGAGATTTGGGGAAAGGGTAGAATTAGGATCGAAGGCTAATTCTTGTAACTCTTTGGGAATTTCTTGTAAAGAAACTCAATGATATAGTGTTTATTCTCTGGTTGTCGGTTTTGACAACGGCCGTGGTTTTTTCTCCGGATTTGGAGTTTCCACGTTATATTCTTGTGTTGTGATTGTGTTCTTTTATTTTCTCTATGCCGGTTATTTCCCAACAGATATAATATTTGTTATTATTGTTTTTTTGACAGAGTATTTGTTATTATTGTTATTATTTTTAGATCATCTATTATTATTCTTTTGATTGCCACAGTCAATGTCGCCAAAACATTCTTTACTACATTTTCATAAAAAATGACCAAATGAAAAAAATGACCACATGAAGAAAAAATCGACCACAATACTAAGAATCAATTTCAACTCTAAACAATAAAAACATGAAAAAAAAAGACATCTAATTTAGCAAATAATTAAAGTTAATATTTTTAAGGATGGGTAATAAAGGAATTGAAGAAAATTAAGAGGGGTAATATAGTCTTACTGTTAGGAGGTAATTCATCATCCTTTTCTAGAGGAGGTAATTCAGGATGGTCATGATTGTCCGTGTAGTAGTGGTGGTGATAGAGGTTGTTGTCAGCAACGATATAATCAATAATTTTTGCGGGTGGTCTAGGTATAGGAACAAGATCATTGTTAGGTGTAGCGGGGTTTGTAAAGACGGTGACAGCGATTAAGAGGGAAGTACATATTAAGAGCGGATAGATGTAGAGTATGAAGGAGATCAACATAGTAAGAAGGTAGGAGAAAATGAAAATGGCTAATAGGGCAATTAGGGCTCCAATGATGTAGTGTTTGAGCTTGAAAAGTTCTTGTTGGATATCCATATGGAAACAGATAGCGATGAGTGAATGATGATTGTGATTGTATTGTTTTTTGTACGAGGAAGAGTTGTTATTATATATATAGTGTGTGAGGGAAAGTTGTACTAGTTGTTTAGTAATTCTCTTTACGACTTTGGCTAAAATGAAACAGTTGGATAAGTGGTGCACAAGTACATTCTCTTTACTATTTTTTTGACATTTGTTATGAGAGGAAATTATTAAATGTTTTTTTGTTTTGTTTTGTGTCAAGTACGTTTTGTTTTAAAATACTTGTGTTGTGGTGAAATTGAAATGGATAGAGAGTGATATTATAGCTCAAATGGCAAGAAGAAAGGAAAGAGTATAGATTACTAAAGAAACGGTACAAAATATGCTTGGAATATGATTAGGCATGACAACGGGGCGGGGACGGATTTTGCCCTCCCAAACTTAAATCCATAAAGTTCGGGTTTCCCAAAATCCATCCCAATTTCATGCGGGGATAAAAAATATAACCTCAAACCCCTACCCAACGGGAATCGGGTATCCCCATTACGCCTCTTTCCACATGAATTAGGATTGCATTTTAATATTTTTTTTATTAAAAAAAAGGTTAAAAGTCCAAAGTTATTTTGTTTTAACAATATTTTTTAAATAAATAAAAGAAAAAGAGAAAATCATTTGTTTATTACTCAAATTAAAAATAAACATATAAATATAATTTAAGAGAATGTTTAAGAGTTTCTAATTTCAAAGAGGTAAAATCTAATTTTAACATAAGCGGGGCGGGTTCGGGGTGGGTATCAATGTCCCTATTACCCGCCCCAAACCCATCCTTTGAAATCGGGAAAAACCCATACCCAAACCCAGTCAACTCAGATTTTCCCCATCAAAGCGGGTAGGGTTTTGGGCGGGTACCCGCGGGTATGAGTTTTATTACCATGCCTAAATATGATGCCTCGTGCCAAATATTGATATCTAAAAAAATACAGTATTTTTGGAATAGTCGAGGTTGCTATCAGATTTTTCTAATCTCTTTTAATTTAATCAATTATTCTCTATTTTAAAACGAGTGATCTACATCACTAATAACGGTAAAAATTTCGTATTAATATCATAATATTTTTATTTTTATTTTTGAAAAAAAACATGTGCCAATTTTATAGCAAGCCAAAACATTAAAATTTGTTAGTTTTATAGTAAGACCAACATATTTAACCCTTAATATTTTAAGAAAAATACTATCTGCTACCCTAAAATAGTAGTTAAAAATAACAAATATAATAAAACTATATTGAAAATTATGTTGTCAACAATCTTTAAATATAAAAAGAAATATTTTTATCGTAATATTTTCATTTTTTATTTCCTTAGGAGGCCCATATTTTATTATAGGTGGAATCGAATAAACCACCAATTTGATCCTCAACTTTATTATAAAATCAAGACTTATTTGAGTGTAATAGATAGTAAGGACCAATTTAGATTCTGTTGAATAAGTTCGGATTTTGAGTTTATAACTTATAAGCTCATATAACAAAAAAAGACTTGTTTGGATTTGACTAATTTTTGAGCTTATGAAAATAGTTTATATAAATAAATAATGTTTTATGCTGATTCATAAATTTTTACTAACAAAAATTATATTTTTATAAGTTATTTTTATCATAAACTACATTGAAAAACTTATAATAATCTTATTTATTTGCATAAATTGTTTCGCATAAACTCGAAAGTATGCCAAATCCAAACGAGCCCTATTTGATTAATGTTTTTCAAAACGGGTTTATATAGCTTATTTTAATAGCATATATCTTATAGCTTATTTCAAGCTTAAAAAGCTCTGGGATGGAGTTCAGGTACAAATATGTTTGGATATACTTGTTAATTTGTAGATATACAAAAGGAATTCTTGTGCTGACTAACAAAATTGCACCGGTGCTAGGATGACATTCCTATATTTATGCTTAATTAGGCTTAGTTTCTCTTTTCATGCATAATTATGAATCTAATGTTTCTTAGCAATATCATGTTTCTTTCTTCTTACAGGATCTTGTGAATCTAAGCCTACTTTGGCTTGAATCCTCCAAAGATTTGATAGAGATCCCAGACTTATCTAAGGCTGTAAATCTTGAAAGAGTATATCTCGGTGAATGTGAAAGCCTGCGTCAGCTCCATCCTTCCATTTTTTCTCTCCCTCAACTTACATATCTATGTTTAGAAGGTTGCATTAATATTGAAAGCCTTAAAACCAACATTCATTCAAAATCTCTCCGTGAACTCCGTGTCAGTGGTTGTTCATCTCTCACGGAATTTTCTGTGACATCGGAGGAAATGATAGATTTGAACTTACATGGCACCGCTATACATGAATTGTCTACATCGATTTGGCGTAATAGAAAACTTACTTTTCTTGACCTAACTGAATGTAACAAGCTTAACATCGTTGGGAATAAGTTATCAAATGATGATAGACTGGGGTCTCTTACAGAACTAGACCTTTCTGGGTGCACAGAAATCAATGCGTTGAGTCTGTGGTTCATCCTTGATGGCATACGGTCTTTAAAACAGCTAAAATTGAAAGAGTGTTGCAATTTAGAATGTCTCCCTGAAAACATTCAATACCATTCAATGCTAAAATGGCTTGATTTAGATGATTGTAGGAAACTTGTGTCTCTCACAGAGCTTCCACCATCCCTGCTATATTTGAGAGCCATTAATTGCACTTATCTGGACACAGACTCCACTCAACGGTCATTGCTTGAGAACATGTTACGAGCATTCTCTAAAGACCTTACTATTGAAGATGAAGGGGTTGATGCTTTCTCTTTGTTGCCAGGAGCACAAGTTTCATGCATGTTTGATTTTCAGACAATAGACGCTTCAATAACTATTCCTCCTATTCCAAAATCTGACTTGTGTGGTTTCATATTTTGCATCATTCTTTCCGAGGGCTTTAATTTTTACCACCAAGATGCCCTTCATTGTATTATCTTTGAACATGACAAAGAAATCGACAGACGTCGTATTAGTCACAACTATCTTGGGACATTAATTTCAGATCATGTATTGATATGCTGGCATGTTTACAACCAACATGAAAGTGGAAGTTCTGATTTTTGCAACCGATCATTTCAATTCATACTTCAAGGTCACAAGGAACAATTGTGGTGGTCAACAGAGGGGATAAAGGGGTGTGGGGTCTTAAATTATATACTCCCTCCGGTCTCATATATAAGCAAAAATTACCTTTTTAGATTCATTAGAAAAGTAATGTATTTAGTCCAAATTATAAACAAATTATGAATCTGAAAAAGTAATTTTTGCTTATATATGAGACGAGATGAAGTATATTTTAGGCTTAATATGAACCAAAAGGAAACATTACATATCTGGAAGGAATAAAACTCTTCATATTTGGAGGCAACATTTTCATATTTATTTAATGAGATTAAACCTATATTTTATCTTTGCAGTCTCCATCAAAAAGAAACCAAGCTCTTTACCATGGCAAACGAAACTTCCTTGATAAACTTCCTTATTTTATATTTTGAATCTTTGATGCACTATACATCCACGTTCAAAGCATTATGAAGTGTTGTGCAAAATTGATTCCAGCAGCAGAAGCTTAACTTCGGTATCATCTTTTTCCCCCTCAATTTTAATTTAACTAGTTCATTTCTGAGTTCATTTCTGAGTCAGTTTCTGAGATAATAGAATGTTGCGTGTAAGTTGTTTACAAAAATGCAACTTGTGTGGGAAAAAACAAAGAATATTCAACTTGAAGCATGTCCTGGATCAATTAAAATGGGCTTAATTTCCCACTTCTTGTTTCAATTACTTTGAATTTTTCGAGGCTATTGAACTTATTGTATAGTTGCACACTATTAGGCTATTTGTGCTAATTTTATATGTAGACTACATGTTTACCCTTTTTGTTGAAATTGGATATGAAGCTTTAGCAGAAAGTGTAATTGCCTATTGCAAAGGCAATCCTTTGGCTTTAAAAGTCTTAGGTGCAAATCTCCATTCAAGAGAAAAAGAAGCATGGGAAAATGAATTGGAAAAGCTCAAAAAGATTCCCAATAGGAAAATTTATGATGTATTAAAATTGAGCTATGATGACTTAGATCGTTGTCAAAAGGCCATATTTCTAGACATTGCATGCATTTGGAGAGAAGAGAATAAAGGTTTTGCAATATATCTATTGGATGCTTGTGATTTCTATGCAAAAAGTGGGATAGAAATACTTCTAAATAAAGCTCTCATACAAGTAAAATCATCTTGGGGTTATGGGTTGGAAGTTGATAGGATAGAAATGCATGATTTGTTAAAAGAAATGGGACGGGAAATTGTTAATAAAAAATCTAAAGATCCTGGGCAACGAAGTCGATTGTGGAAAACTGAAGAAATATCATATGTATTGAAAAAAAACAAGGTAAGTAGAAAATGCATTTATTTCTATAGGGAAAAGCACGTATGTGGTTATGAAATATAACAAGCAAAGAATATATGACATCAATTCCTAATTATTTAATCTAAATTTTGTCTATTAGGGAACTGAAGCTGTCGAAGTTATAACCTTTGATAGTACGGAAGTTGAGGATCTTTACTTAAAGCCCGATTCCTTTAGAAAGATGACAAACTTAAGATATCTTAAAATCTATAATGCATCTGATGGGAGCACATGCAATGTGTACTTTCCCGATGGTCTTGAGTGGCTTTCTGATAAATTGAGATACTTTCGGTGGGATGGATACTGCCTTGAGTATTTGCCATCAACCTTTTGTGCTGAAATGCTTGTAGAGCTTCGCATGCGTAATAGCAAGCTTAAAAAGCTGTGGGATGGAGTTCAGGTACAAACGTGTTTTGATGTACTTGTTAATTTGTAGAGGTTCAATAGAAAGTTTAATTGCGCCTGAGCTAGGATGGCACACCTCTATTTATGCTTAATTAGGTTTAGTTTCTCTTTTAATCAATACTTATGCATGATTATGAATTTAATGGTCTCTCTGAAATGCCATATTTATTTCTTGTTGCAGAATCTTGTGAATTTAATTTCATTTGTGCTTGACTACTCCAAAGATTTGGTTGAGATCCCAAACTTGTCTAGGGCTACAAATCTTGAATCCGTATGCCTCAGAAAATGTGAAAGCTTATGTCAGCTCCATCCATCCATTTTATCTCTCCCCCAGCTTACACGGCTACTTTTACGGGGTTGCATAAAGCTTGAAAGCCTTAAAACCAACATTCATTCAAAATCTCTCCGTGAACTCGCTCTCAGTGGTTGTTTATCTCTCACAAAATTTTCGGTGACATCAGAAGAAATGACACATTTGGAGTTACGTGGCACCGCTATACATGAATTGTGTTCATCGATTTGGACTAATACCAAACTTACTTTTCTTGACCTAACTGAATGTAACAAGCTTAACATTGTTGGGAATAAGTTATCAAATGATCATGGACTGGGGTTTGTTACAGAACTAAACCTTTCTGGGTGCACAGAAATCGATGCATTGAGTCTGGGGTTCATCCTTGATGGCGTACGGTCTTTAAAACAGATAAAATTGACAAAGTGTTGCAACTTAGAAGTTATCCCTCACAACATCCGAAACCATTTAATGCTAAAATGGCTTGATTTAGATGATTGTAAGAAACTTGTGTCTCTAACAGAGCTTCCACCATCCCTGCTATATTTGACAGCCGTTAATTGCACTTATGTAGACACAGACTCCACTCAACGGTCAATACTTGAGAACATGTTACAAACCTTCTCTAAAGACCCTCCTGATGGACATGTTGAAGCTTTCTCTTTGTTGCCAGGAGCACAAGTTCCATGCATGTTTGATTTTCAGAAAATGGAGGCTTCGATAACCATTCTTCCTATTCCAAAATCTGACTTGTGTGGGTTCATATTTTGCATCATTCTTTCTGAGGGTTTCAAAGTTTACCACTATGACCTTTATTGTATTATCTGTGAACACGGAAAAGAAGTCGACAGACGTCGTATTAGTCACGATTATCTCGGGACATTAATTTCAGATCATGTATTGATATGTTGGCATGATTACGTCAGACAAGAAAGTGAAAGTTCTGATTTTTGCAACCTATCATTTCAATTCATACTTCAAGGGCGCAACGAACAATTGCGTTGGTCAACAGAGTGGATAAAGGGGTGTGGGGTCTTACCTGTATACTATATGCCTTAAATCATGAGTTGGAGATAGAGGATGGTTGTAATATTGTTGAATTAAAATTGAAGTCCAAGGCTCAAGACACCAACAAATCTGATTGCCATTTGAAAAACGATATTGATGAGTTACAGCCTAGATCCATTGAAGGTGAAATGAGAAGTTCTACCATTGATGAAGTTGAACAGGGACAACCTTCTTATTCTCACGAAGAAGAGGAACACTTTTATGTTAGTAGACCTCCTATTAAACATGTCTATGTTAAACGCAGGAGGACCAAGTAATTCGACCTAACATTATGTAATCGCGTATGTTTGTATAAATCTATTTCTTTAAGTTACCTGCTGATGATGTATCAATAATAATCCCTTTATGTAATAGCTTTTCATTTTTCGTTCCTTACCTTTGTTGATGATCAGGACTCTTACAGCTGGAGTGAAGTGTAAGGCCCTAATGTGTTTAATCAATTTTGGTTAAAGCTCAAATTCTGTTCAAATGAATTCTTGAGTATAACATCAGTTTAATGTTCTAGGTAACTTATAAGTAGTGGACAACATTGAAAAAGGAAAATTGCATTCTTCTGTCTTAATGATTAATGAGTGGTGATTTCATTTGAATATTGAAGAATATATGATAATAAACTTGGTTGGCAAATTATTATGAAGTAGATGACATATAATTGATTTTGTCCCAAGTTATAATATTACCTACCATTCAAGGCTTTTGTTATAAATGATGATTGTTACTTTGAAAGGGATATAGGCAAATAGCAAATATTTTAAGTTACTATTTGTCCCAAAAATTGGTAAATGGTTATTCATTGTTCACTTGTTTGAAGTTTGACATATCAATTGGTAGTTTTCATATAACATTTTGAGGACAAAATTTCAGTGATTTTGTGGCTTGGATGAGGAAAGAAAAAAAAAGAAGAAGAGATTGAATTACTTGAAAATCCACATTAACCCTCAAAGGTGTTGTCAAGTGGTGAAAGACTTGAGAATTTGCCACTGAGATAACGAGGACACTCTGATTATAATTGGTACATAAAGTATGTATTACCACAAGTTGAATAAGAAGCATATTTAGTAGTAAAAAAAGAAAAAGAAAAAGCATATTTAGTTTTATTTTTATTTTTTTATAAACAAAGATATATTATAAACAAGGAAGTACTATGGGTATTTCAACCATTACAAGGAGGAATTTAGATGCTTTGAAGGCAATCTAAAGGATTGGTACACCAATTGGTATAGGAATAGCCTAAATTTCTTTCACTCCTACTAATAAACCAAATTCAAGAGAAATGTTTAATCTTATCTAGTAAATTACAAAGGTTGATTAGGACACCCTTGAAAATAACATTATTTCTAAGAGACCAGATATACCAAATTGTTGCACACCAAACCAACTGTCTCACCTTCTGATACTTGTTAGATTTAAGTGGCTAGCCAAAAGCAAGAAAGTGAGCCCATCCCACTTCATGCGAGATAAAGTTGTAGCCGAGCCAATCAAATATATTAGTCCACACACAACGCACCAGCAGACATTCAAAGAAGAGATGATTATGATTCTTTGAGATGCAACAACAAAACACATGATCTGTTTATAATGTCTGTGATGATTCCTTTATTAAACAAATCCTCTTTCGTCGCCAACTTATTAACCATCAGGCGTCAACCAAAAACGCTAATCTTGAATGAGATATCATTCAACCACAAATCATTTAAAGCCCTTATAACATTATGATCCACCATATTGATTTGATTGATTGAAATAGTCGAGTCTTTTAATGCCCAAAACACTTTTCTCTTTCGGTATACAAACCTTCTTCCAACTTACCTAACAAAGTTTCCTATCCTCCAAACCGCCACCCCAAAGGAATAATTTGATTTATCATCTTTACCTATGCTTTAAAGAAAGAGAAAAAAATACAACCCATGCAGACTCTAAAATATGAATGTCTGAATTTTGATTAGACACATTCATATATATATATATATATATTTAAGGCTACGGTGGACCACCTTCACAAGTGGTTCATCGTGGACAAGTGATCTACCGAATATGAATTTTACAAAATTTACTGTTGGATTGAAAGTTTATATCTTATAGATCATCCATAAATTTTTTAATTTTTTTTGAAAATAATTTGATATGTTATTGAGACCCATCAAGATTTATGTTATTTAACAACTGTTAATCTTGATGTGTCTCAATAACATATCAAATGATTTTCAAAAAAATTTAAAAAATTTATGGATCATCTACACGATATAAACTTTCAATCCAAATGGTGAATTTTGTAAAATTTATATTCGTTATAATGTTATTCGTGACTGGTCCACCATAGACCACTTGATGAAGTGGTCCATATTAAAATTTACCGTATATTTAATATATTTAATATATGACACGTTTTAAATATGACTACTTATTTATTTATGATAGAAAAATTTATTAAAAAAACAAAAAAAATGTGTTTGACACTTTAATTAAAATAATTGACTAATACAAATTTGAAAACATAAAATTGAATATGAATAAGTGAATTATGATAATTATCAATGTAATTATTATGACAGCCTTTCCTAATTATGAATCTAATTTTTGTTTGTCAGGGAACTGAAGCCGTGGATGGTATAACATTCAACAGTACGGTAGTTGGGGATCTGTACTTAAATCTTTATGAGGGGAGGATATGCAATGCGTACTTCCCTAATGGTCTTAAAATATTGTCTTGAGTCTTTGCCATCAACCTTTTGTGCTGAAATGCTTATGGAGCTTCTCATGAGTCACAGCAAGCTTAAAAAGCTCTGGGATGCATGGAGTTCAGGTACAAATATGTTTCGATATACTTGTTAATTTGTTGTTGACAGCCTTTCCTATTTATGATTAATTAGGTTTAGTTTCTCTTTTAGTCAACATTCATGCATGATGATTATGAATTTAATGGTTTCTCAGCAATGTCCTTTTTAATTGTTGTGAATCTAACAATAATTGGGCTTGAATCCTCCAAAGATCTGATTGAGATCCCATACTTATCTAGTGCCACAAATCTTTAAAATTTAAATGACATAGGAGGAAATGACACATTTATCCTTACATGGCACCGCTATACATGATGAATTGTCTTCATCGATTTGGCGTAATTGAAAACTTACTTTTTGTGATCTGACTGAATGTAACAAGCTTAACATTGTTGGGAATAAGTATTCAAATGATCATAGATTGGGGTCTCTTACAGAATTAGACCTTTCTGGATGCATAGAAATCGATGCATTGAGTCTGCGGTTCATCCTTTATGGCATACGGTCTTTAAAACGGCTAAAATTGAAAGATTATTGCAACTTAGAACGTCTCCCTGACAACATTGAATACCATTCAATGCTAAAATGGCTTGATTTAGATGATTGTAGGAAACTTGTGTCTCTCACAGAGCTTCTGCCATCCCTGCTATATTTGAGAGCCGTTAATTGCACTTATCTGGACAGACTCCACTCAGTGGTCATTGCTTGAGAACATGTTACAACCTACTCTAAAGACCCTCCTGATGAAGATGAAGGTGTTGATGCTTTCACTTTGTTGCTAGGAGCACAAGTTCCATGCATGTTTGATTTTCAGACGACAGGCGCTTTAATGACTATTCCTTCTATTCCAAAATCTGACTTGTGTGGTTTCATATTTTGCATCATTCTCTCCGCGGGCTTCTGTTTTGAAGATTATGACCTTTATTGTATTATCTGTGAACACGAGAAAGAAGTCGACGGGTGTCGTATTAGTAATGATTATATTGGGACATTGATTTCAGATCATGTATTGATATGCTGGCATGTTTACAACAAACAAGAAAGTCAAATTTATGATGATTTTTGCAAATTTCAATTCATACTTCTAGATTACAAGGAACAATTGCGGTGGTCAACAGAGTGGATAAAGGGGTGTGGGGTCTTACCTGTTTATACCTTAAAATGTTAGTTGGAGATGGAGCTATGTTAGTAGTTGACGAAGCCAGAAGCCCTGACAATGAAAACGAAAGTGACCAGGAACAACCCTCTTATCCATGCAAACTTTGTTGTTCAATCGGTATGAAACTTTTCACCTAAATTCTAAATATACATTCCATATTAGTTTAATGGTTTTGAATTATAAGAATGATAAGAAGAATGAGGGTTGTATTAATGGTTTTTCCTTTTTAAGAGATCCAGATCTTGGTGTTTTCCACAAAATAACACTGTCTGTGTTTGTAATATTTCTAATATTGATTCTTTTATTGATTCTGCTGTTACAGTTCTTTCTGTATTTGGTATTGTCAACTAGGACATGCCCATTCCAATTATGTCAATTGTCTTAAATATATGCAACAAAAAAGTTAAGTTTGGTGGTCTAAAATATAAACAAATGTTAAATAGTTCTATCATGTTTAATGTCATCATTCCTAAATTACCCTTCAGTTGATTTATATTTTATTTTCATAATCATTTTATTCTCATTGAACAAGTTTCCATGAAGGGAAATTTGGATAATACACTTTCTTTCTTGATTGTTTGATAAAGTTAGATGAGGTTTTATGCTTTGTATCACAAATGCTATTTTATGGGAATTGAGTTGATTCATACTGTCCACTTTCTTGGGTAGAATGAAAATGGATCTAAAGAGAAGTTTCTAAATGGTGGTTCTGTTGGGTCATGAAGGGAGATATTTAACATTGGACAAAGAATAATAAATTGGACACCACAATTTAACGTAAAATCTAATTTCAGAAATTGAAAAGAATAAAGGAACCTAACTTGTATAATTAGAAATAATGGGGACTAAAATCCAAAAATTAATAAAATAAGGAGACCAAAACTGCAATTTAGACCAGAAAAAAAAGGAACCTCATGTAACAACTATTTAATTTAATATAGGAAATTAGATTCACACTATATGCATCAATGTTTTTCTACATATTGTCTTTTAGCCATTTGTTATTCTGCCGGCTTCTTCAATATTTATTTATGCATCTGACCGCATATTGACAAAGGGTCACTATATCTAATGTCATATTTCTTTGTATCCTTGTTATATTTTAATTTATTTTGATAGAAAGTAGATAAGAAAAGAACCTAAGTCAATATTGTTATTGTTATTTATATATATTTTGTTATTATAATTTGCAATGAAGCCTCAATGGAACAACTATTTAATTTAATATAGGAAATTAGATTCACACTATGCATCAATGTTTTTCTATTCACACTATAGACATTATGCATCTGGCCACATATGGACAAAGGTAGGATACATATTATAATCTGCAATGAAACCATTTACAATAGCAAACGAAACTTCCTTGAAGCATATCCTTCATTTGTTTAAATCTCTCCAAAATTGATTTCAGCAGAAGCTAAGCCCGGGGACTGTGACTGTACACACTGGATTCTCTCCAAAATTGATTTCTCCTCTATTGCAACAAACTGGATTGGTATGATCTTTTTCTACTAAATTTTAGTTTAACTAGTGAATCTCTAAGTTAGTTTCTGAAATTATAGGAAGTTTAGGTAATTGCCAAAATGATCGTTGATTTTGAAAACAATATACCTTGTGTTGGCAAATATTTCAAATTAGCCATTCAATGCTATCTTCTGTATCTTACTCCTTGAAGCACTCATTATTCTCAATCTTAGGGTTATAATTCTTTACCATCGATCTTTCTTCGTAGATGCAGTGTTTCGAACATATACCGCATAGTTATCAACCTGTGTTGCGTGTAAGTTGTTTAGAAAAATGCAACTTGTTGTGTGGTAAAAAATAAAGAATATAACTTGAAGCATGTCCTGGATCAATTAAAATGGGCTTAATTTGCCACTTCTTGTTTTAATTACTTTGATTTCTGTCAAATAACCGATTATCCCAAAAGCTTAAGCTGTTAGGAAGAGTTATATCAATGGTTTTATATTATTTCTAACACGCCCCCTCACGCAAGAGCCCACTTGGGCTTGAAGCGTGGATAATGCATAGGCCCACCTACCATATGCTTAAATAATTAAATTCCACATTTTAATTAGAAAGTGAGGGGAGCGGGGATCGAACTCTAGACCACTTAGTCATAGAGGCTCTGATACCATGTCAAATAACCGATTATCCCAAAAGCTTAAGCTGTTAGGAAGAGTTATATCAATGGTTTTATATTATTTCTAACAATTTCTTTTAGGCTATTTGAACTTATTGTTTAGTTACACACTGTTAGGCTATTTGTGCTAATTTCAGTTATTCTAATTTAAGATTCTTTATTTTTATTATTTTTCCGAAACAACCAAAGTTAGTAACTAGTTATTAATGTTAGTATTTATTTCTTTATTATTTTCTCCTTGATTTTAATTTAACTAGTCAATCTTTAAGTTAGTTTCTGCAATTATAGGAAGTTTAGTTAATTGACAAATTTGAAATCAATATACCTTCTGCTGGCAAATATTTCAAATTGGTCCCGCAGAATTTCTTATGAATATCTTAAATTAGTATTCATATTTGTTAACTAACTCGAGACTAAAATGACCTATAATTTCTTTATTTCAGAAATTAATTTAACTTCACCCTAAAATTTAACTTACCAAAATGGAATATCACTCCAAATTTAATCCCTATTAGTACAAATATGGAAAGGGATTGTGTGACTTTTGAGCGGGAAAGTCACATGACTTTGGGTTAATATGGACTGTTAGATGAACCCCATGACTTTGGAATTTGAGTTTCAGTCCAAGAAAAATTATGCAATTCTCATATCCAATTGCAGAATGATTAATTAAAAGAAGAATTGTATTTGTCATTCCCAAATATTATTGCAGAAATTAAAGAATTGAAACTGAGGTGGTGACAGTGGCGATCAAGAGTGTTGATCGGAATAGCGGAAGACGGGACTATCGTGATGACGGTGGTGACAGCAGCTACGGAGGACTTCACGGCAGTGGGTTGAGTTGGAAATTGGTTTCGGGTTGTGAAATGGGTTGTGTCTTTTTTTTTAAGCAGAAATGGATTGTGTGACTTGTGTCTGGATCTTTGGCATGGGGTTCATCTAACAGTCCATATTAACCCAAAGTCATGTGACTTTCCCGCTAAAAAGTCACACAATCCCTTTCCGTACAAATATAACACAAGATTCATTCAAATAATATCACTAATTTGATCACTTATTTATGCCCCATTTTTACTGACAGAGAAATGATCAAGGATAAAAATTGTAATTATTCCTCAATCGAACTCGGATTCTTTCGAACGATTCGTCCTAAGGAGAGCTCATTAACTACTTGAGCACTTAGTTACTCAATGCTATGTTTTGTAGCTTACTCTTTGAAGCACTCATTATTCTCAATCTTAAGGTCATAATTATATACCATCTATCTTTTTCCTCATTTTTACTGAGTTTTTGATGATCAAATTGACTGGTTATCTCTTACTTATCAGAAGCATGTAATTAATCTAAAACAAACAAACTTCCAAGGATCACAAAAAGCTTGAAATCACAAGTGCTGTTTATTTATTCAATCCATTTGAACTTTGAACTTTGAGCTATACATCAACTTTTGAACTGCTTGATCTGATGTCAATCAGATTTATGAAACCCAATATGTAACCCTGAGAACGAATGCCGGTCAAAAGTATCACTATCAAGAACACATTTAAACATTAACTATTTTTTATTTCTTAATGGCTAGGCAGAAAATGAGCAGTGATTCTTTCTCTATATCTTCCAAAAAATATGACGTTTTTCTTAGCTTCCGAGGTGAGGATACTCGCAGAAACTTCACAAGCCATCTTTATGATGCTCTGAGTCGAAAGAAAGTTGAAACCTTTATAGACAACAATGAACTTAAAAAAGGAGACGAGATCTCGCCAACACTCATCAAAGCCATTGAGGAGTCACATGCATCTATTGTCATCTTCTCAGAAAACTATGCTTCCTCAAAATGGTGCTTGAATGAGCTCAAAAAGATTCTAGAATGCAAGAAATATATGGAACAGATTGTGATACCTGTTTTTTACAACATAGATCCATCACATGTGAGGAAGCAGACCGGGAGTTACAAGAAAGCCTTTGCAAAACATAAGCGAGATTTGAAGAACAAGAATGACACGTTGCAGAAGTGGAAAGCTTCTCTCACTGAGGCTGCTAATTTAATAGGTTGGGACTCTGAAAATTACAGGTAAATAAAATGAACTATCCAGCTTTCTTCATGTCATGACTTGTATGTTTCCAAAATTCCATGTAAACTACTTAATATATGTGCATGTTTTGTTTTCTAATTATTAGTTTTTTATTAACTAAATTTGTATACGATGATTAATATAAGATGATGAAAGAATCAATTAAATAATATCTTTTTAAAAACTCCAGTTATAAGCTTGTTGAACTCGATCAAACATAATACATAATTTAATTATCGTTTTAAAATCCTTAACACCCTTGATTCCCATAGTTTTCTCCGCTTCCCCTTCTCCTTCATATCCATTAGCCTTTGAATGAAAAAGATAGTGTATTGCTCAATTAAGTTGGCCAAATTTGATTGTAAAATCCAATGGATGATGAGATGCTAAAATCAAGACACAAGTTATGTGATAACTTGGGGCCTGTTTACTTTTCACAGTTTTCTATTACAATTTTTATAAATAGATATATTTTCCTTCTACTGTAGTTGTTAGAATTTTAAAACCTTCTTCCCCTTTCATATGCTAGGACTGATTCAGACTTCATTAAGGAGATTGTCGAAGATGTTTTGCGGAAACTGAACCTTAGATACCAATATGAAATTAAGGGGCTTGTTGGAATTGAGAAGAATTTTGAACAAATTGAATCAATACTGAAAATTGGGTCAAATGATATTAGAGTCCTTGGAAAACGGCGCATGGTTGGCTCAGGAATGAAATCCCTTGCTAAAGCTATAAATACTATTGTTATGATCAAAGAACGTCGTTCATTACACAATGAAATGGATGAATCAAACAACTATGGACTTAATGATGTACACAATAATTTTTTTCCTACATTGTTAGTGGACGGGTCAAATGATGTTAGAGTCCTTGGAATATGGGGGATGGGTGGCATAGGAAAGACCACCCTTGCTAAGGCTTTATATGCTAAAATGTATTCCCAATTTGAAGGTCGTTGCTTCCTCAATGTAACTGATGAATCAAAAAAGTATGGACTTAATGGTGCACACAATAAATTTGTTTCTACATTGTTAGAGGAAGAAAATCTTCATCCCAATGCACCCTACTTAGAAGCCCCTTTCTCTGCGAGAAGGATTGCGCGTAAAAAAGTTTTGATTGTGTTTGATGGCGTGGAAACCTTTGATCAAATAGAAGATGTTATCCTAAAAATTGATGGGTTGGGATCGGGTAGTAGGGTGATTATTACATCTAGAGATAAGCACATTTTTAGTCGGTTCAGTAAATGTGAAATATATGAGGTTAAAGAATTGAACAAAGATGATTCTCTTCTGCTATTCAGTATGACGGCCTTCGTAGGAAAACATCTTGAAATTGGATATGAAGCTTTAGCAGAAAGTGTAATTGCCTATTGCAAAGGCAATCCTTTGGCTTTAAAAGTCTTCGGTGCAAATCTCCATTCAAGAGAAAAACAAGCATGGGAAAATGATATGGAAAAACTCAAAAATATTCCCAACAGGAAAATTTTTGATGTATTAAAATTGAGTTATGATGACTTAGACCGTTGTCAAAAGGCCATATTTCTAGACATCGCATGCATTTTGAGAGGAGAGAGTAAACAATTTGCAACATATCTATGGGACGCTTGTGAGTTCTATGCAAAAAGTGGGATAGAAATACTTCTAAATAAAGCTCTCATACAAGTAAAATCATCTTGGAGTTTTGGGTTGGAAGTTGATAGGATAGAAATGCATGATTTGTTAAAAGAAATGGGACGGGACATTGTTAATCAAGAATCTAAAGATCCTGGAAAACGAAGTCGATTGTGGAAACCTGAAGAAATATCTGATGTATTAAAAAAAAACAAGGTAAGTAGAAAATGCATTTACTTCTACTTGAAAACACATGTACTATGTGGTTATGAAATATAACAAGCAAAGTATATATGACATCAATTCCTAATTATTAATCTAACTTTTGTTTATTAGGGAACTGAAGCTGTGGAAGTTATAACCTTTGATTGTACGGAAGTTGAGGATCTTTATTTAAAGCCTGATTCCTTTAGAAAGATGACAAACTTAAGATATCTTGAAATCTATAATGCATCAAATTGGAGCACATGCAATGTGTACTTTGACGATGGTTTTGAGTGGCTTTCGGATAAATTGAGGTACTTTCGGTGGGATGCATGCTGCCTTGAGTATTTGCCATCAACCTTTTGTGCTGAAATGCTCATATTGCTTAACATGCCTAATAGCAAGCTTAAAAAGCTATGGAATGGAAATCAGGTATACAAGCATGTTTCGATGTACAATAAAAGTTTAATGCTTATTCACAAAATTGGGCCTAAGTTAGGATGACACGCTACTAGTGTCTATTTGGTAACACAAATAAGTTTGCTTATAGTTTATTAGATTAGCTTATAAGCTCATTTGACAACATGCTTTTATTAGTGGCTTATAGCTTTTCTGAGTTGTTATTTCAGGCAGCGTTTAAACTTATAGCTTTTTACATTTTATTCAAGGGTTAAATAAGTTTTTGATTCCTATAAATGTCTCGAATTTTGTTTTTAGTCCTTATAATATTTTGGAAAATGCTAACGAGTACCCCTGAAGCACTCTTTAAGGACTTTAAAAAGTAAATTTTATGAAAATGTGTAAAGTCAATATATTGAAAATTGTAATGTTTAACTTTTTAAATAATGAAAATGCTAAACAGTGCCCCTGAGGCACTAGTTAAACATACTAATATGAAAATTTTATCTTGATACTTGTGTATTTAATACATTAAAAACATAAAAAGTTATCTTTCTTACATTGAAAACATAATTTTTTTATCTTGATACTTGTGTTTTTGGCATTTATAAATATCTCGAATTTTGTTTTTATTAATCCTTATAAAAATTTTCAACAACTTTTGGCCCCTCAAATATTTTCTATCACAACTTTTGGTCTATACTTTTAATCAAATTCTTGTGTCCTTTCAGATTTTTGAATTTTTTTTGTATTTAAGTTTATTATATTATAAGAACTTATACCATAAAAATTTAGATTTTGTTAACATAAGATGAATTATTTATGATTTTTTATGTACAAAAAACTAAAAAATTCATATTTAATTCATTTCTTGTTAAAAAAATTTAAACGTTTGCAATAGAGATTCTTATAATGTACCAAACATGACCGCGGAAAAAAATTTAAAATTTTGAATTATATGCACGAATTGACTGAAAAGTAGGGAAAAAAATCATGACTGAAAATACTTTAGGGACCAAAAGTTGTTGAAAAATTTTATAGGGATTAAAACGAAATTTAAGATATTTATAGGAATTAAAAATATATTTAACTCTAAAATTTATATGGGACCCACATTTTTTTTATGGACCCATATGAATAAAACACATTAACTCATTCTCTCTCTTGAAGGATAAAATTGTAAAAACAATATTAATTGTCAACAAATTTAATACTACAATCCATTTTCTTAATCTCCGCAATTTTTTCAAATGAGTCTTATATTTAGGGACAGAGGTAGTATTTTTTTTTTTTTAAAGGGTTGATTTTTTTTTTTTTTTGAATCAAACTGAAAGGGTTGATTATTTTTGAAAGGGTTGATTTTAATTATTTAAACATACAATACTTATGCATGATTATATATTTAGTGGTCTCTCTACAATGCCATGTTTCTTTCTTGTTGCAGAATCTTGTGAATTTACTTTCAATTAATCTTAACGGCTCCCAAGATCTGATTGAGATGCCAAACATGTCTAGGGCTACAAATCTTCAATGGCTATATCTCGGAGAATGTGAAAGCTTGTGTCAGCTCCATCCATCCATTTTATCTCTCCCCCGGCTTACAGAGCTAGCTTTAGAAGGTTGCATAAAGCTTGAAGGCCTTAAAACCAACATTCATTCAACATCTCTCCGTAAACTCTCTCTCAATGGTTGTTCATCTCTCACGGAATTTTCGGTGACATCAGAGGAAATGACACATTTGTACTTATCTGGCACCGCTATACATGAATTGTCTTCATCGATTTGGAGAAATAGCAAAATTGTTTTTCTTGATCTAACTGGATGTAACATGCTTAACATTGTTGGGAATAAGTTATCAAATGATCATGGACTGGGGTCTCTTACAGAACTAGACCTTTCTGGGTGCACAGAAATCAATGCATTGAATCTGTGGTTCATCCTTGATGGCGTACAGTCTTTAAACAGCCTAACATTGAAAAGGTGTTGCAACTTAGAATGTCTTCCTGACAACATCCAAAACCATTCAATGCTAAAGCGGCTTGATTTAGATGATTGTAAGAAACTTGTGTCTCTAACAGAGCTTCCGCCATCCGTGCTATATTTGACAGCCATTAATTGCACTTATGTAGACACAGACTACACTCAACGGTCATTTCTTGAGAACATGTTACAAACCATCTTTAAATATGGTGCTGCGGGTTTCTCTTTGTTGCCAGGAGCACAAGTTCCATGCATGTTTGATTTTCAGAAAATGGAGGCTTCAATAACAATTTCTCCTATTCCAAAATCTGGCTTGCTTGCCTTCATATTTTGCATCATTCTTTCCGAGGGCTTCAATTTGAACGACTATGACGTTCATTGTATTATGTTTGAACATGACAAAGAAGTCGACAGATGTCGTATTAGTCGTGATTATCTTGGGACATTAACTTCAGATCATGTATTGATATGCGGGCATGTTTACAACAAACAAGAAAGTGGAAGTTATGATTTTTGCAACCTATCGTTTCGATTCATAGTTCAAGATAACGAGGAAAAATTGCGGTGGTCAACAGAGTGGATAAAGGGGTGTGGGGTCTCACCTGTATATGCCTTAAATAATGAGTTGGAGATAGATGGTGGTAGTAATATTGTTGAATTAAAATTGAAGTCCAAGGCTCAAGACAACGAATCTGATTGGCATTTGAAAAATGATATTGATGAGTTACAGCCTAGATCCATTGAAGGTGAAATGAGAAGTTCTAACATTGATGAAGTTGAACAGGGACAACCTTCTTATTCTCGCGAAGAAGAGGAACACTTTTCTGTTAGTACACCTCCTATTAAACATGTTTATGTTAAACGCAGGCGGACCAAGTAATTAGACCCAACTTTATGTAATTGTGTGTTTGTATCTTTAAATATTGCAAGGATGAGAAAACAAAGCCATGTCTGCATTTGTAATATTTTTAAAGTTGATTCACTGTTATAGGTGTTTCTGTATTTGGCATTGTTATTCACTCTTGCATGCCAGTGTTTTAACCCTTTGAATCAGTTTTCAGTTATCTTTTGGGACTTGCTCCTATGCCATCCACTTGTAGCTTTTTATTCCTTACCTTTGTTTATGCACAGGCCTGGAATGAAGTGTAAGGCACTAATCTGTTTAATCCATTTTGAAGTCTGTTTAAAGCTCAAATTCTGTTCAAATTAATTCATGAGTGGTAATCCCATTTGAATCTTGAAGAATATAGTATAATAAACTTATAGTGTTGTGTTGCTTGTTCAGTCCTGTTATTTTTTATTTTATTTCTTCCTCTAATTCCTCCTCTTGTTCCAAAATTAATATGCTACCATTTCCTTCTTCCAAATTTAATTTTTTAAACTTTTTCTTCTACTTCTTCAAACTCATTGGATTTCTCATTCTCTACTAACATTGGCTCTTCATTAGCTTCAACATTTGAGTATAGTGATTGTGAACCATCTTTAACATAGTTGGAAGATTCATCGACACTACTAGACCAATATAAAGATCTTGTTATTCCAACAAAAACTAGGAGTACATGCAACTTTTGTATATGGTGTGAGATAACAGCTATTCATTGTTCATTTGTTTTGAGTTTGACATATCAGTTGGTAGTTTTCATATAAGATTTTTTTAGGATAAAACTTCAGTGATTTTGTGGCTTGGATGAGGAAAGAAAAGAAAAAGAAGAGGAAGTCAACCACATGAAAATCCACTCTCAAGTCCTCAAAGGTGTAGACAAGAGGTGAAAGACTTGGCATTGAGATTTGCCTCTGAGCTAATGAGAACAATGTGATTATAATTTGTAACTTATTATAGTTTGCAATCAAGCCATTGACAATAGAAATCTTTCTTGAAGCAAATCCAAAATTGATTCCAACAGAAGCTAAGCCCTGGGATTGTGACTCTGACTGTGCAAGAAGCTGGGGATTCTGAATTTGGTATGATCATTTCCCCCTCAATTTTAATTTAACTAGTTAATCTAATTATAAGCCATTGACAAATTGATCCTTGAATTTGAAATAGATAAATTGATAAAATCAGTTTAGGCCATACCTTGTGATGCCAAATATTTGTAATTAGTCCTTCAAATTGTGTGACAAAGATCAAATTCACGAAGAATTACTTATGCATGTCAAATTAGTCTTCTTATTTGTTATCTAAAACTCAAGATTAAAATGACTGATAATTTATAGTCTTCTTAAATTAGTCTTCTTATTTGTCACTAAATGAACAGTCGTTCTTCTTCCCCTTTTCTCCATATTGCAGTAATCACTTGATTTTCATGCTTTTGAATCCATAAGAATGATAAGAAGAATCAGAGTTGTATTAATGGTTTTTCCTTTTCAAAAGATACAGATCTTTGTATGTGTTTGGAATCTTTCTAATTTTAATTCTTTTATTGATTCTACTGTTGTTGCAGTTCTTTCTGTATTTGGTATTGTCAACAAGGACATGCACATGCCCATTCCAATGATGTCATTAATTGTCAAAATTATACTCAATCATTTTAAAATGCCCCTCCTGTCTTCAATATATGTGCAACAAAAAACTTTAGTGGTCTAAAATATAAACAAATGTTAACTACTTCTATCATATTTAATGAGGTCATTTCTAAATCAATCTTCGATTAATTTAGATTTTATTTTTCAACAATCCTTTAATTACTTTTCTTAAGGGGTGTCAATAGGTTATTGGCTCCTGCTAGGCAAAGTGTGGAGACTGCATTTCACTTCTACAACAATTGTTAATTTCCCCTTTTTTGTGTTCTTGTGGTCAGAACCGGACCGGCCGGTACATCGAACCAGTGGTTGAACCGATAAATCGGTAGAACCGGCGGTTTGGGCGATTTAGCCGGGCTAAGCAATTTTTTTACTACTATACTCCTACTTGTATTGGATGAGAGACCACTTGATCCCTTGAACCTACAAGTACTTTGCTGTACATTTCAACAACATCTTACACACTTTATTTATAGTGAACCTTAAACCGATAAATTAATTGGTTAGATGACCGGTCCGATTCTGATTACCTTGCCCCTATGCTGATTTTAGAAATTGAGAGGAAAACAAAAACAAAAATTGCAAAATTAGAAATAACAGGGACCAAAATCTAAAAATTAACAAAAGAAGGAAATCAATATGAAACCAAAAATATTTTAAGGGACCAAAATACTAATTAAATTATGGGTCATGCTAAACAGTTCCCCCGGGCATTTGTTTAGCATACTAAAAAAGGAAATAAAAAATAAAACTACTAATATTTAAAAGACAACTTTTTATTCTTTTTGAGGTATTGAATGCTTGCATTTCCAGACAAACTTTTTATTTTAACATGCTTAACCATTATCCCGAGGCACTGTTTATCATTTTCCTTAAATTATATGCTCCCTCCGGTCACATATTTAAACGAAAATTACCTTTTTAGTCCAAATTATAGACAAGACTTTTTCTTATATACTCCATCCGTCTCATATTATAAGCAAAAAAAACTACTTTTTCTTGTCCCAAATTATAAAAATAAAACCAACTTTTACCATTTTCAAGGTTTACTTTTACTTATTCTCATAAAATTTACTCTCTCTCTTCTTTTCCCCATAATCAATAACCAATTAAAATTCTTTCTACATCTTCCAAAGAAACTTATTTCAAGAAAAACACAAAAAATCATACTTCAAACTATCACATTTTACTTTTCTAATAAGTGTGAATTTATTTCTTCTTCTTTTATATTATGGGAGGAGGAAGTATATTTTAGGCATATGAACGAAAACGAAACATTACATATCTGGAAGGAATAAAACTCTTGGTATTTGGAGGCAACATTTTCATATTTATTTAAACCTATATTTTATCTTTGCAGTCTCCATCAAAAAGAAACCAAGCTCTTTACCATGGCAAACGAAACTTCCTTGATGCACTATACATCACGATCAAAGCATTATGAAGTGTTGTGCAAAATTGATTCCAGCAGCAGAAGCTTAACTTCGGTATCATCTTTTTCCCCCTCAATTTTAATTTAACTAGTTCATTTCTGAGTTCATTTCTGAGTCAGTTTCTGAGATAATAGAATGTTGCGTGTAAGTTGTTTACAAAAATGCAACTTGTGTGGGAAAAAACAAAGAATATTCAACTTGAAGCATGTCCTGGATCAATTAAAATGGGCTTAATTTCCCACTTCTTGTTTCAATTACTTTGAATTTTTCGAGGCTATTGAACTTATTGTATAGTTGCACACTATTAGGCTATTTGTGCTAATTTTATATGTAGACTACATGTTTACCCTTTTTGTTATTCAGTTTAGTTAGTAATTAGTTATTAATGTTAATATTTTTTTTTGTCTTTACCAGTTGAGCTATCCCTTGCCCCTTAAGTTAAGGTTCTTTATTAGTTCATGTCATTAGGCTTTTAATGAGTTTTTGATGTTCATATTGACCGGTTAGCATTCACAAATCAAAAACATGTCACTCATCTAAAACAAACTTCCAAGGATCACAAACAGTTTGAAATCACATGTGCTGTTTATTTATGCAATATGTGAACTTTGGACCGCTTGATCTGATTCAATCAGATTTATGAAACCAAATATGTAACCATGTGAACAAGACAACTTCAGTTGTATTGTGTTTGATTTTAAAACTGTTCCTGGTACTGGACAAACAAGGGGTCAATGTACATGACAAAAATTGAAATTCTTGTCCCCCACTGAACCATGGGACAACTTTTTGTCCTATGCACAAGTTCTCTAAATACCAAAATATAACCTTTTGTCCACCAAACGTTGTACAACACAAAATAATTTCAATACCTTAAACGTTTGTTATGTGTTGTTCTGTCCAGTACTTACATTTTGCAGATCAAACGGACCCCAACTATTTTTTATTTCTTAATGTAGGCACTTTCCTAATTGCTTGGCAGAAAATGAGCAGCGAACCTTCCACTATATCTTCTTCTTCTTTTGTGGTGTCTTCGAAAAATTATGACGTTTTTCTTAGCTTCCGAGGTGAGGATACTCGCAGAAACTTCACAAGCCATCTTTATGATGCTCTGAGTCGAAAGAAAGTTGAAACCTTTATAGACAACAATGAGCTTGAAAAAGGAGATGAGATCTCTCAAGCACTCATTGAAGCCATTGAAGAGTCACATGCATCTATTGTCATCTTCTCAGAAAACTATGCTTCCTCAAAATGGTGCTTGAATGAGCTCAAAAAGATTCTAGAATGCAAGAAATATAAGGAACAGATTGTGATACCTGTTTTTTACAACATAGATCCATCACATGTGAGAAAGCAGACCGGGAGTTACAAGCAAGCCTTTGCAAAACATAAGCGAGATTTGAAGAACAATAATGACACGTTGCAGAAGTGGAAAGCTGCCCTCACTGAGGCAGCTAATTTAGTCGGTTGGGACTCTGAAAATTACAGGTAAATAAAATGAACTATCCAGCTTTCTTCATGTCATGACTTGTATGTTTCCAAAATTCTATGTAAATTCAATAAACTACTTAATATGATGTGCATGTTTTGTTTTCTAATTACTAGTTTTATATAAACTACTTAAAATTTATATAAGAAGATGAAAGAATCAATTAAATAATACAACATTTAATTATCTTTTTAAAAACCTTAACACCCTTCATATCCATTAGCCTTTGAATGTAAAAGATAGTGTATTGTTCAATTAAGTTGGCCAAATTTGATTGTAAAATCCAATGGATGATGAGATGCTAAAATCATCACACAAGTTATGTGATAACTTAGGGCCTCTGCCTGTTTACTTTTCACAGTTTTCTATTACAATTTTTGAAAATAGATATATTTTTCTTCTACTGTAGTTGTTAGAATTTGAAAACTTTCTTCCCCACTTTCATATGCTAGGACTGAATCAGACTTCATTAAGGAGATTGTCGAAGATGTTTTGCGGAAACTGAACCTTAGATACCAATATGAAATTAAGGGGCTTGTTGGAATTGAGAAAAATTATGAACAAATTGAATCAATACTGAAAATTGGGTCAAATGATGTTAGAGTCATTGGAATATGGGGGATGGGTGGCATAGGAAAAACCACCCTTGCTAAGGCTTTATATGCTAAACTGTATTCCCAATTTGAAGGTCGTTGCTTCTTCAATGTAGTGGATGAACCAAATAAGTATGGACATAATGGTGCACACAATAGATTTGTTTCTACATTGTTAGAGGAGGAAAATCTTCATCCTGATGCACCCTACTTAGAATCTCCTTTCTCTGTGAGAAGGATTGCACGTAAAAAAGTTTTCATTGTGTTTGATGGTGTGGAAACCTTTGATCAAATAGAAGATGTTATCCTAAAAATTGATGGGTTGGGATCGGGTAGTAGGGTGATTATTACATCTAGAGATAAGCACATTTTTAGTCGGTTTAGTAAATGTGAAATATATGAGGTTAAAGAATTGAACAAAGATGATTCTCTTCTGCTATTCAGTATGACGGCCTTCGTAGGAAAACATCTTGAAATTGGATATGAAGCTTTAGCAGAAAGTGTAATTGCCTATTGCAAAGGCAATCCTTTGGCTTTAAAAGTTTTAGGTGCAAATCTCCATTCAAGAGAAAAACAAGCATGGGAAAATGAATTGGAAAAGCTCAAAAAGATTCCCAATAGGAAAATTTATGATGTATTAAAATTGAGCTATGATGACTTAGATCGTTGTCAAAAGGCCATATTTCTAGACATTGCATGCATTTGGAGAGAAGAGAATAAAGGTTTTGCAATATATCTATTGGATGCTTGTGATTTCTATGCAAAAAGTGGGATAGAAATACTTCTAAATAAAGCTCTCATACAAGTAAAATCATCTTGGAGTTATGGGTTGGAAGTTGATAGGATAGAAATGCATGATTTGTTAAAAGAAATGGGACGGGAAATTGTTAAAAAAAAATCTAAAGATCCTGGGCAACGAAGTCGATTGTGGAAAACTGAAGAAATATCATATGTATTGAAAAAAAACAAGGTAAGTAGAAAATGCATTTATTTCTATAGGGAAAAACACGTATGTGGTTATGAAATATAACAAGCAAAGAATATATGACATGAATTCCTAATTATTTAATCTAAATTTTGTCTATTAGGGAACTGAAGCTGTCGAAGTTATAACCTTTGATAGTACGGAAGTTGAGGATCTTTACTTAAAGCCCGATTCCTTTAGAAAGATGACAAACTTAAGATATCTTAAAATCTATAATGCATCTGATGGGAGCACATGCAATGTGTACTTTCCCGATGGTCTTGAGTGGCTTTCTGATAAATTGAGATACTTTCGGTGGGATGGATACTGCCTTGAGTATTTGCCATCAACCTTTTGTGCTGAAATGCTTGTAGAGCTTCGCATGCGTAATAGCAAGCTTAAAAAGCTGTGGGATGGAGTTCAGGTACAAACGTGTTTTGATGTACTTGTTAATTTGTAGAGGTTCAATAGAAAGTTTAATTGCGCCTGAGCTAGGATGGCACGCCTCTATTTATGCTTAATTAGGTTTAGTTTCTCTTTTAATCAATACTTATGCATGATTATGAATTTAATGGTCTCTCTGAAATGCCATATTTATTTCTTGTTGCAGAATCTTGTGAATTTAATTTCATTTGTGCTTGACTACTCCAAAGATTTGGTTGAGATCCCAAACTTGTCTAGGGCTACAAATCTTGAATCCGTATGCCTCAGAAAATGTGAAAGCTTATGTCAGCTCCATCCATCCATTTTATCTCTCCCCCGGCTTACACGGCTACTTTTACGGGGTTGCATAAAGCTTGAAAGCCTTAAAACCAACATTCATTCAAAATCTCTCCGTGAACTCGCTCTCAGTGGTTGTTTATCTCTCACAAAATTTTCTGTGACATCGGAAGAAATGAGACATTTGGAGTTACGTGGCACCGCTATACATGAATTGTGTTCATCGATTTGGACTAATACCAATCTTACTTTTCTTGACCTAACTGAATGTAACAAGCTTAACATTGTTGGGAATAAGTTATCAAATGATCATGGACTGGGGTTTGTTACAGAACTAAACCTTTCTGGGTGCACAGAAATCGATGCATTGAGTCTGGGGTTCATCCTTGATGGCGTACGGTCTTTAAAACAGATAAAATTGACAAAGTGTTGCAACTTAGAAGTTATCCCTCACAACATCCGAAACCATTTAATGCTAAAATGGCTTGATTTAGATGATTGTAAGAAACTTGTGTCTCTAACAGAGCTTCCACCATCCCTGCTATATTTGACAGCCGTTAATTGCACTTATGTAGACACAGACTCCACTCAACGGTCAATACTTGAGAACATGTTACAAACCTTCTCTAAAGACCCTCCTGATGGACATGTTGAAGCTTTCTCTTTGTTGCCAGGAGCACAAGTTCCATGCATGTTTGATTTTCAGAAAATGGAGGCTTCGATAACCATTCTTCCTATTCCAAAATCTGACTTGTGTGGGTTCATATTTTGCATCATTCTTTCTGAGGGTTTCAAAGTTTACCACTATGACCTTTATTGTATTATCTGTGAACACGGAAAAGAAGTCGACAGACGTCGTATTAGTCACGATTATCCCGGGACATTAATTTCAGATCATGTATTGATATGTTGGCATGATTACGTCAGACAAGAAAGTGAAAGTTCTGATTTTTGCAACCTATCATTTCAATTCATACTTCAAGGGCGCAACGAACAATTGCGTTGGTCAACAGAGTGGATAAAGGGGTGTGGGGTCTTACCTGTATATGCCTTAAATCATGAGTTGGAGATAGATGATGGTAGTAATATTGTTGAATTAAAATTGAAGTCCAAGGCTCAAGACACCAACGAATCTGATTGGCATTTGAAAAACGATATTGATGAGTTACAGCCTAGATCCATTGAAGGTGAAATGATAAGTTCTAACATTGATGAAGTTGAACAGGGACAACCTTCTTATTCTCGCGAAGAAGAGGAACACTTTTCTGTTAGTAGACCTCCTATTAAACATGTCTATGTTAAACGCAGGAGGACCAAGTAATTCGACCCAACATTATGTAATCGCATGTTTGTATAAATCTATTTCTTTAAGTTACCTGCTGATGATGTATCAATAATATTCCCTTTATGTAATAGCTTTTCATTTTTCGTTCCTTACCTTTGTTGATGATCAGGACTCTTACAGCTGGAGTGAAGTGTAAGGCAGTCATGTGTTTAATCCATTTTGGAGTCTGGTTAAAGCTCAAATTCTGTTCAAATTAATTCATGAGTATAACATCAGTTTAATGTTCTAGGTAACTTATTATAAGTAGTGGACAACGTTGAAAAAAGGAAAATTGCATTCTTCTGTATTAATGAATTAATGAGTGGTGATTTCATTTGAATATTGAAGAATATATGATAATAAACTTGGTTGGCAAATTATTATGAAGTAGATGACATATAATTGATTTTGTCCCAAGTTATAAATATTACCTACCATTCAAGGCTTTTGTTATAAATGATGATTGTTACTTTGAAAGGGATATAGCCAACTTATTAAGGATCAGGCGCCAACCAAAAACGCCAATCTTGGATGAGATATCATTCAATCACAAATCATTAAAAGCCCTTATAACATTATGATCCACATATTGATTTGATTGATTGAAGTAGTCAAGTCTTTTAATGCCCAAACCACCTTTCTCTTTCGGCATACAAACCTTCTCCCAACTTACCCAACAAAGTTTCCTATCCTCCAAACCGTCACCCCAAAGGAAGTTACGCTGAATAGGAATAATTTGATTTATCACATTTACCAGTGCTTTAAAGAAAGAGAAAAAATACAACTCATGCACATTATTTTAGTAGGTAATAATTGCAGCTGGGCATAACAGAAGAGATTAGACTCTGAAATATCGAATGTCTGAATTTTAATTAGAAACATTCATATTTAATTTCTGGTTTTTTACTGGATTTTTATACTAATTTTCTAGTGATTTACTAGTTTATTTATAAATTTTTCATTTTTTTCTGATTTTTTTTGGCATTTTATAATTTTCACAAATAATTTTCTAATTTTCTGATATTTTTGTTTTTAATTTTCTAATATAAATATAAATAAATATGATGTGGCAGTATTTTTTAAAATTATAAATGCCACGTCAATTAAAATGATGTCACGTCACTGTCAATTGAAAAGTTGGACCTAATTTCAGAATTTGGAAAAATTGAGGGATTAAAATTGCGGTTTTGAAAATAGGGGAACCAAAATCTCGAAATTGATAAAAAAGGGGACTAAAATTGCAATTAAGCAAAAAATTTATTAAAAAAACCAAAAAAAAAAAGTGTTTGACACTTTAATTAAAATAATTGACTAATACAAATTTGAAAACATAAAATTGAATATGAATAAGTGAATTATGATAATTATCAATGTAATTATTATGACAGCCTTTCCTAATTATGAATCTAATTTTTGTTTGTCAGGGAACTGAAGCCGTGGATGGTATAGCATTCAACAGTACGGTAGTTGGGGATCTGTACTTGAATCTTTATGAGGGGAGGATATGCAATGTGTACTTCCCTAATGGTCTTGACTCTTGAGTGGTAAATGTGTACAATGAGGGGATGGATATTGTCTTGAGTCTTTGCCATCAACCTTTTGTGCTGAAATGCTTATGGAGCTTCTCATGAGTCACAACAAGCTTAAAAAGCTCTGGGATGCATGGAGTTCAGGTACAAATATGTTTCGATATACTTGTTAATTTGTTGTTGACAGCCTTTCCTATTTATGATTAATTAGGTTTAGGAATTTAAGGGTAAGCTGGTTATAGTCTGTGAGAACTGGGCCTAGTGTTTTAAGCCATTGGACTCCAAGGACAATATCCGCTCCACTTAGGGGAAGCACGAATAAGTCCATAAAAAAATGATGAGAGTCTATGGTGAGGTCTACTTGTTGGCACATAGTGTCACACTTGAGTTCTTCTCCGTTGCCAACCACCACTTGGAAGGTATGGGATAATGTTTGTGGAAGGCCTAATTGTTTCACAATGCGATCTTGAATGAAATTGTGGGTACTCCCACTATCCACCAAAACCACAACTGATCTTTTGTTAATATGGCCTAAAACACGAAGGGTTTGAGGTTTGGAATGGCCCAATAGGGCGTGTAGGCTTATTTGGGCTGGGTCGGGTTCGGGTAATGGGTCAGCTGGTGGTTGGGTTTTTGGTTCTAATAGAAGCTGGGTAGAGAGGTCGAGTGAGGTAGAGGGAATATCTGGTTCGGCGATAAGGATGTGGAAGGTTCGTTTACAGCGGTGACCCGGAGCATATTTCTCATCACAATTATAGCAAAGCCCCTTTTCACGGCGAGCTTGCAATTCTTGTGGGGAGAGGCGTTTGATAGGTGTGGGCGTTTGATAGGTGTGGGCGTTTTAGGGGGGGTAACTGGAGAAGGGGTGGTGGATGAGGATGAGCGAAAAATTGGGCGAGTGAGGAGAGGTGGGTTAGGTCCAGTGATAGAGTTTGTGGAACGGCGAATGGTTCGATCATTAATCTTGTCTTCTTGTAGTTTGGCAAGACTAATAGCATGAGAAAGAGAGATTGGTTGGAAAGCTTGTACCTCTCGACGAATTTCGGGCTTCAGACCAGAAATGAAGCAGCTAAGATAGAATGGCGCCGGAAGACCAATGATGCGATTTGCCAAGGCTTCAAACTCTGCTTGGTATTCTTTGACTGATGACGTTTGACAAAGCTTAAACAGGGAACCTTTAGGATCCTCATATTGTGACGGAGCAAAACGCAGCTCCAAAGCATGAAGCAACATTGGCCAAGAAACCAACTGACCATTCGAGTGCAGCCATTGAAACCAGGTAAGAGCTTCTTCCTCCATGTAAAACGAAGCTAAACGCAAGTGTTGGGCATCAGGTGTCTGGTGAAAATAAAAAAACTGGGAAATTTTGAAAATCCAGTTTAATGGGTCAGAACCATCAAATTTTGGAATTTCCAGTTTGATGGAAGAGGGGGTATATGGTTGTTGTGGTTGTAATTCATTTTGGGTAGAAGATTGAAAACCTGGTGGGGGTAATCTTGTGCGCATCTGGGTCATTTCAGCAGCAAGGTTTGTAAGATTCTGTTGGAAATTCTGTTGATTTTGTAAGATTTGTTGCAGGGTTTCCTCCATAGTAGGAGCTGGTGGTGGAGGTGAGGACATGGTCAATGAGAGCACCAATGTATCAGCTATCTAGGCCACATCGTTTCATCTTGTGGAGTTGGGCCAGATCCGGAAAAGATTGCTTCAATGACCCAGTGGCCTTCTCCTACAAACCTCAAACAGTTGAGAGGTTTTTTAGGACTTACGGGTTTCTATCGCAAGTTTATCAAAAACTATGCTACCATTGCTTTTCCCCTCACAGAACTACTCAAGAAAGATGCTTTTGCTTGGTCTGAGACAGCACAAGAGGCTTTCAACGCGCTCAAACAAGCCATGGTTGAAGCTCCAGTCTTAGCACTTCCGAATTTTAATGAGCCATTCATGTTGGATACAGATGCATCAGGGATCGGAATGGGGGCAGTCTTGTCTCAAGGTGGACACCCCATTTGCTACTTCAGTAAGAAATTCTGTTCCAAACTCTTGAGAGCTTCTACATATGTAAGGGAATTATGCGCCATCACTGAGGCAGTCAAAAAATGGCGTCCTTACCTTTTGGGTCGCAAGTTCATCATTCATACAAACCAACGCAGCCTTCGCGAACTCATGACCCAAGTGATACAAACTCCTGAACAACAGTATTATCTCGCCAAACTCCTTGGATACTCGTACGAGATTGTGTACAAACCAGGGTCACAGAATCAAGTGGCAGATGCCTTATCACGCATTCCAAATTCAGATGCTGATTTTTTTTGGCATCACTATACCTCATTTTGTCTTTCTGGATAAATTCAAACAGGAGGTTTTGATTGATACTCAATATCAAGAGTTGCTTGCCAACATTCAGCACAACCCACTTGATTATGCAGGGTACCGAGTTGTCAACAGTTTGATCTTCTTCAAAGACAAATTGTTTATTCCTACTGCTTCTTCTTTTAAGAGACTGCTTCTTGAAGAATTTCACGCCACACCTATTGGAGGCCATAGTGGCACTGAAAAGACTTATGGACGGCTTAGAGAGAATGTGTATTGGCTTGGAATGAAAAAGGATGTTACAGACTATGTGAAAACTTGTCTGACTTGCCAGCAGAATAAAACGCCATCTCACCCTCCTTATGGACTGCTGCAGCCATTACCCATCCCTAAAGGAATTTGGGAAGACATATCCCTGGATTTCATCACCGGATTACCATCTTTTCAGTCTTTCAGTGTTATTTTAGTTGTGGTTAATCGTTTTTCTAAGGCTGCCCACTTTGGTATGCTTCCTACCCAATTTACAGCGTCAAAGGTAGCTGCTTTATTTACTGAAATGGTTTTCAAACACCATGGCATGCCCAAAACCATGGTATCGGATAGGGATCCCATCTTTCTAAGCAACTTTTGGAAGCAACTGTTCAAACTCAATGGTACCCAGTTGCGCATGTCGTCAGCTTACCACCCTCAAAGTGATGGGCAAACAGAAATTGTCAACAAGGTCCTTCAGCAATATCTTCGTTGTTTCGCTCACAACCAACTCCACCAATGGGGCAAGTTTCTACCTCTTGCTGAATGGCATTATAACACCGCCGTCCACTCTGCTACTGGCTTATCTCCTTTTCAAGTAGTCTTTGGAAAACCACCACCAAGTTTACCACAATACATACAGGGTAGTAGTTCCCTAGAAGCTTTGGATTCGGACTTAGTGACACGCGAAGAGATCATCCAGTCCCTTCAGAAGAAACTGGAAAAGGCTCAAGCTGACATGAAAAAATATGCTGACAAACGACGGATTCCTCATCCTTTTGGCGAAGGTGATCTTGTTTTGGTTAAGCTGCGTCCTTACAGACAAACGTTAGTGGCGGGAAATCGTTTCCAGAAACTCTCTAAACGCTTCTTTGGTCCTTTTCGCATTACCAAACAGATTGGTGAAGTGGCTTTTGAGTTAGACCTTCCTCCCACAAGTCGTATCCATCCTGTTTTTCATGCTTCAAAACTGAAACCTTATCATGGCACTGAAATGGAGGCCCTGCCATTGCCTACGGAAGCTATCCACAACCATCCCTTGGTGCATCCAATTGCAATTCTCGCTCAGCAGGATGTAGAAGGTACCTCTCCTAAAGTCTTAGTGCAATGGTCAAACTCTTTTCCAGAGGATGCTACCTGGGAATCCCTCGCTGACATTGAGGCAATTTTTCCTAATTTAGACCTTGAGGGCAAGGTCAGTCCCGATGGGGAAAGGGATGTTATGGACCAAATTAATACAGATGAGCCCAATAAAGGACGGAGCAAGAGAACCAGTGTCAAGCCTTATTGGACTAGAGACTTTGTGATTCCTAAGAAGCCCAAATAGATTGGATGCTGTGTTATTTCCCTCATTGTAACCTTAGAGTATTAACCCTATGAAAGACCTAGAAAGTTTATCCTCTTATTACATTTTGTTGTTTTCTGTGTTAGTGGGAGTGAGCACCACTACCCTGACAAGTTGTAACAACCTTTCCTAGTACTATATATGTAATGAAGAGTGAATGAAATAATACAATGAGAATATTCAGAACTTTTGTTTTTATTTTATAAGGAGGCCATCCCCTCGAAAGGATAATCTTTTATGTTTTAAATCCTTATTGCATTGTAGTAGCCTTACATTTCTCTTTTAGTCAACATTCATGCATGATGATTATGAATTTAATGGTTTCTCAGCAATGTCCTATTTAATTGTTGTGAATCTAACAATAATTGGGCTTGAATCCTCCAAAGATCTGATTGAGATCCCATACTTATCTAGTGCCACAAATCTTTAAAATTTAAATGACATAGGAGGAAATGACACATTTATCCTTACATGGCACCGCTATACATGATGAATTGTCTTCATCGATTTGGCGTAATAGAAAACTTACTTTTTGTGATCTGACTGAATGTAACAAGCTTAAACATTGTTGGGAATAAGTAATCAAATGATCATAGATTGGGGTCTCTTACAGAATTAGACCTTTCTGGATGCATAGAAATTGATGCATTGAGTCTGTGGTTCATCCTTGATGGCACACAGTCTTTAAAACGGCTAAAAACGTCTCCCTGACAACATTCAATACCATTCAATGCTAAAATGGCTTGATTTAGATGATTGTAGGAAACTTGTGTCTCTCACAGAGCTTCTGCCATCCCTGCTATATTTGAGAGCCGTTAATTGCACTTATCTGGACACAGACTCCACTCAGTGGTCATTGCTTGAGAACATGTTACAAACCTACTCTAAAGACCCTCCTGATGAAGATGAAGGTGTTGATGCTTTCACTTTGTTGTTAGGAGCACAAGTTCTATGCATGTTTGATTTTCAGACAACAGGCCCTTCAATGACTATTCCTTCTATTCGAAAAAGAAGTCGGCAGACATCGTATTACTATTTACCACCAAGATTCCCTTCATCTGTTATCTTTGAACACAACAAAGAAGTCGACAGACATTGTATTAGTCACAAGTATCCTGGGACATTAATTTTAGATCATGTATTGATATGCTGGCATGTTTACAACAAACAAGAAAGTGGAAGTTCTGATTTTTGCAACATATGATTTCAATTCATACTTCAAGGTCACCAGGAACAATTGCTGTGGTCAACAGAGTGGATAAAGGGGTGCGAGTCTTACCTGTTTATGCAGTAAAAAATTAATATATCACCAACCCATGCCCGGCCCGGCCCGAGCCGGCCGGATGGCGCGCGTGTGTGATATTCGATATGGTGTGCGGTCTCCCCGTTTATAAAACTAGGTACCCCTTGGGGCGTACCCCAAATAGTGAGCTCCCACTATATAAACACTACCACAAGGTGTGTCCTAACCAATGTGGGACTAAATGTGAACTTTTTCAAATTCACACTCATATGTGTTTATTCTATACCAAGTTCAACAAGTTGCTACATTTTGCTTACTTGTTCCAACAATTAATAGTAGTAGCAGTGAGGAAACTGTTGATGAAGCCAGAAGCTCTAACAATGAAAACGAAGGTGATCAGGAACAACCCTCTTATCCTCGCAAACTTTGTTGTTCAATCGGTATGAAACTTTTCACACTATATACATTCCAATTATTTATTCCATATTATTTTATTTTTCTATAGAAAGAGTTTAATCCTCCAAATGAGTACTTGTTTTAAAATTCTCCTGATAAACAATTATCTGTGTATTGCAATAATTTTGTGCATGAACAACACATTGTGGGCAGGTCTTTTGTTGAGGCACCCGTGAAGAGGATCAAAAGCATAATACAAATCAGAAATGTTTTGTAGACTGGTGATATCAAGCTGTGCTGGTAATATATTCATCTTTCAAATGCCGAATTGCAGTGGTGCATTGCTTGTTACTATCATCATTACAGAAAATTTCTCAATTTTGTTCAGTTGTTTGTATTTTGTGTTTGTTGGTATTGGTCAATGTAATCCTGCTTATATTCATTTTCTTCTCAGGCCATCTTGCAACAAATGTGGGACTTCTTAACAGTCGCTAAATGAATGGTCATTTTTCTTCCCTTTTCCTCCCTGCTGCAGTAATCACTTGATTTTCATGCTTTTGAATCATAAGAAACATAAGGGTTGTATTAATGGTTTTTCCCTTCTAAAAGATTAAGAATGAGGGTTATAATCTTTTATTGATTCTACTGTTACATTTCTTTCTGTATTTGGTACTGTCAACTAGGATATGCCAATTCCAATGATGTCAAATGTCAAAATTATGCTTAAAATACTCCCAACAAAAAAGTAAAGTTTGGTGGTCTAAAATATAAATAAATGTTATCTATTTCTATCATATTTAATGTCATCATTCCTATATTATCCTTCAATTAATTAATTTAGATTTTAATTTTCAATAATCCTTTTATTCTCATTGAATAAGTTTCCATGTTTGGAAAATCTATTTTCTTTTTTGATTATTTTTTGAAAATCAAATGAGGTTTTATATATGCTTTGTAGCACAAATGCATGGGAATTGAGTTGATTCATACTGTCCACTTTCTTGGGTAGAATGAAAATGGATCTAAAGAGAGGTTTCTAAATGGTGGTTCTGTTGGGTCATGAAGGGAGATACTTAACATTTGACTAAGAATAATAAATTGGACACCACAATTTGACGTAAAATCTAATTTCAGAAATTGAAAAGAATAAAGGAACCTAAATTGTAAAATTAGAAATAATGGGAAGTAAAATCCAAAAATTAACAAAATAAGGAGATGAAAACTGCAATTAAGGTCAGTATGAAATGGAACTTTATGTAACAACTATTTAATTTAATATAAGGAAATTAGATTTACACTATATATGCATCAATGTTTTTCTACATATCCTTTTTTAGCCATTTGTTATTCTGCCGGCTTCTTCCATATTTATTTATGCATCTGACCACATATTGACAAAGAGTCACTATATCTAATGTCATCTTTCTTTGTATCCTTGTTATATTTTAATTTATTTTGATAGAAAGTATATAAGAAAAGAACCCAAGTCAATATTGTTATTGTTATTTATATATATTTATGTTATTATAATCTTCAATGAAGCCTCAATGGAACAACTATTTAATTTAATATAGGAAATTAGATTCACACTATATGCATCAATGTTTTTCTATTAACACTATAGACATTATGCATCTAGCTACATATTCACACTGAAGCCATTTACAATGTAAAACGAAACTTCCTTGAAGCACATCCTTTTCATTTATTTAAATCTCTCCAAAGTTTATTTCAGCTCAGCAGAAGCTAAGCCCTGGGACTGACTGTACACGCTTTTTCTCCTCTATTGCAACACACTGGATTCTAACTTTGGTATGATCTTTTTCTACTAAATTTTAGTTTAACTAGTGTATCTCTAAGTCAGTTTCTGAAATTATAGGAAGTTTAGGTAATTGGCAAATTGATCCTTGATTTTGAAAACAATATACCTTGTGTTGGCAAATATTTCAAATTAGCCATTCAATGCTATGTTCTGTATCTTACTCAATGCTATGTTCTGCATCTTACTCCTTGAAGCACTCATTATTCTCAATCTTAGGGTTATAATTCTATACAGTGTCTGGAACATATACCGCATAGTTATCAACCTGTGAATTTGCCACTACTTGGAGCATGTCCTGGATCAATTAAAATGTGCTTAATTTGCCACTTCTTGTTTTAATTACTTTGAATTTTTTGAGGCTATTGAACTTATTGTATAGTTACACACTATTAGGCTATTTGTGCTAATTTTATATGTAGACTACATGTTTACCCTTTTTGTTATTCAGTTTAGTTAGTAATGAGATATTAATGTTAATATTTTTTTTTGTCTTTACCAGTTGAGCTATCCCTTGCCCCTTAAGTTAAGGTTCTTTATTAATTCATGTCATTAGGCTTTTAATGAGTTTTTGATGTTCATATTGACCGGTTAGCATCCACAAATCAAAAGCATGTCACTCATCTAAAACAAACTTCCAAGGATCACAAACAGTTTGAAATCACATGTGCTGTTTATTTATGCAATATGTGAACTTTGGACCGCTTGATCTGATTCAATCAGATTTATGAAACCAAATATTTAACCCTGAGAACGAATGGCGGTCATAAGTATCATGGAAAACAAGTATCACTATCAAGAACACATTTAAACATTGGCTATTTTTTATTTCTTAATGTAGGCACTTGGAATTCGTAATTGCTAGGCAGAAAATGAGCAGCGAATCTTCCGCTATATCTTCTTCTTCTTCTTCTGTGGTGTCTTCGAAAAAATATGACATTTTTCTTAGCTTCCGAGGTGAGGATACTCGCAGAAACTTCACAAGCCATCTTTATGATGCTCTTTGTCGAAAGAAAGTTGAAACCTTTATAGACAACAATGAGCTTGATAAAGGAGACGAGATCTCTCCAGCACTCATCAAAGCCATTGAAGAATCACATGCATCTATTGTAATCTTCTCAGAAAACTATGCTTCCTCAAAATGGTGCTTGAATGAGCTCAAAAAGATTCTAGAATGCAAGAAATATATGGAACAGATTGTGATACCTGTTTTTTACAACATAGACCCATCACATGTGAGGAAGCAGACCGGGAGTTACAAGCAAGCCTTTGCAAAACATAAGCGAGATTTGAAGAACAATAATGACACGCTGCACAAGTGGAAAGCTTCTCTCACTGAGGCAGCTAGTTTAGTAGGTTGGGACTCTGAAAATTACAGGTAAATAAAATGAACTATCCAGCTTTCTTCATGTCATGACTCAATTAACAACTTAATATGATGTGCATGTTTTGCTTTCTAATTATTATTTATTAGTTTTTTATAGGAAGATGAAAGAATAAATTAAATAATATAGGGGGCTGAGATTATTGTATCACCTCGTCTCCCAGTTATATGTTTGTTGAACTCGATCAAACCTAATACATCATTTTATTATCTTTTTAAAAACCTTAAGCCACTGCCACCTTTTTTTTTTTTTTTGAAGAAGCTAATTAGCCCACCCAAATTGGCACCAGAGAGAATCGAACCCGAGACCTTAAGGAGGAGCACACTCCCAAGTCCCAAGCTAATACCACTGCCTCCTTGTTGACCATACATTTTTATATGCTAAATTAGGAATCATATAGATTTATATTTCTTCTACTGTATTTGTTAGACTTTTAAAACTTTCTCTCCTTTCATATGCTAGGAATGAATCAGACTTCATTAAGGACATTGTCGAAGATGTTTTGCAGAAACTGAACCTCACATACAAATATGAAATTGAGGGGCTTGTTGGAATTGAGAAGAATTATGAAGAAATCAAATCAGTACTGAAAATTGGTTCAAATGATGTTAGATTCCTTGGAATATGGGGGATGGGTGGCATAGGAAAGACCACCCTTGCTAAGTCTTTATATTCTAAACTGTATTCCGAATTTGAAGGTCGTTGCTTCCTCAATGTAATGGATGAATCAAACAAGTATGGACTTAATGTTGTACACAACAAATTTATTTCCACATTGTTAGAGGAAGAAAATCTTCATCCTGATGCACCCTACTTAGAAGCTCCTTTCTCTGTCAGAAGAATTGCACGTAAAAAAGTTTTCATTGTTTTGGATAATGTGGAAACCTTAGACCAAATAGAAGAACTTATCCATAAAATTGATGGGCTGGGACCGGGTAGTAGGGTCATTATTACAACTAGAGATAAGCAAATATTAAGTCAGTTTAGTAAATGTGAAATATATGAGGTCAAAGAATTGAATGAACATGATTCTCTTCAGCTATTTAGCTTGAATGCCTTCAGAAAAAAATATCCTGAAGTTGGATTTGAAGTTCTAGCTGAAAGTATAATTGCCTATTGCAAAGGCAATCCTCTGGCTTTAAAAGTTTTAGGTGCAAATCTCTACTCAAGAGGAACAGAAGCATGGGAAAATGAATTGAAAAAGCTCAAAAAGATTCCCAATAAGAAAATTTATGATGTGTTAATATTGAGTTATGATGACTTGGATCGTTGTCAAAAGGCCATATTTCTAGACATCGCATGCTTCTTGAGAGGAGAGAGTATAGATTTTGTAAGAGATGTATTGGAAGCTTGTGAGTTCTATGCAACAAGTGGGATAGAAGACCTTCTAAATAAAGCTCTCATACAACAACAAAAACCATATTTGAGTTTTGGGTCGAAAATGGTTATGATAGAAATGCATGATTTGTTACAAGAAATGGGACGGGATATTGTTATTCAAGAATCTAAAGATCCTGGAAGACGGAGTCGATTATGGAAACCTGAAGAAATATCCGATGTACTAAAAAATAACAGGGTAAGGAGAAAACTCATTTATTTCTATATGAAAACATATGTATATGGTTATGAAATATTGTTAGAAGTCTCACATTGGCTAGAGATATGACAAAGATAGCCATTATAAGTGTAGTGCAAACCTCAACTCTCAAGCTAGCTTTTGTGGTTGAGTATAGGTCTCTCAAATTCTAATATGGTATCAGAGTCTGTCCTAGATCCCTTTGTTGTTTGTTGTGGAGACCTCCCATATTTGGGCCACCCGCTGTTGTTGATTCCACGCACCAAACCCAATAGTGCTGGGCGTGAGGGGGTGTGTTAGAAGTCCCACATTGGCTAGAGATATGACAAATATAGCCTTTATAAGTGTAGTGCAAACCTCAACTCTCAAGCTAGCTTTTGTGGTTGAGTATATGCCTCTCAAATTCTAATAAATATAACAAGCAAAGTATATATAACATCATTTCCTAATTATTAATCGAATTTTTTTTATTAGGGAACTGAAGCTGTGGAAGGTATAAAATTTGAAATTACAGAGGCTGGGGATCTTTACTTAAAGTCTGATTCCTTTAGAAAGATGACAAACTTAAGATATCTTAGAATCTTTGGTGCACCTTTTGGGATCACGCGCAATGTGTACTTTCCTGACGGTCTTGCGTGGCTTTCTGATAAATTGAGGTACCTTCAATGGGATGGATACTGCCTTGAGTCTTTGCCATCAACCTTTTGTGCTGAAATGCTTACAGTGCTTCAGATGAATCATAGCAAGCTTAAAAAGCTCTGGGATGGAGTTCAGGTAGAAACGTGTTTTGATTTACTTGTTAATTTGTAGAGGTACAATAGAAAGTTTGAAACTCGTTTACAAAATGGCTGGCACACCTCTATTTTTGCTTAATTAGATTTATTTTCTCTTTTAATCATATTCATGCATGATTATGAAGTTAATGGTCTCTCTGCAATGCCATGTTTATTTCTTGTTGCAGAATCTTGTGAATTTAGTTACAATTAATCTTTACGGCTCCAAAGATCTGATTGAGATCCCAAACATGTCTAGGGCTAGAAATCTTCAATGGGTATATCTCAGAGAATGTGAAAGCTTGTGTCAGCTCCATCCATCCATCTTATCTCTCCCCAGGCTTATAGAGCTAGATTTAGGAGGTTGCATAAAGCTTGAAAGCCTTAAAACCAACACTCATTCAACATCTCTCCGTAAACTCTTTCTCACCGGTTGTTTATCTCTCACGGAATTTTCCGTGACATCGGAGGAAATGACACATTTGTCCTTACGTGATACAGCTATACATGAATTGTCTTCATCAATTTGGACAAATAGCAAACTTGTTTTTCTTGATCTAAGTGAATGTAAGAAGCTTAACATTATTGGGATTAAGTTATCAAATGATCATGGACTGGGGTCTGTTACAGAACTAGACCTTTCTGGGTGCACAGAAATCGATGCATTGAGTCTGGGGTTCATCCTTGATGGCGTTCAGTCTTTAAACGAGCTAAAATTGAACAGGTGTTGCAACTTAGAATGTCTCCCTGACAACATCCAAAACCATTCAATGCTAAAATGGCTTGAGTTAGATTATTGTGAGAAACTTGTGTCTCTAACAGAGCTTCCGCCATCCGTGCTATATTTGAGTGCCTTTAATTGCACTTACCTGGACACAGACTACACTCAACGGCCATTTCTTGAGAACATGTTACAAACCTTCTCTAAAGACCCTCCTGATGGACATGTTGAGCCTATCTCTTTCTTTCCAGGAGCACAAGTTCCATGCATGTTTGATTTTCAGAAAATGGAGGCTTCAATAACCATTCTTCCTATTCCAAAATCTGACTTGCGTGGGTTCATATTTTGCATCTTTCTTTCCGAGGGCCTCACTTTGAAAAATTATAAACTTCATTGTATTATCTTTGAACATGACAAAGAAGTCGACAGATGTTCGCTTAGTTTCAATTATCCTGGGACATTAATTTCAGATCATGTATTAATATGTTGGCTTGATTACGATAGACAAGAAAGTGAAACTTCTGATTGTTGCAACCTATCATTTCAATTCATACTTCTAGATTGCAACGAACAATTGCGGTGGTCAACAGAGGGGATAAAGGGGTGTGGGATCTTACCTGTATATGCTGTAGCATGTGAGTTGGCGCTAGATGGCAGTAGTATCATTAGTAAGGAGATTGGTAAATTAAAATCCATTGCTCAAGACTTTGATGAGTTTGATTTGCTTTTGGAAAATGATATTGATGAGTTACAGCCTAGAGCAACTGGAGGTGAAGTCAGAAACTCTAACAATGAAAATGAAGATGACCAGGAACAACCTTCTTATTCTTGCAATGAAGAGGAACATCCTTGTTGTTCAATCGGTATGAAACTTTTCACCCACTTTCTAATTATACATTCAATATTAGTTTATTTTTTCATAGAAAGATTTTAATCCTTCAAATGAATAATTGTTTTAAAATTTACATGATTCTAGAAATTAATTGGTGGTGTATTGCAATAACTTTGTGCTGGAACAACACATTGGACAGGTCTTTTGTTGAGGCACTTGTTAACAGGATCAAAAGAATAATACAAGTCATAAATGTTTTGAAGTATCTTTCTCCTGTTTCTCAAGTAAAATGAGCACACCATCCATTACATTCACTCAGAAATATACGTTGATGCAGTAGACTGGTGATATCAAGCTGTGCTGGTAATATATTCATGTTTCAAATTCCGAAGTGCAGTGGTGCATTGCTTGTTACTTTCACCATTGCAGAAAATTTCCTAACTTAATTCAGTTGTTTTGTTTTGTGTATTTGTTGGTATTAATAAATGTAATACTGTTTGTATTCTTGGTACTGTAACGCTCTAACAATGAAGATGACCAGGAACGACCTTCTTATTCTCGCAAAGAAGAGGAACAACTTTCTGTTAGTAGACCTCCTATTAAACATGTCGATGTTATACAATTGTATGTAATTGTATGTTTGTATCTCTGCATTTGTAATCTTTTTAAAGTTGATTCTTTTTGTTGATTCACTGTTATAGTTGTTTCTGTATTTGGCATTGTTATTCACTCCTATGCCATCCACTTTTAGCTTTTCATTTTTCATTCTTTACCTTTGTTTATGCACAGGCCTCTTACAGCTGGAATGAATTGTAAGTCACCAATGTGTTTAATCCATTTTGGAGTCTGGTTAAAGCTCAAATTATGTTCAAATTAATTCATGAGTGGTGATTCCATTTGAATCTTGAAGAATATATTATAATAAACTTAGTGTTGTGTTTCTTGTTCAGACCTGTTATTTTATATTTTATTTCTTCCTCTAATTCCTCCTCTTGTTCCAAAATTAATATGCTACCATTTCCTTCTTCCAAATTTATTTTTTAAACTTTTTCTTCTACTTCAAACTCTCTTCTTCAAACTCATTTGATTTCTCATTCTCTACTAACATTGGCTCTTTATTAGCTTCAACATTTGAGTATAGTGATTGTGAACCATCTTTAACATAGTTGGAAAATTCATCGACACTACTAGACCAATATAAAGATCTTGTTATTCCAACAAAAACTAGGAGACCATTGCATAGGAGGAACATGCACTTGTTTTGAGTTTGACATATCAATTGGTAGTTTTCGTATAAGATTTTGAGGACAAAATTCAGTGATTTTGTGGCTTGGATGAGGAAAGAAAAGAAAAAGAAGAGGAAGTCAACCACATGAAAATCCACTCAAGTCCTCAAAGGTGTAGACAAGAGGTGAAAGACTTGGCATTGAGTTAATTTGCCTCCTAGCTAATGAGAACAATGTGATTATAATTTGTAACTTATTATAGTTTTCAATCAAGCCATTGACAATAGCAATCTTTCTTGAAGCACATCCATAATTTATTGAAACAGAAGCCAAGTCCTGGGATTGTGACTCTGACTGTACAGTCTTTCTCCTCTATTGCAAGAAGCTGGAGATTCTGACTTTTGTATGATCATTTTCCCCACAATTTTCAGTGACATCAGAGGAGATGACACATTCGAACCTACATGGAACCGCTATACACGAATTGTCATCATCAATTTGGCGTAATAGCAAACTAACGTTTCTTGACCAAACTGAATGTAACAAGCTTAACATTGTTGGGAGTAAGTTATCAAATTATTATGGGCTCCTGTCTGTTACAGAACTAGACCTTTCTGGGTGCACAAAAATCACTGCATCGAGTCTATGGTTCATCCTTGATGGCATATGCTCTTTAAAACGGCTAACATTGAAAGAGTGTTGCAACTTAGAAGGTGTAACAGCCCAGGCCCCACCAACTTAGGTTGTCCCGGCACTGCCACCTCACGATCTTCTCCACCCCCTTCTCTAGTGGAGATTTTGTCTTCCGTGGGAATCGAACCATGAACCCTGGGGATAAAGTACATATTCAATCCAGGGTTCATGGTAGTGGGAATGGATTGAATATGTACTTTATCCCCAGGGTTCATGGTTCGATTCCCACGGAAGGCAAAAACTCCACTAGAGAGGGGGGTGGAGAAGATCGTGAGGTGGCAGTGCCAGGACAACCTAAGTTGGTGGGGCCTGGGCTCTTACAGAAGGTCTCCCTGAGAACATCCAAAACCATTCAATGATGGAATGGCTTGTGTTAGATGATTGCAGGAAACTTGTGTCTCTAACAGAACTTCCGCCATCCCTGCTATATTTGAAAGCCGTTAATTGCATTTACCTGGACACAGACTCTTCTCAACATTCATTGCTTGAGAACATGTTTCGGTTCTTCTCTGAAGACCCTCCTGATGAAGATGAAGGTTTTGATGACTTCTCTTTCTTGCCAGGAGCACAGGTTCGATGTAGATTTGATTTTCAAACATCAGAGGCTTCAATTAATATTCCTCCTATTCCAAATTCTGACTTGAGTGGTTTCATATTTTGCATCATTCTTTCTGAGGGCATCAATGTTTACCACCATGCCCTACATTGTATTGTCTTTGAACACGGAAAAGAAGTCTATAAACGTCGTCTTAGTCACAGTTATCTTGGGACATTAATTTCAGATCACGTATTGATAGTCTGGCATGGTTACAACAGACAAAAAAGTGGAAGTTATGATTGCAACCTATCATTTCAATTCATACTTCAACGTCACACGGAACAATATTGGTGGTCAACAGAGGGTATAAAGGGGTGTGGGGTCTTACCTGTATATGCTGTTGCATGTGAGTTGGCGCTGGATAGCAGTAGTATCATTAGTAAAGAAATTGGTAAATTAAAATCCGGTGTTCAAGACTTTGATGAGTTTGATTTGCTTTTGGAAAATGATATTGATGAGTTACAGCATAGAGCAATTGGAGATGAAGTCAGAAGCTCTTACAATGAAAATGACCAGGAACAAACTTTCAATTGGTATGAAACTTTTCACCGACTTTCTAATTATATATTCGATATTAGTTTGAATGTGGATTAAATTTGTTGAGGCAGTTTTTTCCCCCCTGATAATACTATGGTGAAATCTACAACTATAATTTGATCATGCTTTAGTGGCTGAAGGTTTCTTTTGTTCACTTATAAATATAAATAGCTGTAATTAATTTTGTATAGCTCACTTAACCTTTTTGTTAATGTTTCCAAACGATTCAGGAGAATGGAAGAACAGAAGCAGCTTAGTCGCTTCTGGAGAAATTGACGCCTGAATTACATTGCGCCGGATAAAAAGTTGTACCGAAGGTAGCAAATGAAAATATTGGACTTCTTAATATTTCTAGACAGATCGTAGATTTGTGTTCGGGCAGTCTCTGTCAAACTTTTTCCGCTGATTGCATTGCTGGAAAACATATTGATCCGATGAAGAATATCTTTTTCTGTCTTTACAAATGAACTGTTGTTATTGTTTCTTGTAAAGTTTGGTTCATAAATTCATAATCTACATTTGGATGCCGATTTTGCAATTGACATATTAAAGGTATAGTTATCTTTTATACTTCTATTTGATATTAAGGGCACTACTTTTTACCCCTAAAATCATGTCGAGGTTGGATTGTTGATTTAACAAAGGAAGAGACCTTTTTGAAATATTCATAAAGTCAGAGAGACCTTTTTAAAAATGTTTTATAGAGTCGGACACTAATTTGGTAGTTTCTCGCTAAATATGGGGTCATTTTGGTCATTCTTTGAAACTTTGAGATTCTCCTCCTCCTCAGATTTCACTTGATGAATTACTTGTTGATGCTGCTGGAATAGTTATGGATAGATTGTTATAGTTTGTTTGTTTAATTTCCCCATAATTGAAAGAAAAACACACACAAATAAACTAGTGGGGCATTGGTCTATTGTGTCATCCATTTTGGTTAAGTTTTTAACTTGTGTGTAGGATTGTTAGTTTATTTTCACTTTCACTTAATTTGGTTGAAAAGTGTGCATGTGTTTTGGTAAACTTTAAAAATTACCAAACTTGCATAGATTAATCTCAAGAATCATTACTAAATTTTTCATAAATAATGAACCCTATTATAATAACTTCGGTATTTTTCAGTAATAATAAAATAGAAATAAAGAATTAATATAGTATTTGAAGAGATGATCAAATGACTCTCCTCAAAAAGGAAATATATATTCAATTTTTGAAGTTCTACCGAAAGTCAATATTTAAATTACGGTAGATTAGAAAAAAAAATAAAAGTAAAGATTATAAACATAAAAGAAAGATAGCTTAAATATAAATAATGTTTTGATATTCAATACTAATTAGTTGAGGTGGAAATAATTTTATTGATTAGCAGCTTTTTGCTATGTCTATTATACATTATAAATAGAGACATTCGTCACATTATAAGTTCGTTATGTTCAACATAAAATTTTAAAATATTACAGTATCAAAGTTTATTTAAGATTCGTTGAACTACCAATATGTGTTAACACTTCTACATTTGAAACATGGATATTAGAACTCACTCACATGTGAAGCACAAAGCTAAAAAAACATAACCTCCAACAAAGTCCCGTGTTTAATGTTGACTCAACATATGTCTTTATCCTCTATTATTGCAAAATTACAAAACTATAAATTTCAAAAAGAAAAACTCCAAATTAAAACAAGTTGTGGAAATTAAATATCATAAAATGCCAAAGATTTTGTGGTCTCTTCCAAACAAGTTAAAGTCTTTGCAGAAAGAAAATGACACTCGCCTAATTCCACATTGTAGGTGATCTCGGTCACTGATTTGAGATCAAAAAGTTTAAAATTATACAATCATTAAAATAACTAAAAAAAAATTGACTATTGAAACTTAAAATTATACTATCATTAAAATAACTATCAAGATTTGTAACTGTGTTATGAAATAATCATATCGGTTTGGTGATTTTTTAGCTTTAATGTTAGCAAAAGGACAAGTTTGAACCTTTATATATACATGTTTTTCACAATTTATTTTGCAATTTCCAAATTTACATCATCATCTATTCAAGGTTACATGTGTCCGCCACGTCAACATTAATAATGGACACATCCGTTCTTCAAAATCAATGGCAAGATTTTTTTTTTGGGATGAAATTTTGATTTGAATGTGACTCATAGGCTGACTATTCAAGTTTTTTCTTTTTGGTTCATGAGAAACTACAAAACTATTGATCTAATTGTTTTAATATTAATTGTGAATTTTGCTTTCGTGTCTCACATATCTTCATGATCTCATAATCACTGGTGTGGAGTGGCGGAACTTCATTATAACTTTTATCACTAAATAATTTTTTTTCTTAAGTAGACTAGTGGTTAGAAAATCCACCTTTAAGGTGGTAGATAAGTCAGATGACGCGATTCGAACTCCAACTCCCTACATATATAATGCATGTCCTGCCAACTGATTACTAAGTTCACCGGACTTTACTAAATAACTTTGCCAGCAACAAGAATGATCTTGATTTTTTTTTACATTTTTTGGTATTGTTTTTCCAATATACTTTAACATTGATTTTCTCTTTAATTAACAACGAGGTAGAAATTTTACAAAATTGACATAAGGCAAATAATGAACCAACAGCCAAACACAGTATGAAATTGTGGATTGTTGATTCATGGTTGTTGATTGATAAACGTAACCTCTTAACATCATGTCCTTATCAGAAAAAATTGTCCTTTTCAATCTCATCAAAATAAAGAATTTTGTTTTCATCAAAACCAGCGTCTATCCTTAATAAATATCTGCCTAGTATTTGTTTCATATTCATCACACTTCATATTGTAAAATATATAAAACTGATTTTGTCTAACAATTTTTGTTTTAATAGGATGTACCATTCTAGACTGAACTTGGTAAGGAGAAACACAGTTCGATCTCCCACAACTATAATCGGGAGGACCGGAAGTGAAACCACTTGATGTCAGAACTGATCCACATATCATGTAACATTATTAATTTTTTGTATATATATTTTGTTTTTTTGGAATAACTTTTTGCATATACTTTTATCTCGAATTTTTTGTAAAGTACAATTCTCACTACCAAGTACCAATATTATATTGATCCAAATGAAACTTAACTTGGATCCTTTAATATAGTTGGAAGAAGAAACTGTACTAAAATAGTCACTAGATTCTCTAAAAACAAAGTACAGCTATCACAGTTTGCTAAAAAAAAGTACAGCTATCACTTAAATTTATGTTGGATTGGGGATATTTTCATTTACCAAAAGAAACAAGAGCTTTTATTATGAGATATACAATATGAACAATTGAACACACTATTTATTCAAGGATGAATTGCCGAGTAGATAGATCAGATTCGGACGCGGTTGTTGCTCCGCGGCAATACGGAACTCTTTTTTTCAAAATATTTTAAAAAATATTGTCATTTAACATTAAAATTAGTTTTTGATAAATAAATATATTTATAAATTAAAAATATTGTAACGAAAATAAAAATATGTTTCCTTTATATTTTATTTGCATAGTAAAATGTTTTCTTACTAAGCTTATTAAAATGTTATAACCACATTTCTAATAAAAGTAAAAATAAAATAAAGAAGATCAACATATAGACATATATTTGAAAATAAGACGATTGTATGTGAGGTCAAGAATGAGAGGAGCTCTTGAGTAATCACAACCATTTGGGCATAATATATACTCATATTTGTAGAAAAATTAGAAAGAGAAAAGAATTAGATCATTTAAATGATATCATTGATATGTATATCAGTGTATGTGTGTTCAAATAATTGTGACCATTAGTGTTGGGAACTCTTTGTAAACTAATTTACACTTAATTATACTCTTGTTAATTTCAATGTTTTTTAATTATTTTGTGGGGTTTTTCACTATCAATATCTGATTCGTTGGACCGCCTAATCTACTTTGAGGTAGGGATGGCAACGGATGCCCATGGGTGCGGGTTTTACAATACCCAAACCCACACTCGAAATCACCATCCGAACCCAAACCCAAAGGTTGTTCGGGTGGCAAAACAAAACCCACACCCACACCCGTTGGGTTTGGGTTTTTGTTCGAGTTTTTTCACCCGACGCAACATATCTACTAAAAGAAAAACTAAAAGAAAAAAAATGTAATTTTCCATATTCAACCAAAATTAAGTAATAGTAATTTTCCATATTAAACCAAAATAAAGTATCAACAAGCTTAGAAATCAACCAAATTAAACAAATAAGTTTCACCCCAAATGATACAAAATAAATAAATAGTTTGGTACATAAACTAAGGGGTAATTAAGTAGGTTAATATATAAACGAGTGTGGTTTCGGGTTTCGGGTGCGGGTTTGATTGATCTCAAACTCGCACCCGTGGAATCGGGTGACACCCGAACCCAAACCCAAACCTAGTCAACTCGGGTTTTACCCGTTGACTTGGGTTTGGGTTCGGGCGGGACCCGCGGGTTTGGGTTTAATTGTCATCCCTAGTTTGAGGGGTCAGTTCTGACATTAAGTGGTTACATACCCCCTCTCAATCACTGTTGCGGGGATCAAACTGTAGTCATTCCTACCAAGTTCAACGCCAATCACCACTGAACCAACTAACGATTGGTAAATTTGAACGTTTTTTACTTTTTGATTAATAGTATGATATATATGCGAAGTGTTTACCGTCGTTAGTGCAAACTAACATTTGTCAGAAACCTGAGACAAACAAAATGGGCCTATTCTCCTCTTTAAACTGAATTCTTTCTATATGTAGAAACCAAAAATCAAACCTTTAACGTGTACTTAAGAGATTCAACCCTTACCACTTAAACGAATTTATTCTCGATAAATTCAATGCTTTTAGTGTTGCTATGTGATGACTCCACGTCATTACTATAGTTTTACTTATTTCAAGACCTAATTACAAGGTTTTTAGTATGTCTTTATTATATTTTTGCACAATAATAAGTGGAAGTTATGTCAAGTACAAGGCTGCTGAAAACACAAGAAAAACTTTAAAAAAAGAATTAGTTTGGTAACAAATCGGTGTGTTAGATATGATTGGAAAATATTTAGTTTTAAAACAAATTTTGTTTAAAAAAACTAATTCCTATCAAGATCCAAGAAAAACTGAAGTAAATCAACAGGAGCTGCATCTCTATATAAAGAGACTCAAGCAAGAGTTTCAGGACACAGAATTTGACGGCGAAAAAAGGCAACTTTTGAGATCAAGTCCCAGAGCTAGTTTTCCTTCTTGTAATGAATTCTTTCACTCTTTTTTATTGTTTATGCTTTGATTATGAGTAACTAAACTCTTTGATTGGATCCTAGGGGATTCTAATTATTATTGTCTTGAACTATGTATTTCTTATGATTTGTTAATCGAATTACGAAGTTAGTATTCATTCAATTGTCTCTTAATCTTAATGCTTTATACAAAGTCGCGAATTGTATGATGATTATAATTGCTTGTTTACTAAGACATTAGAAACAAATTGATTGACCTAGGGATAATTGTTCAATTAACTTGTACTTTAGACATATTGGTTTGTTAATTGAGAATTCAAGGATTAAAGGGCAAAAACCTAAATTGATTATAGGTCATCCTAAGACATTAGGGATTGATAATCAATTTAGAGGATTATGTACCAAGACATTGGACATAGTTATTTAATTTAATCGAATCATGAAACTAAGTTCGTAGTTTGTTAACAAGCAAGGAATACCAAGACAATAGTAATTAGATGAACCGAAAAGGTCCAATCGCTTTCGCATCTTGAAAGAAAACTTTCTTTTCTTGCCGTTTATTTTCTTAAGTTTGAAACCTAAAAAAATCCCCCCAATTTATTTTATTGCAAGTTTACTTTCGTATGATACCAATTACTAGAATTTGATTCGGAACAATCCCTGTGGATACGATAATTTACAGACTTACTTTGATACTTCATCAAATGGCGCCGTTGCCGGGGATTGTTGATTGAATCAACAAGGCAATTGGACCATACGATAGTTAATTTTTCTTTTATTTTTTTTTCTGTTAGTATTACACCAAAAAAAAAAAAAATCTTTTTCTCTTCTTTTTATTTTTTCTCTTCATATCTTTTATTTTTTTTCTCTTCATATCTTATTTCTAAATTCGAAAAAAAAAAAAATATTGTTAGAGTTAATTTAGGATCTTAGTTATATTTTGTTTATTTAGTAGATTCTATTTTATTTTATTTTATTTTTTGTTAGATTATATTTTTATTAGTAGCAGATTTTGTTATTATTTAAAAAAAAAAAAAATTATTTTTTTTCGCTTATTCTTTTTATTTGCAGTTGCTACTAAAGGTATTGTTGTTTTTGTGCATGCGAGGTAACGCACAGGGAAAACTATTGTACGATCCTGAGATTGAGAAAACAGCAAAGAAGAACAGAAAAGCTGCAAAGTTAGCCCGAGAAACTGCTCGGCTAACTAATACCGCAGAGAAACAAAGCGACACAGAGGTTTCTAGTCCAATCACTTCGGACGACAAAATCCGTACGATGGGTGACGAAAACCCACCGCCGCCTCCACCTCCAATGAGAACATTGGGTGACTACGGGCAAAATAACGGAGGGAATGCTAACCTTGGTTTCCAACCGGTCAACCCAGTGTTCTTCGATATCAAGAATACGGTGCTCAACGCTCTCAAGGAAAATCAGTACTCGGGGGCTGAATCACAATGCCCAAATCTTCATCTTGAGCACTTTGATGAGGCATGTGGATACACGGATCCACCCAATGTGTCAGAGTCCGATAAGAAGCTGCGGCTTTTCAAGCTATCTTTGACAGGGAGAGCTAGAGATTGGATTGACACTTTACCTCCCAACACCATCGCAACATGGGATGAGCTTGCTATCAAATTCAAGGAAAGGTACTTTCCTATCCACAAGTTTCTAGAGAGGAGGAACGAAATCACATCTTTTGAACAAGGAGAAGCTGAATCCTTGTATGATGCATGGGAGAGATTCAAACTCTGTCTGAAAAAGTGCCCAAATCATGGGCTTGATAACACCACACATATGCAGCACTTCACTCAAGGTTTAAGACCTCAAACGAGAATGCTTCTAGACGCATCGGCTGGAGGATCATTAAGAAACAAGGTGGAGAGTCAAGCTAGGGAATTGATAGAGAATATGGCTCAAAATGAATATCGAGTTCAGAATGACCGGGGTCCCAAAAAGAAACCGGGAAGGTTGGAACTAGACACAGGGACTGCACTCCTAGCTGGGCAAAGTAAAATGTGTAACAACATTGAATCTCTTCTGAAATTTTTTACTAACCAATCTGTTTCTCAAGCACAGGTTAATGCTGCTCAAGGGGTCACTTGTGATTTCTGTCACCAAAATCATGCAAATGGTGAATGTTTCCCTGCAGGTTCCGAGGAGGCTAATTATTTAGCAAACTTCAGAAAGAGCAACCCCAACAACAACCCCTTCTCCAATACATATAATAAGGGGTGGAGAGATCATCCAAATTTTGATTGGGGTGGAAACACGAGTCAATCTCAGCAACAGACTCCTCCCCCTCAAAACAGTCAGCAAAATAACTCTTCTCCTTTGGAAGACACGCTGAACCAATTTATCAAGTTCACTCAAGGAGGGTTTGAAGCTATGAGAATAAGTCAGGACCAGCTGAAAGCCACTCAAGCTCAGATGCAAGCAAATCAAGACATGGCCAATAAGCATACTGAAGCTTCTATTAAGAATTTGGAAACACAGATTGGTCAATTGTCACGACAGTTTTCGGCTTCTCAAAATAATGGTTTCGACGGTACCCCCAAAAATAATCCGAGGAACGAAAATTGCATGGTTATCAACCTAAGAAGTAGAGAAGTTCCTTCACCGGAAGTTGTGACAAAGAAGAAGAGTGAGTTGAAGGACAAAAGAGTGAATGAGAGTGAGGGAGAAGTTGAAAAAGAGTGGGAGATAGTGGCCGAATTAGACAAAGAGAGAGACGAAGTAGTTGAAAAGCGGAGTGAGAAGTTAGTTGAAAAGAAGAAAGATAAAAGTGTGGCAGCCCAAGAAGATAAAAAGGAGAAAGAAACGTCAATCCATGCTAAGTTACCATGTCCGCGCAAAAAGAAGGCTAAGAAAGATGATCCTACACAGTTGAAAAAGTTCATGAAGATGCTTTACAGCCTCCAAATGAACATTCCTTTTGCTGAAGCGCTAGAACAAATGCCCGTTTATGCCAAATTCATGAAAGAACTTTTGTCAAAGAAACGGAAGCCTCTGGATGATGAGACGGTTAACATGACCGAAGAGTGTAGTGCAATAATTCAAAAGAAGCTTCCACAAAAGAAGAAGGATCCAGGAAGTTTCACCATCCCATGTTCTATCGGGAACTTGCATGTTAGAAGAGCCTTATGTGATTTGGGTGCAAGCATCAATTTGATGCCCTTGTCCATGATGAAGCACATCCCAGGTGCGGTAGCCCAGCCAACAAAGATGCAATTGTCTCTTGCAGATCGATCGATCACACATCCATATGGAATTCTGCAAAATGTCTTGGTAAGATGTGCTGAATTTGTGTTCCCGGCTGATTTTGTGATTCTAGATATGGAAGAAGACGCTGAAGTTCCTCTCTTATTGGGACGACCATTCTTAGCTACCGGAAGGACTCTGATTGACGTTGAGAAAGGAGAGCTCATGTTCCGTTTAGACGATGAACAAATATGCTTTCAGGTGTTTGAAGCCACAACATTTGGGGGACCAGTACCCGAATGCTTCAAGGTGGATGTGTTAGAGGAGGTGGTAAATGATGCACAAGAGGAAGAATGGGAGCGTGAAATTGAAATATTCCTTCAAGGCTTAGATGATGATTCCAAAGAAGGAGAACCACTAAATCTAGAGGGAACATTGCTTGCGGAAGAATTGAAAACGGATGATGATGTGTTGGTTTGGGACGCAGACGGTGTGAATTCCGTCTTTTGCTTGCACAAGAAGGCTACGGAGGAAGCATTCAAGATGGGTATGGATGCTTACTTGGAAGGAGCAGACTGGAAATATCCTCCCTAATGAGGGTGTCGGACGTCAAGCCTCGGGACGTTAAACAAGCGCGTGACCTATAGGTCACGGACCGTCAAGCTATTGACGTTAAACGAGCGCTGATTGGGAGGCAACCCAAGGTTAGTCTCACTACCTTTTTACTTGAATTGAATTTTGTCTTTGATGAATGTTTTGGCTATTTGAAAACTTGCGCACTATCGGAATGATTTTATTTAAATGTATTATAAGTCAGTTTTGGTAGCATCATGATTCATGAATTTGTGACTCCCTTAATTGATTGCTTTTCATATGTGATTGTAATTCGAAAAGTTTAGGAAATTTCTCAAACATTGACCACTCGATAATCCGGCAAAGCCGTGAGAATTTGAGCCCAAACACATAAAATTTTCTTGTTATGAGAGATTCCACAATTTAGCTAATTCTCTAGAACTTGCTTTTGTTCTTTTAATTGATTGATTGCTATGAGTTACACACCGAGGCATGTTGTTTGTACCTTGAGCCTTTTTGAAGCTACCTTTACTTATATTATATCCTTTGTTAAACCCCATTTGAGCCGAAAGAAAAATGTTCTTTATTTGATAACCCAAGTTTGAAATTATGAAAAGAAAAAAAAAAGAAGATGATTTTCTTGGAGTTAGATCACAATACTTTTGATTCGAGCACAATGCTCATCATTAAGTTTGGGGTTGCTTCTGGAATAAGCAACAAATTAAGTTTGGGGTGGGGTACTAGAGAACTACAAAAAGAAAAATGAAAATAGAAAATAAATATGGTGTACACAAAAAGAAAAACACCAAATGATATGTGAAAAAGAAAAAATTGATAAATAAGTTCTCTAGTATGACAATGCTTGAAATAAAGGGGGAAAATGTTTGAATAATCCGATTTTGTGAATAGGTGATCTTTTAAACTCCAAGTTTTTCTGCTTACCTTCCAAAAACATCTACCCTAAAACCTAAGCCCCTTATAACCCTCAAGTCCTCTAAAGGTGTGAATTCTTATGCATGTTGATTGATTTCTAAAATGTTTGCAAGCCTATGGTAGAATGGCTATGTTTGTGTTGATTGAGTGAAATATATACCATCTTTAAACAGGAGAGAATGTGAGGGAGTGAAGTGATTAAAGTTTGGTCAATATTTGTGAAAAGTTCTTGATTTTTCGTTATAAATCTATGTGCGAGCCAAATTCTTGATAGGGATGATCATTGAAATAATAATTGTGGGTTTCTAACTTGATTGACTTTGATACTTTGAATAAGATTGTTGATGATAGTGCCAGGTTTTCCGATGGATGAAGATATTCCTTGAGGACAAGGAAAAGTTCAAGTTTGGGGTTGTGATGACTCCACGTCATTACTATAGTTTTACTTATTTCAAGACCTAATTACAAGGTTTTTAGTATGTTTTTATTATATTTTTGCACAATAATAAGTGGAAGTTATGTCAAGTACAAGGCTGCTGAAAACACAAGAAAAGATTTAAAAAAAGAATTAGTTTGGTAACAAATCGGTGTATTTCAGCAGCCTTGTACTTGACATAACTTCCACTTATGATTGTGCAAAAATATAATAAAAACATACTAAAAACCTTGTAATTAGGTCTTGAAATAAGTAAAACTATAGTAATGACGTGGAGTCATCACAACCCCAAACTTGAACTTTTCCTTGTCCTCAAGGAATATCTTCATCCATCGGAAAACCTGGCACTATCATCAACAATCTTATTCAAAGTATCAAAGTCAATCAAGTTAGAAACCCACAATTATTATTTCAATGATCATCCCTATCAAGAATTTGGCTCGCACATAGATTTATAACGAAAAATCAAGAACTTTTCACAAATATTGACCAAACTTTAATCACTTCACTCCCTCACATTCTCTCCTGTTTAAAGATGGTATATATTTCACTCAATCAACACAAACATAGCCATTCTACCATAGGCTTGCAAACATTTTAGAAATCAATCAACATGCATAAGAATTCACACCTTTAGAGGACTTGAGGGTTATAAGGGGCTTAGGTTTTAGGGTAGATGTTTTTGGAAGGTAAGCAGAAAAACTTGGAGTTTAAAAGATCACCTATTCACAAAATCGGATTATTCAAACATTTTCCCCCTTTATTTCAAGCATTGTCATACTAGAGAACTTATTTATCAATTTTTTCTTTTTCACATATCATTTGGTGTTTTTCTTTTTGTGTACACCATATTTATTTTCTATTTTCATTTTTCTTTTTGTAGTTCTCTAGTACCCCACCCCAAACTTAATTTGTTGCTTATTCCAGAAGCAACCCCAAACTTAATGATGAGCATTGTGCTCGAATCAAAAGTATTGTGATCTAACTCCAAGAAAATCATCTTTTTTTTTTTTCTTTTCATAATTTCAAACTTGGGTTATCAAATAAAGAAAATTTTTCTTTCGGCTCAAATGGGGTTTAACAAAGGATATAATATAAGTAAAGGTAGCTTCAAAAAGGCTCAATGTACAAACAACATGCCTCGGTGTGTAACTCATAGCAATCAATCAATTAAAAGAACAAAAGCAAGTTCTAGAGAATTAGCTAAATTGTGGAATCTCTCATAACAAGAAAATTTTATGTGTTTGGGCTCAAATTCTCACGGCTTTGCCGGATTATCGAGTGGTCAATGTTTGAGAAATTTCCTAAACTTTTCGAATTACAATCACATATGAAAAGCAATCAATTAAGGGAGTCACAAATTCATGAATCATGATGCTACCAAAACTGACTTATAATACATTTAAATAAAATCATTCCGATAGTGCGCAAGTTTTCAAATAGCCAAAACATTCATCAAAGACAAAATTCAATTCAAGTAAAAAGGTAGTGAGACTAACCTTGGGTTGCCTCCCAATCAGCGCTCGTTTAACGTCAATAGCTTGACGGTCCGTGACCTATAGGTCACGCGCTTGTTTAACGTCCCGAGGCTTGACGTCCGACACCCTCATTAGGGAGGATATTTCCAGTCTGCTCCTTCCAAGTAAGCATCCATACCCATCTTGAATGCTTCCTCCGTAGCCTTCTTGTGCAAGCAAAAGACGGAATTCACACCGTCTGCGTCCCAAACCAACACATCATCATCCGTTTTCAATTCTTCCGCAAGCAATGTTCCCTCTAGATTTAGTGGTTCTCCTTCTTTGGAATCATCATCTAAGCCTTGAAGGAATATTTCAATTTCACGCTCCCATTCTTCCTCTTGTGCATCATTTACCACCTCCTCTAGCACATCCACCTTGAAGCATTCGGGTACTGGTCCCCCAAATGTTGTGGCTTCAAACACCTGAAAGCATATTTGTTCATCGTCTAAACGGAACATGAGCTCTCCTTTCTCAACGTCAATCAGAGTCCTTCCGGTAGCTAAGAATGGTCGTCCCAATAAGAGAGGAACTTCAGCGTCTTCTTCCATATCTAGAATCACAAAATCAGCTGGGAACACAAATTCAGCACATCTTACCAAGACATTTTGCAGAATTCCATATGGATGTGTGATCGATCGATCTGCAAGAGACAATTGCATCTTTGTTGGCTGGGCTACCGCACCTGGGATGTGCTTCATCATGGACAAGGGCATCAAATTGATGCTTGCACCCAAATCACATAAGGCTCTTCTAACATGCAAGTTCCCGATAGAACATGGGATGGTGAAACTTCCTGGATCCTTCTTCTTTTGTGGAAGCTTCTTTTGAATTATTGCACTACACTCTTCGGTCATGTTAACCGTCTCATCATCTAGAGGCTTCCGTTTCTTTGACAAAAGTTCTTTCATGAATTTGGCATAAACGGGCATTTGTTCTAGCGCTTCAGCAAAAGGAATGTTCATTTGGAGGCTGTAAAGCATCTTCATGAACTTTTTAAACTGTGTAGGATCATCTTTCTTAGCCTTCTTTTTGCGCGGACATGGTAACTTAGCATGGATTGACGTTTCTTTCTCCTTTTTATCTTCTTGGGCTGCCACACTTTTATCTTTCTTCTTTTCAACTAACTTCTCACTCCGCTTTTCAACTACTTCGTCTCTCTCTTTGTCTAATTCGGCCACTATCTCCCACTCTTTTTCAACTTCTCCCTCACTCTCATTCACTCTTTTGTCCTTCAACTCACTCTTCTTCTTTGTCATAACTTCCGGTGAAGGAACTTCTCTACTTCTTAGGTTGATAACCATGCAATTTTCGTTCCTCGGATTATTTTTGGGGGTACCGTCGAAACCATTATTTTGAGAAGCCGAAAACTGTCGTGACAATTGACCAATCTGTGTTTCCAAATTCTTAATAGAAGCTTCAGTGTGCTTATTGGCCATGTCTTGATTTGCTTGCATCTGAGCTTGAGTGGCTTTCAGCTGGTCCTGACTTATTCTCATAGCTTCAAACCCTCCTTGAGTGAACTTGATAAATTGGTTCAGCGTGTCTTCCAAAGGAGAAGAGTTATTTTGCTGACTGTTTTGAGGGGGAGGAGTCTGTTGCTGAGATTGACTCGTGTTTCCACCCCAATCAAAATTTGGATGATCTCTCCACCCCTTATTATATGTATTGGAGAAGGGGTTGTTGTTGGGGTTGCTCTTTCTGAAGTTTGCTAAATAATTAGCCTCCTCGGAACCTGCAGGGAAACATTCACCATTTGCATGATTTTGGTGATAGAAATCACAAGTGACCCCTTGAGCAGCATTAACCTGTGCTTGAGAAACAGATTGGTTAGTAAAAAATTTCAGAAGAGATTCAATGTTGTTACACATTTTACTTTGCCCAGCTAGGAGTGCAGTCCCTGTGTCTAGTTCCAACCTTCCCGGTTTCTTTTTGGGACCCCGGTCATTCTGAACTCGATATTCATTTTGAGCCATATTTTCTATCAATTCCCTAGCTTGACTCTCCACCTTGTTTCTTAATGATCCACCAGCCGATGCGTCTAGAAGCATTCTCGTTTGAGGTCTTAAACCTTGAGTGAAGTGCTGCATATGTGTGGTGTTATCAAGCCCATGATTTGGGCACTTTTTCAGACAGAGTTTGAATCTCTCCCATGCATCATACAAGGATTCAGCTTCTCCTTGTTCAAAAGATGTGATTTCGTTCCTCCTCTCTAGAAACTTGTGGATAGGAAAGTACCTTTCCTTGAATTTGATAGCAAGCTCATCCCATGTTGCGATGGTGTTGGGAGGTAAAGTGTCAATCCAATCTCTAGCTCTCCCTGTCAAAGATAGCTTGAAAAGCCGCAGCTTCTTATCGGACTCTGACACATTGGGTGGATCCGTGTATCCACATGCCTCATCAAAGTGCTCAAGATGAAGATTTGGGCATTGTGATTCAGCCCCCGAGTACTGATTTTCCTTGAGAGCGTTGAGCACCGTATTCTTGATATCGATGAACACTGGGTTGACCGGTTGGAAACCAAGGTTAGCATTCCCTCCGTTATTTTGCCCGTAGTCACCCAATGTTCTCATTGGAGGTGGAGGCGGCGGTGGGTTTTCGTCACCCATCGTACGGATTTTGTCGTCCGAAGTGATTGGACTAGAAACCTCTGTGTCGCTTTGTTTCTCTGCGGTATTAGTTAGCCGAGCAGTTTCTCGGGCTAACTTTGCAGCTTTTCTGTTCTTCTTTGCTGTTTTCTCAATCTCAGGATCGTACAATAGTTTTCCCTGTGCGTTACCTCGCATGCACAAAAACAACAATACCTTTAGTAGCAACTGCAAATAAAAAGAATAAGCGAAAAAAAATAATTTTTTTTTTTTTTAAATAATAACAAAATCTGCTACTAATAAAAATATAATCTAACAAAAAATAAAATAAAATAAAATAGAATCTACTAAATAAACAAAATATAACTAAGATCCTAAATTAACTCTAATAATATTTTTTTTTTTTTCGAATTTAGAAAAAAGATATGAAGAGAAAAAAAATAAAAGATATGAAGAGAAAAAATAAAAAGAAGAGAAAAAGATTTTTTTTTTTTTGGTGTAATACTAACAGAAAAAAAAATAAAAGAAAAATTAACTATCGTATGGTCCAATTGCCTTGTTGATTCAATCAACAATCCCCGGCAACGGCGCCATTTGATGAAGTATCAAAGTAAGTCTGTAAATTATCGTATCCACAGGGATTGTTCCGAATCAAATTCTAGTAATTGGTATCATACGAAAGTAAACTTGCAATAAAATAAATTGGGGGGATTTTTTTAGGTTTCAAACTTAAGAAAATAAACGGCAAGAAAAGAAAGTTTTCTTTCAAGATGCGAAAGCGATTGGACCTTTTCGGTTCATCTAATTACTATTGTCTTGGTATTCCTTGCTTGTTAACAAACTACGAACTTAGTTTCATGATTCGATTAAATTAAATAACTATGTCCAATGTCTTGGTACATAATCCTCTAAATTGATTATCAATCTCTAATGTCTTAGGATGACCTATAATCAATTTAGGTTTTTGCCCTTTAATCCTTGAATTCTCAATTAACAAACCAATATGTCTAAAGTACAAGTTAATTGAACAATTATCCCTAGGTCAATCAATTTGTTTCTAATGTCTTAGTAAACAAGCAATTATAATCATCATACAATTCGCGACTTTGTATAAAGCATTAAGATTAAGAGACAATTGAATGAATACTAACTTCGTAATTCGATTAACAAATCATAAGAAATACATAGTTCAAGACAATAATAATTAGAATCCCCTAGGATCCAATCAAAGAGTTTAGTTACTCATAATCAAAGCATAAACAATAAAAAGAGTGAAAGAATTCATTACAAGAAGGAAAACTAGCTCTGGGACTTGATCTCAAAAGTTGCCTTTTTTCGCCGTCAAATTCTGTGTCCTGAAACTCTTGCTTGAGTCTCTTTATATAGAGATGCAGCTCCTGTTGATTTAATTCAGTTTTTCTTGGATCTTGATAGGAATTAGTTTTTTTAAACAAAATTTGTTTTAAAACTAAATATTTTCCAATCATATCTAACACACCGATTTGTTAGCAAACTAATTCTTTTTTTAAATCTTTTCTTGTGTTTTCAGCAGCCTTGTACTTGACATAACTTCCACTTATTATTGTGCAAAAATATAATAAAGACATACTAAAAACCTTGTAATTAGGTCTTGAAATAAGTAAAACTATAGTAATGACGTGGAGTCATCATTGATATTAGTAAATTTTATCTTACAATTAAAGAGATAAATATAGAATTTAATGGCACCACTTAAAATTGGATTCCAACTTGCAATTAGTAGGGACGGTCACGAATGAGACTTGTGGACCACTATGTTGTTTGTGTTGTGTGTGCATCAATTGCATTTTCCTTTCTTAAATAACACAAATCCTACACTTCCCCTTTCTTAACTCTCTCACTTTCTTTCATTTTCTCAAACTTATTTTTTTCACCTTCTACATTATGGGAGAAGTTCAAGAACTTCAACTTCACAAAATGGGTATGTCACTCAAACTTTCATCTTCTATATTTTCAAATGCACAAAGAACACTATTAATTATTTATGAAATTTTGTATGTCTCAAAATCAAAACAATTAATTATTTCCTATCTTTCTTTTCTTGCACTTGTTATAATATTCTGTTACCATGTTCACTAGAACCATATAAGCTAAGAAACAACTCATAGCTAGACATAAACAAGGTGCCAACAAAGTCCAAACAAAAACAACTAACAAGAAACACAATTATGGACCATAAAAAGCTTCTTCTAATTAGTTGTCACCATAGCTTATATCGTTAGATGTAACCTATTGAGTATTGACATATTGTTTCATATTCACATAGGAATAACCAGAGCACCTATGTATTTTCTTGTAAATAATAATATGAAAAAAAATACGAAATGAAAATAATAGCGTGTTTGGTTTTAGAAAACGTTTAATATTTTAATTTTTAATATTAAAATTGTCCCACTTATCAATTTTTTTAAGCGTTACAATAAATGAAAGTAAGTAAATAAACGTTTTCTAAAATCAAACACGCTCAAGTATTTCGAAACCAAATTAGAAAGTACATGATGTGAGTATAACATATATGTTTGTCCAATATATCAATGATATATCTTCTAAGTTGATTTATTAATTAATCCATTTGTATGAATTTTGTAGATACAAATGAAGCCAAAGAAACATTTTCACTAGAGAAAAATAGCTTAGAAGATCAAATAATGAATGATTCAACTATAATCAACATGAAAACAAGATACTATTTCAAGTTAGCCTTTTATGCTACACTTGTCTTAATAGGCCAATCATCAGCAACACTTCTTGGAAGATTATACTATGAAAAAGGAGGAAAGAGTAAATGGATGGCAACAGTTATTCAACTAGCTGGTTTTCCAATTCTACTACCTTATTATTTTTTCATCTCATCAACAAAAAAATTCACCACAAATAAAAATAATAACATTAATATTATTATTGATCCAAATCAACCATCCATTTTCATGCTAGCTTTTGTTTATGTCTCAATTGGCCTAATTCTTGCAATAATTTGTTACTTATTTTCAATTGGGCTATTGTACCTACCTGTCTCTACTTTCACATTAATTTGTTCATCTCAATTAGGATTCAATGCTTTATTTGCATTCTTCCTAAACTCACTAAAATTCACACCTTACATAATAAACTCATTAGTCCTTCTAACAATTTCATCCTCTCTCCTTGTTTTCCAAAGCGAGTCATCAAATTCCACAAATGTTACAAAGAAAAACTATGTCATTGGATTCATATGCACTTTAGCTGCATCTGCAGGATATGGATTAGTACTTTCCCTTACACAATTAGCTTTCAAGAAAGTTATAAAAAGAGAAAATTTTAAAGCTATTATGGATATGATAATATATCAATCACTTGTAGCTACTTGTGCTACATTAATAGGACTTTTTGCAAGTGGAGAATGGAATAGTATAAAGAAAGAAATGGATGAGTTTGAAATAGGGAAAGTTTCTTATGTGCTTGATCTTAGTTTCATAGCTATAACTTGGCAAGTTTTTAATATTGGTAGTGTTGGACTTATTTTTGAGATTTCTTCACTATTTTCTAATTCTATAAGTGTTTTAGGTTTGCCTATTGTTCCTATATTAGCTGTGCCATTTTTTCATGAAAAAATGGATGGGATTAAGGCTATATCTATGGTACTAGCTGTTTGGGGATTTATATCATATGTGTATCAACAATATTTAGATGAGAGTAGCAACAAAAGAGAAAATAGTAACACTACTCTTAATGTTACCAAAGGTTCTTTACCTTTAGAAGAGGTTAATATAAGGAGTTGATTAATTAGTGATACATATGTTAAGATAGGGAAGGTGATTTTAAGTTTTATTATTATATGCTTAATGATGATATTGGTATATTAAAAAGTTATGATTTGTTATGTTATTGTAGAAGAATGTAGTTTGATATTAATACAATGTATAGAGCTTTGTTATCTTGAAAGAAAATTGAAATTCAATAAAATGAATTGAAAAAATATGTTTTGGTATTATATTTAAATATTTTAGTTTGTGTTTATATTATTTTTCTATTTTCTTTCAAGATATAGTATTTCTCTAATATTTCAACTAATGATTAATCATTGTTGCAGTATTAAGCTTCTTTTTTTAAATTCTGAAAAATAAAATTAAAGAACACTTAGTCAAAATTTTGAGAATTGCTAGAAATTCTGAAAATAGTCGTATAAAACTTAGAGGTGTGTTATTTGAACATTAATTTGTCGACAATTTCGGGACACTTTTTATTTCTCAAATTCATCAAAACAATAGGGAGAGAAAAAAGAAGAGAGAAAATAAAAATATAATGTGAGTATAAGAGACAAAGTTCTCAAAAGTTGATGTTCAAATAACATTTCTCTAAAACTTACTACAAAAGAACAAGATTTTTGTTTTTACAATTGTCCAATCAAACCATGACAAGTGTGAATTTTGTACATATTTTAAAAGAAAATAACAAAGACGAAGAACCTCCGGTGTGTTTGGTATGAGTGAAATACAGAGAGAAGTTTAGGAGAAAAAAGGGAGTCCATCATGTGTTTCTATTTTTCTAAATATGCACGAAGGAAATTGATAACCTGTGCAATTTGTGCAATTTCCATCATGTGACTTAAAATAGACAAATATTGATCATTAAACCATAAGTCATGACATTTAATTTTCTATCTCTAGACTAATTACAAGATTCTAACAGTTAATTTAAGTCCAATTTATATAATTAATTTTTTAAGCAATATAATATTTTCAACAAAATCATTTTTCTAAAATTCCAACAAACAGTTCATTTAGTTTCTGAAACCCTCCAGCTTCAACATGCAAATGTAAACCTTCATATGCTTCATGATGTAGAGTGAGGAACAACAGAATGCATGCTGTGGGATGAGAGGTGGATGTATGACGATTCGGTGATACCTAGGCCTGTCAATATTGGTGCTGAGTTAGACCAGTTGACCGTTGCAAATTTTATGCTACCTGGTTATAAGGGCCGGAATGGAGATTTAATTAATTGATTTTTCGATCATGAAGTTGCGGCTAAAATTCTCAATATACCCCACTGTTTACAGATGTACTAGTGGCCAACAGGTGTGTTTGGAGCAGAAAAAGATAGAATATATTCTGTTAGAAGTGTTTGCTGCATATTTGTCAATGATTTAATTGATACGGGTGAATTTTGTGTTCCGGGAAGATGGAGCTTTATTTGGAAGCTTCTGATGAATTTTGATTTGTGTGATTTTCAAGATGAAGATAGTTTCCCTTTGTTTTTTGCTTGTGTAGGTAGTAACATGATTTGGTGCAGGTAGCAGTTCGGTCACATTGTTACCGGTGCTGTCAACAGAATGCATGCTGCTGCAGAAGGTTGTGTTCATGGCAATACAGTAGGCCGAAGCTGTTCCATGACAGCAGAGGTAGCATTTTCTGTTCTGGAAGCATGTTACTAAAGTTGATTCTTCCCTACTTTGCTGTCTTATTTGGTGTTTATGGCAATAAAGAAACAACAAATTTTGGAATAATATTGTGAAAACTAGTTATGCAGTAGCTGATCGTGCAGCACAATTATTGAATGACTGGAACATGGCAAAACAAATTTGACACGGACCTGGTCCGCTTCCTCCAGTACCAGCAATTATACGACAGAAAAAATCGGTGTTGGGTCGCCTAAAATGTAACGTAGATGCATCATTCTCAATTAGATTGAATTGAACAGAGTTGGTATTGGTATGCATATCTGGGATGATCAAGGAACTTGTTCTTGCTAGAACTGAATGGCACTCTCCTACTTGTGAAGTTGATGTCGGCGAAGAAATTGGTCTTCACTCAGCCTTGAATTGGGTAAAGGACCTCCGGTTGGATTTAGTTTATTTTGAGTTAGACTCGAAGAGAGTTGTTGATTCTTTTTCATAGCAATAGAACAGATGCTACGGAATGTGGATGTATTATTAATAACTGTCGTAACATTGTTAACAATTATTTTAGAAACTCTCAGGTAGAGTTTGTTCAAAGGCAAGCCACTGAGGCAATTCATGCTCTTGCAAAGATAACCACATATGTAGCTAGTTTCAAAATATTGATTGATATTCCTACTTGTATCCAAACTATTATCATGAATGAAATGCTATAAAGCACACCGGTACAAGATCCACAATCACACTAGCATGAATCTCTGCGAAAACTGTGTTAATGTGGATTTACCAAGGTAGTCAAGCACAGATACCACATTCTACTTCAATTGTAAGCCCCAAGCTATGAAGAAAATCAACCTGCTTCTTCATAATATCAACGGTAACAGGAAGTTCAAGCTCATCAGGAACAATGCCAATTCCCCTCAGAAACTCATAAGCATTTTCATGCAACACCACCTTTCATTTCAGATAAACTAGGACGAATGTAACCAACATATGACGACGAGGGTCCTCCCTTCCTCCTTTAAATTTCGCCAGAATCCCGTTTGGGTCCCCACTAATCACCTCTAGAAGTATATGTCCTACCAGCAACAGAACACTGAAGCTTTGTAATCAACCTTATCTTCCTAACAAAACTACATGGCAACTGAAGAGCTAGGGTAGCAGTAGCACTTAACTTAGAATGAACAAATGTTAGAATTGGCATTTCTGTTTGGGAAAATGGAAAACTAGGTTTGGTTATGGCACAAAAAAAGTTCATAACTTTGATATTTTTCAAAAGTTGGGTACCATTGAATCTGCATAAACAAAAGGGTACCATGTCACACACATAGTTTAGCCGTTCGTTGAAGATAATTGAAATGAAATGGATCAGTCTTGCTCTGAAGAAATGGCAGCTGTGTCTAGCTCCATTTCTATGCCAAAAAAAAATCCCCTAACCCATTCTATGTCAGGGTCATTACTACCATTTTTCTGTTTGTTAGATTGTAAATGCAATTTTTTATTACAAGTTTTGAGAATTCCTGATGTTTGTTAGACACCGATCAATTTCCGAAACTCAAGCTTGTGTCCACTTTGAAAGTGTGATGGCAATTTAGAAGGAACATTAAGTATAATTGTTAAGAGACTCATCAGATGTGAGATGACTTGAACATGAAGTTATAAGTAGAGAGACAATCGTCACTTTACAAATCGGTTTTGTAAGGTTGAGTTAGATCCAACTCCCAATTCAAAGAATAATGCTTTCCATTTAGCGCAAAGTTAGGGTATAGGCTTAATTAAGAAAATCAAGAACACTCACAATTTTTTTAGAGGAAGCTCTCATAACATGTCATTACATACAATACAAGGTACACACCAAATACAAACAACTCAAATATTAATTAAAAACAAATAATTTAGAAATTTCAAACACCAAGATTAAAGAAAGAAAAAACATATACTGTTTTATTGAGGATGGAAATAAGTCTCAAAGTGTTGTAGTAAACGTCCCTATTTAGAATCTGAATTGCCACTGCACTTGAAGTCGAAGCCCAACACCTACCACATCACAGCAAAGTTACCATATATATATATAACAGAGGAAAACAGTAACAAGAATGAGTTTTAGGAAGACAAACCACACCTTTTTTTCCAGCTTGATTTCTAACTCCTTGAGTTTTGAATAACATTCCCACCTATTGTTTCAATTTCAAAAAGGGGCACATGCTCCATTATCCAATCCTCAGTAGAATTGTGCTCCACAAATTCAACTTGCATATGGAATATATGGAGAGCTTCAAGCTTCTCCAAGTGTTTGATGCCGGTGGGTATATGCTTCAGTCTAGGGAGGTTGAGTAAACTCAGATTTTTCAGAGAAGGAAGTGCTCCTTTGTCGATAATAATATCTTGCAGTTCATTTAAAGATGTAACATACAATTCCTTTAGTTTCTGAAACCCTCCAGCTTCAACATGCAAATGTAAACCTTCATATGCTTCATTATGTAGAGAGAGGAACAACAAGTGTTGCAAAAACTTTAGTGATTCCATTGGATCTTTGGTTAAACGGGAGTTTATCAACCCCAACACAACTAGATTTTGAAGCTCTGGAATCCACTTTGGAAGCTTTTGTAACCTCGCATTTAGTGTAAGATTTTGAAGCATAGTTCGCGATGAAATCAAATTCAAATCAATGGCTTCATCATCACTTGATCTAACATTAAGTTTCTCCAAGTGTTGCATTTCATTGAGTGAGGAAGATACAATGCTTCCGTATTTAGCACAAACATACAATCCCAGGACCCTTATCTGTTTCAGCTTTCCTAACTCTTTAATTACCTCAACAGCTCCATCTATATCTGTATTAACAAAACGTAGTGTTTGCAGGGATGTCATCTCTCCAATACCATCCTTTAGTTGAACCAAAGACAATACATCGCCGATAAGATGTCTTAACTTTCTAAGCTTGCTAATCTCCTTTGGCAACACAATGACTTTATAATTCCTTAAGTCCAATGTCTCTAGGTTATGGAGCATGCCAATAGATTTTGGGACTTCACTTACTATTGTATGCCTAAAGCTTAAATACTTCAAGTGGTTCAAAATTCCTAATTTATCAGGAACTTTCCATAATGGAACAGATTGATAATCAAGAACCTTCAGCAACCTATATTTTGTAGCGACTTTTTTGTTGAAGTACTCCAGTTCATCGTTAGTTGTAAAAAAAAGCAGTGACCGAATATGTGAACTTTCAATACACTCTATTAAATCACTTGAAGTAGTTGATAGGCGCCGAGTTATTCCACTTAAGGATGATTGTCCAGCTTTACTAATATGCTTGCCAAAATTCAAATCCTCAATTTTATCAAGGATCATATTGCGTATTAGATCATGAATACGACAACATTTAGCTTTGCCATCAATTCTAAGCGAAGATACTTGCACTAAGCTTCTATGAATCAACTCTGTTAAATATTCTTCTGCAACTTCTTCCAAAGTCTTTCCTCTTTCCTCCTTCACAAACCCTTCAGCTATCCATTGTCGAGTCACTCTCTTTAAGTTAACTTCATAATCTTCTGGATATATTCCGAAATACAACAAGCATGACTTGAGATAGTAAGGCAGATCATTGTAACTTAAACCTAAAATCTCTTTTATCTCAATTAAATGTGTATCTTTATTTAGCTCTAAACTTAGATTTTCTCTAAATCTCTGCCATTCAAACACATTTTTCTCTCTTGTACACAAAAGACCACCAATGGCAACAATTGCTAATGGTAAGCCCTTGCATTTGTTAACAATTTCTTTAGCTATGTCAATGAGTTCCTTTGGACAACATCCATCAGAGTCAAATCTAAATGCCTTCTTATTGAACAACTCCAAGGATTGTTCTTGGGTTAAAGATTCCAACGGAAGCATTTCAACAAAAGAAGATCTTTTACAAGACACAATAACATCTTGTTTCCTTGTTGTGATCAATATCTTACTTCCATTTTTATTATCAATTAGAGCAAATTCAATATCATCCCAAAAATGTAAACTCCAAACATCATCAAACACAATAAGATACCTCTTTTGCTGCAAGTAGTTTCTGACTTCTTCAATCAATGAAGCTCGATCCATTTGAGAAATATCCCTAGGAGCAATGTCTCCTTTTTGTTTGTGAAACTTTAGCAGCATGTCCCTCAACAACTCTTCAATTTTATATGATTGAGACACTGTGATCCATACACGACAATCAAAGTGTCTAATAATATCTTTGTCGTCAAAAACTTTTTTGGCAAGAGTTGTTTTTCCTTGCCCTCCCATTCCCACCACGGAAACAACAGTACGTTCTTCCCTTCCCTTTACCATCCAATCAATCAATGTTTTTCTTGGAGCTTCAAAGCCCACAACTTCAGCTTCCTCAATGTAAAGAGCAGCCAATCGAGGGTCATGCCATTTGGCATTTCGGCTTTCTCTAGCGTTACTGGATCCTTGTTCAAGAGAACGTTTTAAGCCGTATCTTTCACTTCTTTCCGAGATCCCACGAACAGATGACTTAATGTCTTGAATCTCATGCGCTATTTGACGGCGAGGGGTCATAGTTTTGAGCTTATGGAGTAAAGCTAGACATCCAGAAACACGAGGCTGCTGAACCACCTGGATCAAATACTCATCAATGATATCTTCTATGCGAAAAGCTACATCCCTAACTTGTTTCACCCAAGTTTTGACACCTTCACCAGTGTTGTCACCTTCAGCTCTTTCATCAGCATCCTTAAGGAACGCTTGAATGCTTTCAAGTTCATCTTTAATGTCTGCAAACTCCTTGTGAATGCCTCTAAACAGCTTGGTTTCTTTCCTTAACAGTGGAATTAGTTGATCAATAACTAAAGACACTGCAATTTCTGCCATTTAGTTGTGTGATTATTGTTGTTTTGTGAGATGAAAATGCACTACACGTTTGTTTTTGGTTGATACTTGTTTTGTGCCACTTCCATCATATGCTTTTGCAGTTTTTGTGCAACTTCCAACATATGCTTTGCTTGTTTTGTGCAACTTCCATCATATGAAGAAAGGAATAAAGCAATAAAGTGTCTCAACTTCTATCATGAACAAAGGAACAAGGCATCAAAATTTCCAAACAATGTAAACATCAAAATTTGAAATAAAAAAAATTGTTTTAATTGATTGATAATTTATTTTGATTTAAGTAGTAATGCTTTTGAGAGAACTGAGATATACTTTACAGATTAAGAACTCAAATTTAAAACTTAAAATAACTTTCAAAATTCAAAATAATATTTAATATGTGCAACCTTGTTCACAAATTAGATTTTATTTCACACTTTGATATGTGCATACTTCTTGATACTTTTAATTTTAATACCATCTGGAAGTAAGATTAGTTCTTTCCAGCATGTGCTTCTTTTTCACAAACAAACCTATATAACAGTATGTGTATATTATTCAATCAACAACAAAACAATATTGCACAATGTAACTTCTTAATATGCCGCAGTATTATGAATCATATTCTTAAATTCATCAAAAAAAAAGAATCATATTCTTAATACCACTTAATTTTGCAGTTCTCGGTAAGCAAGGATGGAAATTATTATCAGAGTCCGGTTCTCTAATTACTAGACTCTTGAAGCTAGATATTTTCTCGGTCTGATTATCTTCATTCGAGCAAAGGACATAATACAAGATATGTTTGGCGTAATATTTGGAATGCTTAATGTATTGTTCATGAGAGCAGCAGATGGTGTATTGGTTCAAGCGAGCAAATTCCTCTGTGGGATGAGAGGTGGCCGGTTGTATGATGGTTCGGTGATACCTATGCCTGTCAACATTGGTGCTAAGTTAGACCAGTTGACTGTTGCAAATTTTATGCTACCTGATTGTAAGGGTTGAAATACATATTTAATTAATTGATTTTTTTTATCATTAAGTTGCGTCTAAAATGCTCAATACCCCACTGTTTACTGATGTAGCGGCTAATATTAGGTGTGTTTGGAAGGTAGAAAAGGATGGATTATATTCTATTAGAAGTGTTTGCCGTATATGTGTCAATGATTTAATTGATATGAGTGAATTTTATGTTCTAGGAAGATGGAACCTTATTTAGAAGCTTTGGACTCCTCCCAAAATCAAGAATCTCGTGTGGAGAAATTGTCCTAATTGTTTACCGACCAGTGTCCCTTTGTTTTTTGCTTGTGCAGGGAGTAACATTGTTACCGGTACTGTCAACAGAATGTATACTGCTGCAGCAGGTTGTGTTCATGTCACTACAGTAGGCCGAAGCTGATCTATTATAGCAGAGGTAGTATTTACTGTTCCGGAAGCATGTTATTAAAGTTGATTCTTCCCTATTTTGGTGTCTTATTTGGAGTTTATGGAAACAAAGAAACAACGATATTTTGGAATAATGTTGTGAAAACTAGTTATGCAGTAGCTAATCGTGCAGCACAATTATTGGAGTGCAGCTTTGCTCCAGCAAAGCTGCACTCACAATAGAAAAAATCGGTGTTGGGTTGGGTCGCCTAAAATGCAACGTAGATGCATCCTTCTCAACTATATTGAAAAGTCGGTATTTGTATGTGTTAAGCTCACGGGGACCATGAAAGTTCCCAATTTATCTCGTGAGTTTATGATCCTAAATTTATGCTATAGTATAAATGGACACCCAAATTCATTGAGCAGAATTTCACAAATTAAAGCACAATGGATATATTTTTTTTTTGGTACATTACAAATAAATTTTATAATATGATTTTTTTTTCAATTTTTGACCTCTCCCTAGCCCAATATTTTTAGAAGTGCAATTGTCAATGTAAAAAACACCTAGAAAAACAGATTCCAAATTACATAAAACTTCATTTTACTTTTACCAAAACAGAAAGGACATCAAAAACAGAAAAATAAGGTCTCGCAATTTTTGAAAAGGAAGCTCTCATAACATGTCATTACATACATGTTACACACTAAATACCAACAACTCAACTATCAAATAAAAACAAACAATTTAGAAATTTCAAACACCACGATTGAAGAAAGAAAAAACATATAATTTTTTATTGACGATGGAGCATAAGTCTCAAAGTGTTGTAGTAAAAGTCCCTATGTAGAATCTGAATTGCCACTGCACTTGAAGTTGAAGCCCAACACCTACAAAATCACAGAAAAGTTACCATATATATATATATATGGGGTTTGCTAACTTAGACCCACCTAAAAACATGAAGGTCTAAGTTAGCAAGGTGCACCTTTTCACTTTGGACAAAAAAACCATTCATATTTATTATTCAAAACTAGTCAAAAAGGATAGTTTAGTAAGTTTCATTAAATTATTTAACACCCACTTGCTAACTTAGACCCACTTAATGATAAATATTTGCAACCTAAATAAACAACCTAGGAAATCAAAAAAGGAGAAAATCCAAACACAATTCCTTAAAATTAACAAACTTTAACATATAATCAATCACATTAATTCTACCAATCACATATAATCAAACAACAAAATTAACCTGAAGGAAAATCAATCACATTAATGATTTTAATTAAGCCATGAATTTGAATATATATTCTGGTTTTCTTTTTGGTACATGAGTTTTCATGTTTATAACCACAAATAGCATAGGCTTAAATAAATTAGAAAATATATTGTTTGCTTAAATAAAATTAGAAAATATTCCATAAAAAATTAGAAAATAAATTGTTTGTCCTTTTTTTTATTTCCTAGGTTGTTTATTTAGGTTGCATATATTTATAATTAAGTGGGTCTAAGTTAGCAAATGGGTGCACAATATTTAATAAAATTTACCTAACTAACCATCAATTTTCTAGTGTAAAATAACTAAATATCAAGGGTTTTTTTGTCCAAAGTGAAAAGGTGCACCTTGCTAACTTAGACCTTCATGTTTTTAGGTGGGTCTAAGTTAGCAAACCCCTATATATATATATATATATATATATATATATATATATATAACAGAGGAAAACAGTAACTATTAGTGCCAAAAATGAGTTTTAGGAAGAAAAACCGCACCTTTTTTTACCAGCATGATTTCTACTTCCTTGAAATTTGAATAACAGGCCCGCATATTGATACAATGTAAAAAAGAGGCGCAAGATCCATGACCCAATCCACCGTAGAATTTTGCTGTACAGAACATATATGGAGAGCTTCAAGCTTCTCCAAGTGTTTGATGCCGGTGGGTATATGCTTCAGTCTAGGGAGATCGAATAAATCCAGCTTTTTCAAAGAAGGAAGCGCTCCTTTGTCGATAATAATATCTTGCAGTTCATTTAAATTTCCAGCATGCAATTCCTTTAGTTTTTGAAACCCTCCAACTTCAACATGCAAATGTAAACCTTCATATGCTCGATGCTCTAGAGTGAGGAACAACAAGTGTTGCAAACATTTTAGTGATTCCATTGGATCTTTGGTTAAATGTGAGTTTATCAACCTCAACACAACTAGATTTTGAAGCTCTGAAATCCACTCTGGAAGCTTTTCTAACTTCGCATTTAGTGTAAGATTTTGAAGCATAGTTGGTGTTGAAATCAAATTCAAATCAATGACTTCTGTATTTTCCAAAACATCACTAGATCTAACATTTAGTTTCTTCAAGTGTTGCATTTCATTGAGTGAGGAAGATAGAATGCTTCCATATTTTGCACGAACACACAATCCCAATACCCTTATCTGCTTCAGCTTTCCTAAATCTTTAATTACCTCAACAGCTCCATCTACCATATGTAACGTTTGTAGGGATGTCATCTCTCCAATACCATCATCAAATTGAATTAAAGATAATTCATCGCCGATAAGATGTCTTAGCTTTCTAAGCTTGCTAATCTCCTTTGGCAACTCAATGATATCTGTATCCCTTACATCCAAGGTCTCTAGGTTATGGAGCATGCCAATGGATTTTGGGACTTCAGCAACATTTGCATGCCTGAAGCTTAAATATTTCAAGTGGTTCAAATTTTCCAATTTCGTAGGAACTCTAAACAATGGAAAAGATTCATAATCAAGAACCTTCAGCAACCTATATTTTCTAGGGATTCTTTGGGCAAAGTACATGAGTGAAGCACTATTTGTAAAAAAAAGGAGGGAACGGATATGTGAGCTGTCAATACACTCCGTCAAATCATTGGAAGTGGTTATTATTGATAGGCGGCGAATTGTTCCACTTAAGGATGACTGTCCATCTTCACTAATATGCTTGCAAAAATTTAAGTCCTCAATTTTCTCAAGGATTATATTGCGTATTAGATCATGAATACAACAACATTTAGCTTTACCATCAATTCTAAGTGAAGATACTTGCACCAAGCTTCTATGAATCAACTCTGTTAAATATTCTTCTGCAATTTCTTCCAAAGTCTTTCCTCTTTCCTCCTTCACAAACCCTTCAGCTATCCACTGTCGAATCACTCTCTTTGATTTGACTTCATAATCTTCTGGATATATTCCGAAATACAACAAGCATGATTTGAGATAGTAAGGCAAATCGTTGTAACTTAAACCCAAAATCTCTTTTATCCCAATTAAACGTGTATTTTTCTTTAGCTCTGAGCTTAGATTTTCTCTAAATCTCTGCCACTCAAACACATTTTTCTCTCTTGTAGACAAAAGACCACCAATGGTAACAATTGCTAGTGGTAAACCCTTGCAGTTTTTAACAATTTCACAAGATATATCAATGAGTTCCTTTGGACAACATCCACCATAGTCAAATCCAAATGCCTTCTTATTGAACAACGCCAAAGATTGTTCTTCGTTTAAAGGTTGCAACTCAAGCACTTCAATGAAAGAAGATCTTTTACAAGACACAACAACATCTAGATTCCTTGTTGTGATCAATATCCTACTTCCATTAGTATTATCAACTACAGCAAATTCAATATCATCCCAAAAATGTAAACTCCAAACATCATCAAACACGATAAGATACCTCTGTTGCTGCAAGTAGTTTCTGACTTCATCAATCAATGAAGTTCGATCCATTTGATAAATACTTTGAGGAGGAACTTCTCCGTTTTGTTTGTAACACTTTAGCAGCATGTCCCTCAACAACCCTGCAATGTTATATGATTGAGACACTGTGATCCATACACGACAATTAAAGTGTCCAATTATATCTTTGTCGTCAAAAACTTTCTTGGCAAGAGTTGTTTTTCCTTGTCCTCCCATTGCCACCAAGGAAACAACAGTGCGCTCTTCTCTTCCCTTTACCATCCAATCAATCAATGTTTTTCTTGGCACTTTAAAGCCCGCAATATCAGTTTCCTCAATGTAAAGAGCCGCCAAACGAGGGTCGTGCCATTTGGCATTCCGGCTTCCTCCAGAATTACTGGATCCTTGTTCAAGAGAACGTTGGAAGCCGTATCTTTTACTTCTTTCCGAGATCTCAATAACAGATGACTTGATGTCTTGAATCTCATGTGCTATTTGACTGCGAGGGGTCATAGTTTTGAGCTTCTGGAGTAAAGCTACACATCCTGGAACACGAGGCTGCTGTGCCACCCGGATCAAATAATCATCAATGATATCTTCTATGCGAAAAGCTACTTCCCTAACTTGCTTCACCCAAGTTTTGACACCTTCACTAGTGTTGTCTTCTTCAGCTCTTTTATCAGCATCCTTAAGGAATTCTTGAATGCTTTCAAGTTCATCTTTAATGTCTGCAAACTCCTTGTGAATACCTCTAAACAGCTTCGTTTCTTCCCTTAGTAGTGGAATTAGTTGATCAATAACTAAAGACACCGCCATTTCCGCCATATGAGTTGAGCTCTATTTGTTGTTTTGTGAGATGAAAAGTACTACAAGGTTTGTTTCGAATAAATAATTCAATTATTCAAGAATAACAATAAAAGAAAGAGACAAGAAAATTATTGACAACTTCTTCAAAAAAAAAAAGAAATTATTGACAATTATGTATTAAATTTTTGGTACTCAACATATTAAATTTTAAATTTTTTTTGTACTTAACATATTAAATTTTTGTTATTTATTTGTACATAATATATTAAATTTTTGGAAAGAAAAGTATGTGGGAAAAAAAATTATTGGTGGATTAAGATGAGGTATAATAGAAAGACAACAAGTTGCATTTTTCTAAACAACTTACACGCAACACAGATTTTTTTTTTTTTGAACAATGATTATAATATATTAGAAAAAATGGAATTAGTACAAGAGGCACTAAACCCACGTAGGTAGGAAAAGTACAGGTAGTACTCACCCCAAAGCTATCGGACAAGGTAATAATCTAATTCTATAGATACCAACAAAAAGACTAGCGAGTAATACAATCAAAGGGATTTATACACCATTCATACAATAAACATGGAGCATTAATCTTCTTTGCAACCAACCATTTCCACGAAATAATTTGGATTTTGTCAAATAGTACACGCAACACAGGTTGATAACTATGCGGTATATGTTTCAAACACTGCATCTACGAAGAAATATCGATGGTATAGAATTATAACCCTAAGATTGAGAATAATGAGTGCTTCAAGGAGTAAGATACAGCATAGCATTGAATGGCTAATTTGAAATATTTGCCAACACAAGGTATATTGTTTTCAAAATCAACGATCATTTTGGCAATTACCTAAACTTCCTATAATTTCAGAAACTAACTTAGAGATTCACTAGTTAAACTAAAATTTAGTAGAAAAAGATCATACCAATCCAGTTTGTTGCAATAGAGGAGAAATCAATTTTGGAGAGAATCCAGTGTGTACAGTCACAGTCCCCGGGCTTAGCTTCTGCTGAAATCAATTTTGGAGAGATTTAAACAAATGAAGGATATGCTTCAAGGAAGTTTCGTTTGCTATTGTAAATGGTTTCATTGCAGATTATAATATGTATCCTACCTTTGTCCATATGTGGCCAGATGCATAATGTCTATAGTGTGAATAGAAAAACATTGATGCATAGTGTGAATCTAATTTCCTATATTAAATTAAATAGTTGTTCCATTGAGGCTTCATTGCAGATTATAATAACAAAATATATATATAAATAACAATAACAATATTGACTTGGGTTCTTTTCTTATCTACTTTCTATCAAAATAAATTAAAATATAACAAGGATACAAAGAAAGATGACATTAGATATAGTGACCCTTTGTCAATATGTGGTCAGATGCATGCATAAATAAATATGGAAGAAGCCGACAGAATAACAAATGGCTAAAAGAGGATATATAGAAAAATATTGATGCATATATAGTACAAATCTAATTTCCTATATTAAATTAAATAGTTGTTACATAATGTTCCATTTCTCTCTGACCTTAATTGCAGTTTTGGTCTCCTTATTTTGTTAACACAGCCCATTCGATGATAATCTGATTATTTATTCCCAACAGTGTTAAGCTTGTTACATTCAGTGAGCTCAAGAGAAGTAAGTTTGCTATTACACCAAATCGATGAAGACAATTCATGTATAACGGTGCCATGTAAGGATAAGTGTGTCATTTCCTCTGATGTCACCGAAAAGTCCGCGAGAGATGAACAACCATGGAGTAATAGTTCACGGAGAGATTTTGAATGAATGTTTAAATTCAAGCGTAATGAACTTTAAATTCACAAAATTCTGCAACCGAAAAATAAACATGGCATTGCAAAGAAACCATTAAATTGATACTCATGCATGAATATTGATTAAAAGAGAAAATAAATCTAATTAAGAAAAAAATAGAGGTGTGTCATCCTAGCTTTGGCACAATTTTGTGAATGAGCATCGAACTTTCTATTTGTACCTGAACTCCATCCCATAGCTTTTTAAGCTTGCTATTAGGCATGTCAAGCTTTACAAGCTTTTCAGCACAAAAGATTGATGGCAAAGACTCGAGGCAGTATCCATCCCATGTAAGGTACCTCAGTTTATCAGAAAGCCACTCAAGACCATTGGGAAAGTACACATTGCATGTCTATAATGTCCGTTTCCGACCAGGCATCCCAAACTGGTATTAGTTGTATGAGAGCTTTATTTAGAAGGACTTCTATCCCAATTATTGCAAAGAACTCACAAGCCCGTCAATTTTAAGGATAAGATCTTCTATTTGCTCTACGGTTTCCACGTTATCCAACACAATGAAAACTTTTTTACGTGCAATCCTTCTCAGAGAGAAAGGAGCTTCTAAATAGGGTGCATCAGGATGAAGATTTTCTTCCTCTAACAATATAGAAACAAATTTATTGTGTACAGCATTAAGTCCATACTTCTGTGATTCATCCATTACGTTGAGGAAGCAAGACCTTCAAATTGGGAATACAGTTTAGCATATAAAGCCTTAGCAAGGGTGGTCTTTCCTATGCCACCCATGCCCCATATTCCAAGGACGCTAACATCATTTGACCCGATTTTCAGTTTTGATTCGATTTTTTCAAAATTCTTCTCAATTCTAATAAGCCCCTTAATTTCATATTGGTATCGAAGGTTCAGTTTCTGCAAAACATCTTTGACAATGTCCTTAATGAAGTCTGATTCAGTCCTAGAATATGAAAGAGGGGAAGATAGTTTTACAAGTCTAACACATACAATTGAAGAAAAATAACTATGATTATTATATAAATTTTTTGGTCAACACAGTGGTAGTAGTGGCATAGTAGACAAAGAAAGAAACAATAATTAGATTTGAGGAAGACACAAGATAATTAGTGTCTACTTTTTCTAGGCAGTGAAATCATAATGCAGATTCCGAAATAAAAGAAAAAGTTTTATTGAGTTTGTTTTATTTAGATTAATGACAGGCTTCTGATGTGTAAAAGCAAACCGATCAATTTGAACATCAAAATCTCAGTAAATTAATGGACATTATAAGCCTAATGACATGAATTAATAAAGAATCATAACTTAGAATAACTGAAAAGCAACCAAGATAAAAAGCTCGAGCTCAATTCAAGCAAAAAGGGTAAACATGTCGGTTTTTTTTGTTTGGTTTTCACCACCAGTATACGGCTCATTGAACCGCCTAATCTGGTTCGAGGGTCAGTTCTGACATGAAGTGGTTCCAGCTCTCATAATGGCAGTTGCAGGGTGGTCCTCCCTACCAAGTCCAACGACAATTACCACTGGACCAACTAACGATTGGTGGGTAAACATGTAGTCTACTTATAAGTTCAAATAGCCTCAAAAAATTAAAAGCAATTAAAACAACAAGTGGCATTTTTGTAAACAACTTATGGGCAACACGGGTTGATAACTATGCAGTATATGTTCCAAACAGTGAAGCTACGAAAAAAGATTGAGAATAATGAGTGCTTCAAAGATAGATGGTTCAACAATGATTTACTTACAATGAGGTTAAATAAAGAATGTATGCAAAGTAAAGGCCTTTAAGACGACTAATTTCCGTCGCAATCATACATGATGTAAAAGTCCAAAGTCGGTTCTTACTCACCGCGTTCCAACACATGTTGTTGATTCAAACTACAATCTGCGTATGTGTTCTCACTTCTCACTCGGTCAGTGTCACTCCTCTTAACCACTTGCTTAATTTGTCTGTGTCGTCTGCATTCAGAAGTCAGAACAACCGCATTCAACGATGTGATGCCAAACTCTTCGTTCTACTGCGATACGAGTTTGTTAGGTAAAAATAGCTGTTAGATAAGTTAGGTTATAACTTATGGCTGATAGTTTATAGCTTTTAGCGATGCACGAGAGAGTATCGGTACTCAGTAGGTACTCAGTACCAATACATATCCGTACCTTAATTTATGTCCATACACTATTATTTTTTCTAAGAATGTCGTACCCCGTAAAGTACTATATCCATACCTAGGCAACACAGCTTATAGATGATAAGCTAATTAAAGTATTTGGTAAAATTAGCGGTTTAACTAGCCGAAAAGGCATTATCACTTTATAATAAAATCTATATAAATTTAATATTTAAGATATTATTAAAAAATATTTTTTATTTAAAAAAATGATTTTAAATATATTTACATTTCAATTTTTACTTTTTTTTATTAAAAAAGTAAACATTACAATAAAATATATTTAATATGTATATATAAATTATATTATTGTAAATCTTAATTGCAACATATACAATGAATAGATAATAATAATATTATACTAACTTGATTCGAGATTTCACAATACATGTGAGTTTTTTATGTGAGTTGTATATTACTTTTAAAAAAAAAAAAAAATTAATAGAGTAAATTAACTGGTTTGTATAGATATGTGTTTGCAAAAATATATTACTTTTAAAAATAAAAGTCAATTTGGTGAACAAGTCGAAAAAATATAGTGCTCCTATAATTAACTCAGCTAAAAAGTCAATTTTGTAAAAGTAAAGAGTGAAAAGTTAGTTCAAAAAAATTGTGAGGATGTTTCCTCGTCATATATAGCACATGTGTTATATAAATTTTGCAATAAAAATATAATAAATATTAAAATAAAGTTAATTATGCTTGTTCAAAAACGATAATTTTGACTAAATTATATTAATCCAAAATAATAATCAAAATAAGTACTAAAAGGTAAAATTGGGTTTTAGTTAAAACAATAAGAGTAACAATGGAAGAAAAGACAATAAGCTATATGCTATAAACTAATTGAAATAGCATTTGAAAAATAAGCTATAAGCTAGTAAAATAAGCTATAAGCTCGTAACGAAAAGACCGTTACCAAACAGGGCATTTAGCTTATAAGCTATAAGCTAGTTTTTTGTGCTTACCAAACAGAACCTACGTCTACGCCACACCATTTTTTATGTATTAACGTTGGTCTTTGGTAAGCATTGTTGGTCTTTTAAATTTCATCCTGGTTTCCCGTGGTAGTAGGTTCACTGCCGTCTTTTCTTCATCTAAAACGAAATCGTCATAATGGGCGTCGAAATCGGCATCATCATTAAGTTCTAGTGTATGCGCGTGCGCCATAACACCTAAACCCGAATTTACATAAAATTCTAACTTTAGAAAATATTTTAAAAAAACTCGCAGCGGATAATAAAACTTTATTGTTTTAAATCAAAACCAAGATATAAAATACTAGTGTGAGGTATTACATTTTCTCCAAAAATAAAACTAAGATAATAAAAATAGTGATCACTAGCCATACAATAAAATATTCCTTTTAATACCAAACAAAACGAAGGACTCTATACTCATAAATAGACATGAACTGTTCCTGTGTCCTAATCAGAGCGGAGCTTCAACGACAAACTCAAGCATAACACAAAGGTTGAGATCCTGAACCACCCAAAGGTTTGCAAATACACAAATTAGAGATTAGATACATAACCAATAAAAATAATAAATGCGAGAAAGTACTAACATTTATCTCATCAAAGAAAATAAGTAAATCAATTACTAATCTCAAGTATATCCAACAATTCTACACTACTCAAGTCACATTATATCATCACATATTATCACAAAAGATAAGGTATGAACACATCTCGAATCAAATTCACATTTAATCAATTAGCAAGAATTTAGCACATATCACAATAAATGCACAATTTCCTAATGCATCTATAATGTCATCTTCATGCAATGTCTCCTAGAAATTACTACATGCATGTGGTACCGGGTCTCATCTCTTTTGAATACAAGAATCCAAGTCTCATCTATAATTTAAGTCCAACCTCATCTACAATTGACTTATGAATGCATGGACGCATATACATCAACATGTGATATCTCATCTATAATCTCAACATTAATTGCATGTAATTACGATACATGACCTCATCATCTCATCTATCCATATATCTCATCTATGAATTAATTTCTCATCACTTGTATATAACATAACATATATGTAAATACAATCACTATCACATTCATCAATCATATATATATAACGCATTTGTACGTATATGCTTCTCCAACAACATCATCATCATATTATATTACTCATACTCTTTTAACATGTTATAGTATCCTCCTCAATATCATACACATTGATAAGTGCCAAAAAGTAGTTAAATTACATATTAAATCAAGACACGTATTAACTTATTTTGTAAGAAATCTTTGAAAAACCCCCAAAATTATGTAAATATTAGTTTTACAGGTAAGTATGTAGAATTTTTCTAAATCCCAACCATTTTTTGAAGGTATTTGAAGACAAAAGCAGAATTGAAACAAAGAAAAAGGAATTTGAAGTTTCAGATTTTCGCTCACTCTCGCCCGGCGAGATTCGGCGAAAACAAAACAGAGAAAAATTGAAAGTTGAGCGAAGGCCGGTGAGTTCCAGCGAAGGTCAGCGAGGAAGGCTCGCTCAAGCTCGCCCGGCGAGCATCAGCGACCCAAGGCGGTCTTGGAGGTCAGTGGGACACGTGGCATCAAACCCACAGCTGAAGAAATGTATCTCGCCCGACGACGGATTGCTCGTCCGGCGAGATTTGCAGAACTAGACTGATATAAAATAGATTTTTAGATCAGAAAAGGAGGCAGATCACTTTTTCATATCCAGAACAGTTAGAAAACCCTAGGAGACTGATTTTAAGTAGTTTTGAAGGTGGATTTTATCATTTTGTTTGAGGAATCTTCATTATGATGTTCATCTATCTTCTCTTCTCATATCTTTGTGAAAGTACCTTGATCATGGGTAACTAATTTCTCATTTTGTTGGGGTTAGATGTAAAATTTACTCTACTAGTATGTATTTAATTTGATCATGGTGTTATATATATTCAAGTTGCAAATCAATATTGGTGTTATCTTTGTTGTTATTGGTTTATCTTTAGATTTGAAATAGTATAGGGATATATGTTTTAAATCTTGATTTAGGATAACATCTATTAAAAGCTAAGATCTAGGAATAGACTTAGATTTAATATTCACTCAAAAGTATTGGAACTTAATGCTATTATATCGATTAATCACTCGAGGGATCGGGGTTTGATAGTTATAATAGAATTCTCGACATTATCTGGGAACGGAAATGTTTGACGAGTAAATACGTGATAATATTGATGAGTAACTTGAATATGTATAGCTGATTAAGGAAATGCATACGAATGAGTCAATTGAGTCTAACCCAAGCAAATTATTCTCTCTGTTAAGGAAATCTTCTTTTTACCGTTTTACTAATTTGCAAACACAAGTTTTATTCACAAAATACTATTAAAAAAACACTCACTTAGAATCTTGGTGATTTTAAAGTTTCTTGGATGACGGTGCGGTGGTTACCTGGTTTTTTCGTGCTGGCAAACTTCGTGAGTAAGTTCGCCCTGGCATTATGTTCCCTAGGTACGTATGCTAACTCGAATGTGGTGAAGTATTTTGCCATTTCCTTGACCTTTTCTAAGTATTTGGCGAGCATGTTTATTGTTGAACGGCATTTAATATCACAATAGTCCCCGTGGAACGATATATGCAAAAATACTTGCTTTTGTACTTTAACACACATACATAAGGGCACATTAACTCATGTATTGAACCTTCAATCCCATTTAAATTAACAAAGAATAAAATCTTAGTCAGGCTTGGTCGCTTAACGAGGCCTAGAGACGCAAAATAGAAAGTTTTAGGTCTCTCAGCGAGACCTGGCGAGCAGTGTCGCCACCTGCTCGCTTAGCGAGCACACCCAAAAAGACATGCTCTGCTTCGGGTTTTCACGAAAATCCACTCAAAATCATCCAAAACGATTTCCAGTTATGAAAAGGTTCTTCATTTATGTCATTAGCATACTTATACACTCAAAAGTACAACTTATAACACAAAACAACATCACAACATCAAGAATCAAAGGATTTATCATGTCTTTTCACAAAACTTCACGAATCTCATGAAACTTAACAAACATCTACACATATCCCAATTTTCAACCCATAAATTCATTTTCTCACATGAATAAGAGTTATTCTTCTTGTTCCTTCTACATCAACATGGATAGTAATCACTTGGTTGTCTAAGCTGTCATATTTCATCTTGAGGTGGACTGTGGAGGGTACTGCGCCCAAATATGCCAATGTTGGCCTACCAATGATGCAATTTTAAACTGATGAGCACAACACTACTAGGTATTTCACCAATAAGATTCTTTTTGACGTCCAGTGGTTCCGTCTTGGAATGTTGTTGGCAAGATGATGATGATGTCGATATATAGATTAAGTGGAGGATTCGTCAAATGTTTTGAGTGGGCCTCCGTTGTATGGTTGTAGGTGCTATGTTTTCAAATTTAGATTGTTGAAGAGCTCTTTGTACATGACGCCACACGAGCTTCCTTCATCAACCAATATCTTGGAAATGTCATGGTTTGCGATGGTAGCCACTATCAGAAGTAGAAACTCTTTGTATGGCACACCATCAACCATTTCGTGGTCTTCGAATCCCAATATTGGCCTTATTGTTCTTTGGTTACTTGTCTCAATTGTTTTTTGCTTGATGTTGTTGGAAAGCACATACATCGTTTCAGAGGAGGACTCTGCCGGAAATGGTGGATATTACAAGGTGTTGTGTAAGGGTGTTGATTCTCGCCATTGAAATTGTTATCTTTGATGCAAAAATGGTAGTTTGGTGGATTCAAGACGACTTATAGGAAATCTCTGCTCTGAATTGGTAGAATGGAACAACTCCTTTGGTGAGGTTGAGGTGTTGCTTACGGTGGTGATGACCTCCAGGCATGGAGGGGAAAGGCACCAGCAAAAATATTAGTACTCCAACGCTCAAGTCATATTTGATCAAGGGAATGTGTATGAATTTGGTGAATTATGTGTACCTTGAATATTGATGTATATGCTTATTCATATGCAAGTTCACGCGTGGATATGCATGAAGAGTGACAATTCCACTACGTGAGTATTGATATGCAAAGTATTAAAAATGGTTCTTTAAACAAAGCCCAAGAGCTTGATAAAGTTTTGATGATAACAAAGTATTAATATGCAATTGAGAACACTAATGATCTTAAATGAAAGTATGCAGTTAACAACGAAGATAGAATCTGAGAAGCTCAAAGCAAATTATACGCATCTGAAGCATTTAGATCTGAATGCTTCAGATCAGAACCTCTAGAGGTTCTGAGAGAATCAAGTCTGAAGAAAGCCTGTCAGAAGCTACAAGAGTCTCAGAAGCAATGAAAAGTCCAAGAAGCAAGAAGAGTCTGTCAGAAGCAATTTAAGTGTACTATCAGAAGCTACACAAGAATGACACAACATATTCATCTGATGGTATCAAGTCTAGAGATATTTCCCTCAAGCTATAATCTACACAAGGACGAAATGGATGCTGCTTTGTGTCAGTCCAACAAGTCAAGAAAGGGAGTATCAAGACAACGGTACTAAAGTTACCTCTTCTGTGCAAAAGAACTATCTTCGAGAAGCAGAAAAGCAGAAGCAGTTTGCCATTTGTGGAATAAGTTAAAAAATGGTTTGAGTACATTTCAAACGGGCAAACTGATCTTCCACAACGGTCATATTCAAACGTCTTTATTTTTAAGCCTATAAATACAAAACATCTTTGAATTGATAATGTTGTCGTTGAATGATCAAACTTTTCAAAAGAGCTTAAACTTGAGAAGAACTGCATACAACAGAAAAAGAATAAAGTGTTCATTCAAGTCAAAGAACTTAATAGCAAACATCTGCACAAGACTTAAACTCAAGATCTTCACTCAAACAGCAAAGCATTATGTATTGATAACTATTGTAATAGTTAGTCCTAGGTGTATATTTGTAAGCAATATTGTATAAGATTAAAAGTCTCTTGTTTTTGTGCTTGAGCAACTTGTAAAGTCTCTTGCTTTTGTGCTTGAGCAAATTAGAGTAAGTCTCTGGCTTGTGTGCTTGAACATCTGTTGAAGTCTCTTGCTTGTATGCTTGAGCAATTGGAAGTCTCTTGCTTGTGTGTTTGAGCAAATAGTGTAAGTCTCTTGCTTGTGTGCTTGAGCGTCAGTTGAAGTCTCTTGCTTGTGTGCTTGAGCAAACTGTGTAATTTTTTGTGATTATAGTCAACTCTCTTGTTAAAGAACAAGGTGACTGGAGTACTCTCAAGTTGTGAGGGGAACCAGTATAAAATCTTTGTGTGTTCTCTTTCTCACCTTCTCAACCTTGCTTCTGATTACATTGTGTATTTGAGTTATCCGCTGCCAAAATAGACTCTGATAGATTCCTTAATCTTGAAGAAAATTTTAATTCCTCAAAACAAAATTTAACCCTCCCTTCTTGTGTTTTTCACACCTTCAACCAAGTCCACTTTGACTCCCATTTTCATCACAATTAATTAATAAAGATTTTCTTTATGGACAGGGTCTCTAATCACAAAAAGTACCACTCCTCCATAAGTCCTATGTATGGATAGGGTCTCTAATCACTGGTGGTTATGAAAAGTTATGCAGTACACACTACACAGACTTTTCTTTCCAAATGTGTTGGAACTTGTCAAGCTGCAACTGCAAGTTGCAACCAACTAACACCCACCAAGAAGAGGCCAATGTAGTACAACTTTTGTCTCTGTCATTATAACTCACCTAAGTGTGTAGTACAAAAGCTAAAACCTATCACAATTCACCAAACATCACAAACAGTAACAGCTCACCCGGTCCTAGTCTTCTCCTAAATCCACTCTGCTAAAATTATTAATTGAAAAATTCTAACATGTATTTTTAGAGTATTTGTTAGTGTATTATTAAATATAAATATAAAAAAAATTGTATTGCAGATTTTGTATTTCATTTTTCTAAAAATAAAATCTTTTTTCAAAATATAACAACTATTCATAAAAAAACTATTTTAGGTGTTGCAAATGTCTCTTCGTCTGCGCGCACCCCTTTTGCTTAAATTTTATTTCTTGTAAAATTCTTAATATATAATATATTTTTGAGATATAAATTAGCATGACCCTATAAAATTATATCTATGATCAATATAAATAAAATTTTATAAATATTCAAGTTTGATCCTAATTTAACGGTGAAAATTAAATCAATTAGGTGGTGATATTTCAATTTCCAACTTTACTTTAAATTACTAATAATTTTTAATTAATGTCTGAATATAAAAAAAAAATAGACACTATAAGTAAAACAGGAATATGTTTATCTATATCTCTCTTATTTTTATTTTCTACAATTTACTCGCATTTTAAAAATACAAAAAAATAATAAAAAGACACCATATGTTTAGAATTAAATTCTTTTGAGAAATTGATACCAAAAATGAAAATGACAAATATTTAGAATAAAAAAAGATTCATTAAGATTCCTTCTCTTTTCTATTTAAACCTCACCCTTTTTATCCAACCACCTTAACATACACTCCTTAAAAATCTGTTTTTGTACTTTTCTTACACACTTTTTTCTCTGCCGCAATGTCTTTCTCTCTTCGAACCTTCTTCATATTCTCTCTTCTCCTTCTCCTCTTCTTCTCCTCCGTTTCTTCTCACGGTGGCAGCGACGACGACACCGATACCGACTCAGACGCCACAGAAGGCACTCACAATCACAACCTCCGTTCAAAATCATTAATCCTTGCAAAAGTTTGGTGCTTAATAGTGATCTTTTTCGCTACTTTCATTGCTGGTGTTTCACCTTATGTATTAAGATGGAATGAAGGGTTTTTGATTTTAGGGACACAGTTTGCTGGTGGAGTGTTTCTAGGAACTGCTTTGATGCATTTTCTTAGTGATGCAAATGAAACTTTTGGTGATTTGACTGATAAAGAGTACCCTTTTGCTTTCATGTTAGCTTGTGCTGGTTATTTAATTACTATGCTTGCTGATTGTGTTATTTCTTCTCTTTTGGAGAAGCCTCATGGTGCTGCTGACGTTGAAGGTCAAGGTTTGTGTTTTTTCTAATTAAATTATTACTTTTTTTAGATATCATGTTTGTGACTTTGGTCCTGTTTGATTAATTAAGTGATTATAATCTATACTCTTATTATATAAGTGCTTTTTGTGTTAAGATATATAACAATTGGGTGTGTTTGGATAAACAGCTTATTTACAGCTTATAGCACATATAATTATCATGATAAGTGATTATGTATAAGTTTACATAAGCTATTTTTATAACAAAAGAAAAAACAAAAATAAATTATTTTTATATATGCTACAAGCTGTTTTCATAAGCTATATCGGAGAACTTATGGAAATAAGCTGAAAAAAAACTTATGAAAATTATCATGTTCGTTTTATAAGTTATCTGAAATAATCTTGTAAAACTTATGTGATATAAGTCAATCCAAACAGTACTAAAATAAAATAAAGTCAAACTGGTTTTATATATGATATAAGTTATTTTTATGGCTATAAACTATCTTGAAGATTTATGAAAATAAACTGTCAGAAGTTGTGGTTTAATAAGCTCTGTCAAACGGCTAAAAGTGTTGTCATGTTAGTAAATAAATTTAAATAATTCAATCTAAATAATAGTTTGTGTTTTAAGGAAAAAGTGATTATGGGGTTTCTATTTTAGTATTTTAGGCTAGCTTTTTGTTTCTGTTGAATATGGTATAGGGTCTTTTGATTATGCAATTCAATATGATTATGGCTACAATTAGGATTATTGAGTATAAAATAGTCTCTTAACTATAAAGGTTGAAATTGAATGCCATGAGGAAATATATATTAATTATTGGTAGTTCTATTTCATTATGATTATTTATGGTGATATAGTGACTTTTGAGTTAGTTAGAAGGATAAGTGGTTGACTTGATATTATTAGACTTTTCAACAAAGTCTTGTGCTGTACTGTACATGATGTTTGTGGACCTAGTCCTTACAGTTGGAAGAATCTATTATCTACATCTCGATCGTTGGATGAAAATCGGATGACTTATATTCTGTCAAATCTTCTTTAAAATAAAACTCGAAATATAAACCATTTGATCTTCTTCTATCGGTCGAAATTCATGTCTTCAAGAATACGTTACTGCAGAAAATCCAATTTCTGATATGTTAGATATGAATTCTGATTTTGTTCTGTAAAACAATATCCGCATTCACCGTGTAGCCATCTCGACAGTTGGCCATCAAGTTCAATTATGATTTCACCAAATTAAATATACCATATTCCAACAAAAGCTACTTTCTTTTTATAGCGCAAATTGCAGAGGCAGACAAAGGAAGGAGCAATGGTGTTACATCTCAGTCCGAATATCAGGTTACATATTTATAGCTTTATACAAAGTAATAATATTGTATCCTTATCATATCTTTTTTAATTGTAGTTTTTTTGTTTTCTATGCTAACAGGGTTCTTCTGACACCAATTACCGTGATCGTGCATCTAGTACTTCAATTGGAGATACTGTATACATATTTATTTATGTCTACATAATCGCCCTTTGCGCTCATTCTGTTTTCGAGGGTTTAGCAATCGGAGTTTCTGAGACGAAAGCAGACGCTTGGAAAGCTTTATGGACAATCTGTTTACACAAGATATTTGCAGCCATTGCTATGGGTATTGCGCTCCTTAGGATGGTTCCTAATCGGCCTCTACTATCGGTTGCAGCCTATGCTTTCGCCTTTGCAATCTCTAGTCCAATTGGTGTCGCCATTGGGATTGTATTAGATTCCACAACAGAAGGTCATGTAGCGGATTGGACATTTGCTATATCTATGGGTTTAGCTTGTGGTGTGTTTATCTATGTTTCGATAAACCATCTATTTGCAAAGGGTTATGTAGCTCACAAACATTCAAAGGTTGATACACCTTATATGAAGTTTTTCGCAGTGTCGCTCGGAATAGGAGTTATAGCTGTTGTTATGATATGGGATACCTAAGATGCTTAAAAAATAAGAGACATAATAGTAGTTTGATTCTACGATAAATTATTTTAGTATTTACTTCTTTTTTGTTTATATTGCACTTATGAATTAATAATGTCATCATTTTTGAAGTCCTAGCGTCACATTTTGCGCAATGTGTGTTTCTTATATCATATATGTGATTGATTTATTGTACATATGGTTTGAAATGGAGATGCTTATACAGGACTTTGTGGCTGGAAACTTGAAACTATGAACTGCATAATCAAAATCATCTAAGTTCTGACTCTGTCAAATGCTTTTTTGTTCCAAGCTGCACATTCAGTTGTTCATAATTCAGACCTTAAATCAACCAGTTCGTAAAAGATATAGTAAATTCGGATTTGGATTATGTGGCGCGTGATTGCATGCAATCAGAAAATTTGGACCGTCCGATTAAGATTGGACGGTTCAAATTTTAAGATTGGATTTTAAAATTCAAACATAAAATCTGGACGGTCCGATCTTAATCGAACAATCCATATATGGCCGACTACACTGCAGTCGCTATTTTCTGACTATATACAACCCGATCTCATAAATTCTAGTCAGGTGATGGAGATAAGGCGGTGTGTAACATTCATTTTTAGAATTCACTGTCACAGACAATTCATCATTTTACAGTGTTTTGCAGAACCAACTTTTACATATGCAACAAAATAATAACCAAATTTCTATATTACATCATCACATTATTTCAACACACAGAGGCTTGCATATGTCTTACAAAAATAAAGACTATTTTTTAGTCTATTTACTTTACTTTATAAATTGAGGTCCTGGTAGGCCGCAAGTATAAGGCTATGTCGGTTTTAGTATAAAAAGTTATCGTTTCCACATAGACCAATGTCAAGTACCGTATTTTGTTGTCACGTTGTTTATCTAAGGCGCGCGAAATAGTTTTTTAGTGAAAAACAGAAAAATTAACTCTTTTAATTACTTTTTTAATTGACAAGAGGCCGGAATGAAACTTTCATCGACCGTCGGTACTCACCGAGTCTACTTTTATATTTATAATGAGAAAATATTTTCTTGTAAAAAAAAAAAAGATTAAGTTTTAAAAGAGATTTTACTACGTAATCTAACTGCCCGCTTTTGCGTGTCCAATATGTTACGGCACAAAAATCTTTAACTTGTAGACTAGGCAAATAATCATAATATACTTTAACTTGTATCGAAAGCATGTATTTGAGTTCTAAAGCATGTATCGAAAAATATACGTACACAATTAATGTTGGAATACATGTACACAATTAAAGTCGGAAGCATCGGAGTATCGTACTATCCTATTCTATTATTTCTTAAGGATGAGGTTTGTCTTGTTTATCGTAAAGCATGACTTGATACTTTTGGGGAGCATGCAGCTCGTTGTAGCTAGGGAGCTTCCAGGCTTCAAGTATAAGCATGACCTGATCAGATATGTGTTTTTTTGATATTTTTAAGCTTGCCGAAATTTCTGTGAAGAAGGAAGCACCAGTGAACTTATTGACTGACCTATAAGAAGGGAGATTGAAACTTCAACATACAGATGTTCTGGTGTATGAATGAGTGGGAGGGAAACATATTTGTGTAGATTTGGCTAGAGTTTCCCCACGTGTTGGACTAAGGGTTGGAATTCCACTGTTGGACGGACAAGCCTCAAAACTGCTTCAATTTTGTTGCTAAATAAATAAATTGAAATTGAGAATCAATTTTGTTGGATGGTTCAATTCCCCCGTGGGATCCACACCAATTAATAAAAGAAAAATATAGAAAATAAAGAAAGAAAAAAATGATAAGGAAAAAAATGATAAGGCTAAAAAAAATTAAAATAATAAGGGTAAAAATGAGATAAAAAGTTATAAACTATAAGCTCATACACTACTTAAAATAACATATAAAAAAATGCTATAAGTTAATTAAATAACCTTATTACTTAACACATCCATTTTTTTTTTGTCTTAGATGAAGTGGTAATCCACTGAAATTAAACTCACATATAATTGTGAGATTTCGGGATTCGAACCCGGGTCACAACGTTCGACCTAACAATTTCTATATTTTTACCGGATGATCTGGAACTTATGGGACAAACACATCCATTTTTATCAAACAAGCTTATAAACTAATTCAATAAACTATATAAACTAGTTTATTGGACTTGCCAGAATCAAACATAATCCCTAATTTGAATAACAACATAATACAACAACAATAGCAGCAGCTTTTGTGGAAAGAGGAGATTTTGCCCCCTTTTTCTTTTCCATCTATTTTCTTCCCATTAAAAACCATGTAAAATTTTATTTTATAGAATTGTTATACCAAATTCTCTTTTTATAGAATTGTAATAATCATAAGTGAACACTAGTACACATATTATATGTAGATATCTAGCAGTACACAATTTAAGGTTGTGTTTGGGAAGGTCAAAAAGCTAGTTTATAGCTTATAAACTAAAAGCTCTGTCTGGTAACGGTCTTTTCGTTACGAGCTTATAGCTTATTTTCAAACGCTATTTCAATTAGCTTATAGCTTATAGCTTATTGTCTTTTCTTCCACTTTTACCCTTATTATTTTAACTAAAACCCAATTTTACCCTTTAGTACTTATTTTGATTATTATTTTGGATTAATATAATTTAGTCAAAATAATCTTTTTTGAACAAGCATAATTAACATTATCTTAATATTTATTATATTTTGATTGCAAAATTTATATAACACTTGTGCTATATATGACGAGTAAACATCCTCACAATTTTTTTTAACTAACTTTTCACTCTCTACTTTTACAAAATTGACTTTTTAGCCCAGTTAATTATAGGAGCTGTATATTTTTTCGACTTGTTCACAAAATTGACTTTTTATTTGTAAAAGTAGTATATTTTTGCACCCACAGATCTATACAAACCAGTTAATTTACTCTATTAATTTTTTTAAAAAAAAAAGTAATATACAACTCACATAATGCACCAAAAAAAAAAAAACTCACATGCATTGTGAAATCTCGAAACAAATTAGTATAATATTATTATTATTATCTATTCATTGGATAGGTTGCAATTAAGTTTTACAATAATATAATTTATATATACATATTAAATATATTTTATTGTAATGTTTACTTTTTTTAATAAAAGGCAAAAATATTTAAAACCATTTTTTTAAATAAAAAATATTTTTTAATAATATCTTAAATATTAATTGATATAAATTTTATTATAAAGTGATAATGCCCTTTTATGTAATTTTACATTATCAGCTATTTAAACCGCTAATTTTACCAAACACTTCAATTAGCTTATCAGCTATAAGCCATAAGCCATCAGCTATAAGCTATAAGCTATTTTTACCAAACAGAGCCTAAGTGGACGATTGTGATTGGTTCATAAATAATATTTATTATAGAAAAATTAATAAATATTATTTGTAAACTAATTAGAATTATCCACCCTTAACAAATATACCGGTACATATCCACATAATATGTGTACCGAAGAATTCACCTAATCATAAATATAATATACTTAACTTGTATACTTGATGAGAAGCAAACTTTCTTTAGTATATATATTTTTTCTTTTTTACTTTGATTCTCTGCTTCTATGTTATAAAGCATGTATGGAATAATTTCTTTTGATATTCTCCTATCCTTCAAATTTACTTGAAATATAACATAGGATTCTTCATGGTTGGTATTTAAAACAAGAAGTTCAACTATATTTTGGAAGCATAACATACGGACTACTACTACGTTTCTCTTTCGCATCTCACATTGTTCTCTTTCCCGTCCCAAATTATAAGGGAAAAACAAAAAACACACTTATTAAGAAAATGTAAAACATGATAATTTGAAAAATATTTCTGTGAGTTTTCCGTAGAATATGTTGCATGGAAAAATGTAAAAACAATTTTTAATTGTTGTTGTTTATTGAGAAAAGCGGAGAGAGAAAATGAAATGGAATTTGCATTTAATTTTACGAGAATAAGAAAAAATATTCTTAAAATGGTTATTTTCCTTTATAATTTGGAACAAAAAAAAGTTGATTTTTTCTCTTATAATTTGGGACGGAGGGAATATATAATTAAAAATCAGTTCATTACCCAAATATATAATTAAAAATTAATAAATTGCCAAAATATATAATTAAAAATCAGTAAATTATCCAAATATATAATTAAAAATTACTAAATTAGCCAAATATATGATTAAAAATCAGTAAATTACTTAAATATTTTTAATTATAATTATGTAATTTACAGATTTTAAATTATATATTTTGGTAATTTATTGATTTTAAATTATATATTTGGATAGTTTAGTAATTTTGAATTATATATTTGGGTAATTTATTGATTTTTAATTATATATTTGGGTAATTTAATAATTTTTAATTATATATTTAGGTAATTTACTGATTTTTAATCATATATTTGGATAATTTATTGATTTTTAATTATATGTGTAGAGTTTAATTTTACGGTTTTTTAATTATTATTATTTAATTATTTAGTTAATTATTTTATTATTTTAATACTTTTGATTTAAAGAAAAACATTAATAACATGGAATATGATATGTCCACATGACCACTGCAACATCATCAAGTTTTTCAAAATAGGGGATCAAAAATTTAAATTTTTCAAAATTGGGGGATAAAAAAGGTGACTTTTAAAATAAGGGAATCAAAAGTTCAAGTTTTTCAAAATAGGGGATCAAAAAGTTGGCTTTCAAAATAGGAGATTAAAAGTTCAAGTTTTTCAAAATAGGGGGACCAAAAGTGCATTAAAGCCTAGTATTTATTATAGAAAAATTAATAAATACTATTTATAAACCAATTAGAATCATCCACCCTTAGCAAAAATATCGTTACATATCCACATAATATGTGTACCGAAGAATTCACCTAATCATAAATATAATATACTTAACTTGTATACTTGATGAGAAGCAAACTTTCTTTAGAATATATATTTTTGCTTTTTTACTTTAATTCTCTGCTTCTATGTTCTAATTTCTAAAGCATGTAGGGAATGATTTCTTTTGATATTCTCCTATCCTTCAAATTCACTTGAAATATAACATAGGACTCTTCATGATTGGTATTTAAAAACAAAAAGTTCAACTATTTTGGAAGCATAACATAGGGACTACTACACTTCTCTTTCTCATCTCACATGCATTGTTCTTTCACCCTTTATTCAATCTGAGTTTCAAGCTTGAAGACCACCATGAGCATTAATATTGAACTGGGAGATTATATTTATAATGATGATGATAGTCCATACGCCATGGAAGCTGCTGGTAAGCATTTTTCTTTTGTGACCAATGAAAAATAATAGTTGAGGACGGTTGGCTCATTTGGTAAAACGTTAATTCATAGTACCTCTATTCCTTATTTATAAGGAAATGTTTCCTTTTCAGATTCATAGAATGTTTATATCATAGATCAAATACATCAAATATTTTATGAATCTAAAAAATTAACTTTTTCTTATACTTCCTCCGTTCCAAATCTTTGGTCTTCTAGTTTAGTTTTGTCCCAAATCTTTAGTACTTTTTAAGAAACCAATGCATAATTAGTGATACTTTATCATTTGTACTCTTATTAAAGTTAAAGCATTAATTAAATATATTTTCTCTTTCTTAATAAAGTAAGGGTAAAAATGACTTAACTTATCAATTTTTATAATTTCTTAATCTCCGTGCAAAACTCTAAAAGGACTAAAATTTTGGAACGGAGGGAGTACAAACGTAAAACTTAAAAGACCTCTCTGATACTTAAAAAACTTAAAGGAACTATTTAGTACAAATGTAAAACTTAAAATCTATAAATGCATTATGCGTGTATTTTTTTTCCAGTTTATTTTCATAAATTCTCTGCTGGTCAGAATAGAATACAATTAACTCTATTTGAAATGTGTGTCCAGAGGAGCTAAAAGTGTGCACAGTACAAGGACGATGGAAAGAAGTAGAGGAACTATACAATTCACATCCTGAACTTTCCTTCATCGTCATCAACAAAAGTAGAGGAACAGCACTACACGTGGCAGTAAATGATGACAATGAAAAAGTTGTTAGAAATCTTGTGAATTCAATCATAAAACACAACAAGATGAAGGCCCTTGAAAGGAAGAATGAAAAAGGAGACACTCCTTTGCACATTGCAGCATCAAGAGGATTGAAAGATATATGTGAATGTATCATAGGGCAAAATGGTGAAAGGAAGTATTTGATTGATATTCATAACAAAAATGGAGAAACTCCTTTGTTTCTTGCTGCATTGTTTTGGCGAAAACAAACATTTGTGCATCTCTTCAACTTTAAACCAAGTAAGAGTGATTATGATGCTCCAGGTGATAACTATCCTTATTGCAAAGATCTTATTCGAAACGATGGGGATAGTATTCTTCATTGTGCCATCCGGAAAGAATATTTTGGTAATTATGCTCTTAATTAAATTAAATTGTGAGAAATGTTGGACATGGATACTTTTTTTTCTCTCGATGCAACATGATATATTTACTCACTTTGTTTTTTTGTTGACAATAACATTTATTTTATTTGTCCACAAATCCTAACTCAAATGGTAAAAATATCGAAATTGGTAGTGTCAGACGTTATGACCGAAGTCCGATCCCTGGTCACTTCACTTTGTGTGTGTAAATTTCCGATGACTTTGTCATTGCATCTACCAACAAAAAAAAACATTTTTTTTTTTTTTTTGAACAAGAACATTTTTGTTTATTAATAACCCATTTTCTTGGTCTTTGTGATCTTAATTCTTAACTCGGTTAAGAGAGACAACATATTATATTAATATAAGAGTTGATATTCAAACTTTGAAAACTCCACTTCAAAGTTTTAAAAAACGGTTCGTTATCTCGAAAATGGCCACGACAAAATGATATACTCCCTCCGGTCACTATTATAAGCAAAAAATCACTTTTTAGGTTCATTGAAAAAATAATGTATCTAGTCAATAATGTAGACTAGATGCATTACTTTTTCAATGAATCTAAAAAGTGATTTTTTGCTTATAATAGTGACCGAAGGGAGTATATATTAAACGGAATAGGTTAGGTTTTCTTGATTATCGTTTTTGTTGATGTTTTTTAAGGGCTCATTCTTTTGTTTGCTCCACACTCGTTTTCCCTTCTGTAGAGTTTTACCTTCAAATTTGATGAAGCATAAAACAATATGGGATTCCTGGAGCTTGCGCGCCGCGCAGCTCCCCCCTACGCGCCACACAGTTGCAAGGGTAGAGTTAGGGTTTTCTAATTCTTGTAACCTTTGTGAGAATCTTATTGTAATCAAGGAACAAAGTTTGATAATGGAACAGAGAGCTGCCCTCTCCCCCAGAGTAGGTTCATTAACACCGAACTAGGTAAACAATTGTGATTGTGTTCTTTACGTTTTCGCAGTTTATTTGTTGCCGTTATTATTGCCAAAATTTCTTGTTTGATTACTTTAATCGTATTGCTCCACACACTAAGGTATTGGTGTGAAAGTTTCAATCGAATTCACAACAATTGGCTCCCACCGTGGGGCAATGATCAAACGATTAAGGCATCATGGGTTCTAAGTGGGACATTGAAAAGTTCACCGGGAGTAACGACTTCGGTTCTTGGAAGGTGAAGGTTAGGGCAATACTTACTCAACAAAAGTGCGATGAGGCGTTGAAAGGAGTGGCAGCTATGCCGGCTAATCTCTCACACGATGAGAAGGCAAAGATGGATGGTAAAGCACTGAGTGCCATTATCTTGTGTCTTGCAGATAAGGTGCTGAGGGAAGTGGCCAAGGAGAAAAGTGCAGCTGCTATGTGGGCCAAACTTGACAAGTTATATATGACTAAGTCCCTGGTACATAAGCTGTGTCTGAAGCAACAACTCTATTTCTTCCGTATGGTGGAAAATAAATCGGTAACGGAGCAACTATGGGAGTTCAATAAAATTATCGATGATTTGGCGAACATTGATGTGAAAATAGAAGATGAGGACCAGGCTTTTCACTTGTTGTGTGCATTACCTAAGTCTCTTAAGCATCTCAAGGATGCATTGCTATATGGCAAAGAAGGCACTATCACCTTGGATGAAGTCCAAGCGGCTTTGAGAACCAAGGAGCTGACAAAGCTCAATGAATTGAAGATTGATGATAGTGGAGAAAGCTTGAATATCTCAAGGCGCAGAAGTGAGAACAGAGGTAGAGGGAAAGGGAAGAAGCACAGGTCTAAATCTAGGGCAAAAGGTGATGGTGGTGGCAAGTTCAAGTGCTATCACTGTCATGAACCAGGTCACTTAAAAAAGGACTGTCCTCAGAGAAGGGGCAGTGATAGTTCGTCAGCTCATATTGCTGTTAGTGAAGAGGAAGGTTATGAGAGTGCAGGTGCACTGACAGTTACTAGTTGGGAACCGGAAAAGAGCTGGGTCATGGACTCTGGATGCTCTTTTCACATTTGTCCAAGAAAGGAGTACTTTGAAACCTTGGAATTGAAAGAAGGTGAAGTTGTGCGCCTTGGTAACAATAAGGCGTGCAAGGTTTAAGGTACATGTTCTATCCGTCTCAAAATGTATGATGACCGCGACTTTCTTTTGAAAAATGTGAGGTATATCCCTGAACTTAAGAAAAATTTAATTTCGATAAGCATGTTTGATAATCTAGGGTATTGCACTAGAATTAAACGTGGTGTGATGAGAATTTCTCATGGTGCATTAGTAATAGCTAAAAGGTCTAAAATGAATGGTCTTTACATTTTAGAAGGTTCCACCGTTATTTCTAATGCATTAGTAACTAGTGTTGAAAATGCAGACATAACTAAACTATGACATTTAAGGTTAGGGCATGTCAGTGGGAGAGGTTTAGTTGAGTTAGCAAAACAAGGTTTGCTAGGACAAGAAAAATTGAACAAGTTAGACTTTTGTGATAACTGTACACTAGGCAAACAACACAAGGTAAAGTTTGGGGTGAGAGTTCATAAGTCTAATAGACCTTTTGAGTATGTTCACTCGGACCTTTGGGGTCCAGCGTCAGTCCCAACTTCTGGTGGAGGTTCTTATTTTCTTAGTATCATTGATGATTACTCTAGGAAGGTATGGGTGCACATCATTAAAAATAAAAGTGATGCTTTTGAAAAGTTTAAAGAATGGCATACCCTGATAGAAAATCAAATTGGAACTAAACTGAAAGTTTTAAGAACTGACAATGGCCTGGAGTTTGTTTCAGAGCAATTTAATGAGTTTTGCAGGAAGAAAGTATAAAGAGGCATATAATCGTTGCATACACACCGCAGTAGAATGGTCTGGCTGAAAGAATGAACAGGACCTTGTTGGAGCGGGTGAGGTGTGTGCTGTTGGGAGCTGGATTACCCAAGAGTTTCTGGGGAGAGGCAGTTAACACTGCTGCCTATTTGATCAACAGATGTCCATCAACAGAAATTGATCTAAAGACACCTATGGAGGTTTGGAGTGGCAAGCCGGCAGACTACTCTAACTTGAAAATCTTTGGAGCTCTAGCATTTGCTCATGTTAAACAAGATAAGCTTGATGCTAGAGCTGTGAAGTGTGTGTTCATTGGTTATCCAGATGGTGTGAAAGGTTACAAGCTGTGGAAGATGAGACCAGGAGGATCAAAGTTTATAATAAGCAGGGATGTCACTTTTGATGACACACGAATGAGGATGAAGTGCAAAGACCTGAATGCGAGTCCAGAAACGGGGGTGGAGAAATTCCAGTTTGAGGTGGAGTCTTCCACTGATAAGAGGGAAACAGAGGAGCAGACTCTAGTCCCTAAAGAGAGTGGAAGTGATGAAACAAATACTTCTGACTATCAACTAGCTAGAGATAGGGAGAGAAGAAGAGATATTCGTCAACCAAATAGATACGATTATGCTGACCTTATTTGTTATGCTTTGAATGCAGCTGAAGAGGTGCAAGACTCGGAACCAAAGAACTTCAGGGAAGCATCATAAAGCAAAGAAGGCAAGGACTGGTTGAAGGCAAGGACTGGTTGAAGGCAATGAATGAGGAAATGCTATCATTGGAGAAGAACCAGACTTGAAAGCTTGTGCCATTACCTAAAAATAAAAGGGTAGTGGGTAGCAAGTGGTTGTTCAAGAAAAAGGAAGGCATTCCTGGAGTTGAAGCACCAAGGTATAAGGCGAGACTTGTAGCAAAATGTTTCACTCAGGTGGAGGGGATTGATTACAACGAAATCTTCTCACCGGTGGTGAAGCACTGTTCTATAAGGGTACTTATGGCTATTGTGAACCAGTATGATCTTGAGTTGGAACAAATGGATGTGAAGACCGCATTCTTACATGGAGAGTTAGAAGAAACCATCTACATGCAACAACCTGAAGGTTTTGTGGAAGACAGTTCTAAGGTATGTCTGTTGAAGAAATCTTTGTATGGGTTGAAGCAAAGTCCAAGCCAGTGGTATCTTCGGTTTGATGATTTCTTATTGAAGACTGGATTCGTGAGAAGCAACTATGACAGTTGTGTGTACATGATGAAGAGGAATGCGAAAATCATTCTCTACCTTCTTCCTTATGTAGATGATATTCTTATTGCAGGTTCTGACAAGCAGGAGATTCCAAAGCTTAAGGAGAAACTAAATGGTGAATTTGAGATGAAGGATCTCAGTAATGCAAAGAGGATACTTGATATGGATATCATGAGAGACCGGAGTAAAGGTGAGTTGTTCCTATCTCTGTATGGTTACTTGAAGAAAGTGGTGGAGCGGTTTAGAATGACAGATTCTAAGGTAGTGAATACACCACTTGGTCACAATTCAAAGTTGTCAATAAAGCAGTGTCCTCAATCCGAGGATGAAAGAAAGAAGATGGAAACCACCCCTTATGCAAGTGGAGTTAGAAGCATCATGTATGGCATGGTTTGTAGTAGACCTGATTTATCCTATGCAATAAGTGTGGTAAGTCGGTTTATGGCAAAACCGGGCCAAGTTCATTGGCAAGCTTTGAAGTGGGTTCTGAGGTATTTGAATGGTTCCTTGAAGGGAGGTCTGAAGTATAGAAAAACTGATCCAGGAAGAGATGCTTTGGAAGGTTATGTGGATGCGGATTATGCGGGCAATGTGGATACTAGAAAGTCTTTATCTGGTTTTGTATTCACTTTATTTGGTACAGCGGTAACGTGGAAGGCAAATCAACAATCAGTTGTAGCCTTGTCAACAACTCAAGCGGAATATATAGCTCTTGTTGAAGGAGTCAAGGAAGCTATATGGTTGAAGGGAATGATTGGAGAAATGGGGATCAGTCAAGGGTGTGTGAGGATACATTGTGACAGTCAGAGTGCCATTCATTTGGCGAATCATGAAAGAACTAAGCACATTGACATCCGATTGCACTTTGTTAGAGATATGATTGAGACCAATGTTTTAAGAACCGAACCGGACCGGCCGGTTGAACCGGTTGAACCGTGAACCGGTGCTCAGTCCGGTTCGGTCTGACTATAAAAACCGCTAGTCTTAAAAACCGGTAAAAAACCGCTTGAAAAGACAAGAACCGGACATAACCGCTCGAACCGTTGAACCGGAACCGGTTTCCAAAAACCGTTCGGTCCAATAAATGCAGTGAATTTTTTTAGTTTTTTTTAGATTTCTGAAACGATAGACACGATAGCTCTGTTCATGCATGCTTTAGATCTATCAATTCTGAATAAAGTGTTTGATAGGTTTTCTCTGAACATGAAGAAGAAAGAAGGAGAGAAGAAGGAACAAAGCAATAAACACACTCTTATGACTGCGTTTATGTTTTAAGATCTGCTCATGGAAGTGCTCTAGTTTCATGTTCCCTATTTGTAATCTTCTTAGTTTGATGATGGTGATAATACTATGTGTGGTAGTTGTTGAGCACTTCTTAATAATCAATTACTAATTTTGTGAATAATTATAGAAGGCATGTTGCTTATATTACCCATAGAAGAACTGAAGTTAAGAAGGTGAAGAAGGTGAAAGAAGTTTGATAGTGGAACGGAGAACCGCCCTCTCCCCCAGAGTAGGTTCATTAACACCGAACTGGGTAAACAATTGTGATTGTGTTCTTTACGTTTTCACAGTTTATTTGTTGCCGTTATTATTTCCAGAATTTCTTGTTTGATTACTTTAATCGTATTGCTCCACACACTAAGGTATTGGTGTGAAGTTTCAATCGAATTCACAACACCTTCACTAAGGTTTTATCCCATTGGGTTTTCCTAGTAAGGTTTTTAACGAGGCAGATGCTGTTTATTGTGGGTTTTGGTCTAGTCCACCCATGTTCTGTAATTTATCTTCTTTTTCTTTATCTATATTTAATTAGGCACCTCTGCCTTTTGCTTTAAAAAAAAAGAAAGTGAGTTGGACACCTCACTTTAACCCAAAACTTTAAAGTGTTAAGTTTATGGGTCATCTCACTTATAACATGTTAAACCTCCACTTTTCTAGGCAATGTGGGACTTAACTCACTCACACTTGCCATAACAATCTCTCCATCATGTGTGAGTCCATCCACTCTAGGATATGCTCCTCCTCAAGTGGAAGCTTTCTTCATCCGTACACTTGCACAGCTGTTGCCGCTGCACTCAACGAGACACGCTGCCTAACCACCTTTGTTAGGAAGACTTTAAATACAAGGAGTTGGTCGAACCCTTCGTCGAACCATCGAATCTGATACCACAGTTGGGTTACGAGGGAGCAGTCGGGGATCATTCACATTGGGCTTAAGAACAACTCTACAAGTGAGTTGGACACCACACTTTAACCCAAAGCCTCAAGGTGTTAGGTTTATGGATCCTTTCATGTACAAAGTGTTCAACCTCTGCTTTTCTAAGCAAGGTGAGACTTAACTCACTTACACTTGCCACAACAATATATATAATTATTTGCTTCTTTACCTTCCAAGAAATGAGTGAATTACCAAGAAAGAAATAATAACCATAAGTTAATCTACTAGAGTCTAGGAAATTTGCCCAATCTACATCAGAATGGCCAAGAATCTGTAGGTTAAAGATACTTGGAAACATTAATACTTCACTTGGGGTCTGTTTCACACATCTAATGACTCTACTAGCAGCATGGTGGTGAGTTACAATAGGTTTGTGAAGGAATTGGCTTAACTATTGAGTTGCATAAGCAATGTCCGGCCTAGTGTTGGTGAGATATAGTTGCTTGCCAATTATCTTTCGATATTGTGCAATGTCTTCAAATGCTTGGCCTCCATCACGATGAAGATTAATGGATGGATCCAGAAGAGTTATTGCAGGATTTGAGCGTAACGATCCTGAACCAAGTGAATGCCTCCTTGCTTAACAAACTTGGAAAGCATTTCATTTTCAAATACTCATGATTCATCAAGTCTCCACATTCTACTAAGTATCTAGCCACATGTTTTAAGGTTGACTCCCCCGTTCCTCCATAAAGTTTGGTGAATTTAGAAATTTTCATTCCTCTAGAAAGTTCCATATGTAACACGTTATTCAGAAAGGCTGATACAAAGTATGACCTGTTGAAATATGAAACCATCGGCATTCTGGTTTTAACCAGGAATAAATATGTTTCGAGGAGTAATTCTAGGAATATTCTCAACATTGCGAATACAATCGACATTTTTTTTATTGTTCATGTTATTTGTGTCATTAGTACCGACATCTGGTACTCCCAGTATATCTGCAAGTCTATCCATTTGAGTGGCCAACTTTTGGTGCGTAGCAGTTCAGTTTTCAATCACTGGGTTGAAAAAGGTGGCCATTTGATGGGTCTCATATTCATCATTTCATGATTACTGTCATCCATTTGTTGTCTCAACGAATGCAATGTTGTATATTAGTAATCCCTAAATCTGACAAGTTATTGGTGTAACCATAAGGAAAGTTACCCATGAAACCACTATTACTTGTTCTGGCAATGTTAGCCCTAACACCCACGCTACGAATAATGATAGGATTCACGCGGTCCGAAGTCATTGCAGGCGCAAAAAATGTAATTTGTTGTGGTGGAACAAATCCTGCTGGTAATCTAAAGACTTAATTACACTTTTGGTCCTTTATCTTTATTTTAGGTTTCAATTTAGTCTCTTATCTTTTAAAAGTTTCAAGTTGGTCCCTTATCTTTTTTTTAGGTTTCAAATTGGTCCCTTCCGTCAATTTTTTTACTGTTACCGTTAAATTTGGACACGTGTCATATGTGCAAGTGTGCCACGTGTCCAAATTAGTTTGCCACGTGTCCAAATTTAACAGAAATAGTTAAAAAATTGACAGAAGGGACCAATTGAAACCTAAAATAAAGATAAAGGACCAACTTGAAACTTTTAAAAGATAAGGGACCAACTTGAAACCTAAAATAAAGATAAAGGACCAAAAGTGTAATTAAGCATAATCTAAACATTAGTTCATCGTTACTTGTTCTTTGCATAGGAGAACTTTGAAAAGTTGTAGTTTCAATCTGGCTAATCACCGGATCTGAATGCAATTCATGAGACGAAATTTCAACAATACAAGACATATAGACTTCTTATTGTCGTCATTTGAGTGTGCATCACTGCTTTGATTGACATTCCTTCCTCTTGCCATATTGACTGAAAATATCACTAAAATTAAACTTGCGACAATTGAACAAAAAATCAACTATATCAAATTTGAGGAGTCCCATTAGGCGTGTCAATTTGTTGATAGTGGTATATTAACACAATAAAGTGGTGTTTTTGCACTCCAACATAATGAATCCAACGGACAATCTAAGACTTGGATTAGACCCTTCGCGTGTTCTCCAGTTAACAGGTTTACAATCGTGTTCGAATTGAGGATGAAATCTGGTGCGCTCACCAACTTGATTCTAAAAGTGAATTGCAATAAAAGGTAAATTGCTAGAATTATAAATTGAGTTCATACATCAATCGAGAATTTACAGCTTGTGTCAAGAATTGTATTATTGTGCTATTTTTTTGTGTGTGTGTTAGCGTGAAGATGTATTTCTGTTTTAGGTAGTGTATTTCTCTTTCGGAAATGAACTCCCCAAAACAGCCTAAGATTCCTCTATTTATAGAGCTTAAAAATATCTTTAATAACTGCTTCCAAGTGGCTGGGTTCCACGATCTCCACTAACCCATGATCGAACCACGTTGAGCAACTGTTCCCGCTAAGACTTGTATTTGAATTTTGAATTTTGGTGGGAACACCTCTTTTGCTGCGCTTGCTTAGTCTTCTCGAATTTGACTCCGACGTAAGACTCGAAACTAGCTTTATTCGAGTAATGTACATAGTTTGAAGCCTTGAGTGACTTTCGAATACTTAGATGAAATTTTACATACAACACCCCTAGTGTCTCAGAGGCACTAGTTAGCATTTTCCTTTAAGAATGAGGTTAATGAGGTCTTGTCATGACGAATTAATTGAAAGAACTCGAATTCAATAACAATTTTTCATCAAACTTTAGTTACTTCGTGACCGAATTCTAGATTATTAATGACGTAAAAACTAGAGGTTAAAAATAAAAATAGGAGGACCACAACCCTGCACTGTTTCTCTAAATTTTAAATATTTGTGTATACTGCAACAGATTTGGCACTTATAATAGTACATAAATATCCTGATCTTGCTGTCATTCCGAACAAACTTGGATTTAGTCCTCTCAAAATTCTTGCTACTAGGCCTTCAGCCTTCAAAAGTGGATACAAGATGATATGGTGGAAGAGGATTCTTTACCACTGTAAGTGTTTTCTTCATTTTCTCATTTTGCAATCAAGTTATTAATTATCAAATCAAATCTTAATACTAGAGAGTATTGTTCTTTTGAAACACATTTATGCATTACAAAATTCAATGTGTTATTGCTCTAATATTATGACACACTGTCAACAGTTATATCTGTGGGAAAGCTAGATGTGAAAAAAGCTGTCCATTATTATGGAATGAAACAACATCAGTCAAGCTTGGACTTGCACTTGCACAACAAATGCCCAAAAAATTACAACACATGTTGCCTGTTTCTTCAAAAATTATATGGTACGTGCATTACTTCTTACAATAATATGTTTATTGATATCTTGTATTTACATCTCTATATTTAATGTTCTGCTGTTGGGTTTTCAAGTGCGAGTGATTAAATCCCACGTGAATTATGAATGAAAAAAATGTTGAGTTATAAGAGCGGTGACCCATTAACCTAATGCCTTAAGGTCTTGGAGCATTTGACCCGATATTTTTCCTGAGCTTCCCCGTGGTCCAACAAAATCAAGTCATGTGGCCTAATAAGCTGACGTCCGATCCTAAAAACAAATTTTTTTTAATGTGCAGAACTGAATCCAAATAAAACAAAAAACACTACAGTTGTATTGTATGGACTAAAATCATATTTAAACATTATATATGTGTGTAAAATGTTCTTATATATATAAACAATCCACAAAAAATTAAGCTGTGTTATTAAATTGCAGGATCTAAAAATACTGGAGAGAAACACACAGTGTTGCAGCATCGTCAACAACATTCTAATATATCAATGCCATCCGAAGGCAAGGTTCTTCCAGAAAACTATGCTACATGTCTTTGGTTTTTGAAGTTTGCATACATCTATATCCTTGCCCTTTCAGGTGTAGGTAAGTGTCTCATCCATCCTAGTTAATCTCATGATCTAATGTTTGTTTTACTATACTACACACGCATGCACGCCGCGCGCACACATATTCAAAGCTTAATTTGTTTTGACTAATTCAGTTGTTATTGTTTTATGGATGTGTTCAAAATTTGTTAAAAGGGGTCGAGAAAATTACAAGGATAAAGCAAAAGCATACATGGAGTGGTCAATTATTGGAATTTTTTTTGAAGAAGAGTTATGAATCAATCTTGGGAACTGGTGGCAAACCAACTCGAGATGTGAGTGGAACGGATTTCATGGCTGCTTACAAACCAATGCAAGGTATCTAAACGATTTAAGTGGTCTCTTCTCTTTGCAATTCTGCAGATGTAAAATTTAGATGAGAAAAATGAAATAGTACTAAATCTTGAATTGCAGGAGATAACAACAATGAGGACCCAAATATTTCTGAAACACTGATAACTGAGAGAGCAATTTTGACTGCAGCAAGAAATGGCATAGTTGAAATAGTAGATGAAATTATAACAAAAGTACCAAGCTCCATATATGAAGTTAATTTGGAAAATAAAAATGTATTACTTGTAGCAGTTGAGAACAGGAGAACCATTGTTGTCGAGGGAATAAGGAAACGGTTTGAAGAGTGCCATAAAATGGCAATATTTGATAACTTAATCCAAGGACTGGATAAGGACGAGAACACTGTGTTACATTTAGCAGCTACAAATGTTACATATTGGAACATATCTGGTGCTGCCTTGAAAATGATGTGGCATATGAAATGGTTTCAGGTATTTTTAATTTTGATTTTTTATTTTTTGTGCCAATTAGTCTAGTTGCTAGAAATGATGTTACATATTGTAACGAGTTTTGAAATAGAAATGTTTTGAATAAACGATAAGGAAAAGCGGTTGGGGTTTGCATTAAATCATTTGTATTACACTATGGATGGTAGCGTCTAATACCCTTATGATGATCAATTCAATTACCACGACGGTTTAACTAAGAAAAAGTAAGAAAATAGTTGATGGAGATAGAAACTTGGTTTTGATAGTGTATTTTTACACTTCTAATTTGATAGTATATTTTTACACTTCTAATTTTGCACAATGGAGCAGTATATTAAAGGACTATTGCCAGAGGATTACACAATTAGAACCAACAAATCGGACAAAACAGCAGGAGAATTATTCACGCAAACATGTGCATCATTGATAAAAGATGGTGATGCATGGTTCAAGGACACTTCTGAATCTTGCTCTGTAGTGGCAGCACTCCTTGTCGGCGTTTTCTTCGCTACATCAAGCACTATCCCAGGTGGCAACAACAGCGAAACAGGTAAACCAACATTGAAAGGAAGACCTGCATTTGATGTATTTGCTTTGTCTTCGGTAATTGGCCTTAGTTTCTCTGTCACAGCACTTATATTGTTCCTTTCTATACTCACTTCTCGAAAAGAACCAAGACATTTCAGAGTTGATTTGCCAAGGAAATTTCTTTTGGGATCAAGTTCTCTTTTAGTGTCCATTGTTGCAATGATATCTGCTTTCTTCTCTGGCAATTACTTTGTACTTGACCAAAAATTCAAGCACTTTGTGTTCTTCATTTATGCATACACTTGCTTCCCTGTGACTTTGTATGCACTAGCACAACTTCCACTCTACACTGATCTTCTGAGAGGCATTGTAACCAAAGTGCCAGAGGCAGGTGATAAGGGTGAAGATTTATAAGGGTGTGTGATGAATTGAAAATGTGTTTGGTTTGTTCAAATAATAACAACAATAGTGTAATACTTAAATTACATGTATAGTGTGTGGAATATATATATAGCATTTATATATGTATGATGATGTTAGATTGTGTTTACTAGTGATTTTATTATTATGTGCCCTGCCAATGGATAAGTTGATAGATTAATTGATTATCGGGGATGGTGGTGTGCACGAATAATTTCCACCACAAAGAGACGGCGAATATTATCATCCGAGACGGTGTGTACATTTAAATGTTATTTTGAAAGTTATTTTTAGTTTTAAATTTCAGAGTTCTTCATCTTTTTCTTAATCTGTAAATCTCACTTCTCACAAAAGCATTACTTCTTTAAATATTATCTCCGTTTCACCCTCATGTTATTTTGAAAGTTTATTCCTAAAATTTTGAATGCATATCTTTTTTTTTTTTGGGTTAAAAGTGTTTATGGTCCGTTAGCGAATTTGAGTTTTAGTCCCTAAAAAAAATTATTTTCAATTTGTTCATGGAATTTCAAATTACTTTCGTTTTAGTCTTTACTGTGGCCACGTCACACAAAAATGCTGATCTGATTGGACCACTGTCATGTGTTCAAAGAGTGCTGACTTAGTAAATTATAGGGACGAAAACAGAAATTTGCACAAACCACATGGACGAAAACCAAAATTCAATAACGGACCCTACTGACTCACTTTATGTTATGTTATTAGTTCTTTGATACTTGGATTATTACATGTCAAAATGGTGATCACTTAATGTTTTGACTCATTTTAATGTATTTTTGAGTCTTAGTGATGTATTTATGTAATTCTTCATTTCCAAGAGTTATTTTGGTGATAATTAGTGTCAAGACAGACCACTGGGATTGTATTAGATTCCACAACAGAAGGTCATGTGGCGGATTGGACATTTGCTATATCTATGGGTTTAGCTTGTGGTGTGTTTATCTATGTTTGGATAAACCATCTATTTGCAAAGGGTTATGTATCTCACAAACATTCAAAGGTTGATACACCTTATATGAAGTTTTTAGCAGTGTCGTTGGGAATAGGAGTTATAGCTGTTGTTATGATATGGGATACCTAAGATGCTTAAAAAATAAGAGACATAATAGTAGTTTGATTCTACGATAAATTATTTTAGTATTTACTTCTTTTTTTGTTTATATTGCACTTATGAATTAATAATGTCATCATTTTTGAAGTCCTAGCACCGCATTTTGTGCAATGTGTGTTTCTTATATCATATATGTGATTGATTTATTGTACATAATGTTTGAAATGGAAATGCTCATACAGGACTTTGTGGCCAGAAACTTGAAACTATGAACTGCATAATCAAAATCATCTAAGTTCTGACTCTGTCAAATGCTTTTTTGTTCCAAGCTGCACATTCAAATATTGTTCATAATCCAGACCTTAAATCAACCAGTTCGTAAAAGATATACTAGTAAATTCGGATTTGGATTATGTGGCGTGTGATTGCATGCAATCAGAAAATTTCTACCGTCTGATCAAGATTGGATGATTTAGATTTTAAGATTGGATTTTAAAATTCAAACATAAAATCTGGTTTGTCCGATCTTGATCGAACAATCCATATATGGCCGACTACATTGCAGTCACTGTTTTCCGACTATATACAACCCCAATCCTGTAAATTCTAATCATGTGATGGAGACAAGGCAGTGTGCAACATTCATTTTCAGAATTCACAGACACAAACAATTCATCATTTTACAGCGTCTTGAAGAACCAACTTTTACATATGCAACAAAACAATAACTAAATTTCAATATTAAATCATTCAATTATTTGCACACAAAGAGGCTTGGTTTCCAATATATCCGAGAGTTGGTTTACAATAGACTATTTTTTAGTCTATTACCTTTACTTTATAAATTCATATCCAAGTTATCTAATATCTGAGAGTTGGAGAGGTCCAGCGGATCTTTGAAAGCCTCTGATATCATCTAAAAATTGTTTGACTTAACTCATCTTTACAAAATCATCTCACATTTGATGTGAAACTTTTTAACATTTTATAATATTCTAAGTTTCTAACACTATTATGTAACATTTATAAGTTAAGCTCACTATATTGCCATGTGCGATATTTCAAAATCTCTTCTCCATCCCCTTTTTCTTTTCATTCTATTTTTTTTTTTTTTTTGACAAAAACAAACGTAATGCATTTCATTATTCAGAATATTGCAAATATATGGAGGTATCGAATCATAAATATAGCGACTAGACTTAGAATAGGCCGCCCTAGCTAAGGTGTGAGCAACACTATTCGCTTGTCGCTTGACAAACTTCACCTCAAAGTCGGGATATGATAATAGCATGGATCGAATACCAGAAATTATAGAATAAAATTCGGAGGCCCCAACATTCCTAGAGAGAATTGCATCAACAACTATTTTAGAATCACTTTAAAAAATGACTTGTGTGAAACCTCTTTGGATTGTTTCACATATTACTTCTTTAATCGCCAAAGCTTCCCCTTCCATAATGTTGAGCTTCTCATAACGAATGTTGACCCTGCTAGAATGAATTGCCCCTGTTCTCCTCTAATACACCAGCCCCATCAACAAGCGCCTACATTATTAAAGAAGCTAGCATCTACATTACATTTTAATTTACCAAGAGGTGGGGGCTGCCATGCTAATAGGGCACTATGTTGTTCATGCTGCTGTGTAGAGATTCCTAGCATATTAACAGAATACCATTCCTCCCAAAGGTGATGTGCTTCATAGCCTATTTCTCTAGCACTTGCTCTAGTTTCCTTCCAAACCCAATTATTCTTATTTCTCCATAATGACCATAGAAGCATTGCTGTCTTCCCTGCTACTGTACTCCTTCACACATACATCAAAAATAATAATATTACCATCCTATAATGTTTACATAGTATTACTTTCGAGACAACCATCTAATACAACAGTACATAGTAATTCTTTGTAATGTTTTTTTTTTGTCAAAAGTTCTTTATAATGTTGAGTTTCAACACTAAGGGTGCGTTTGATCTTCTAAAAAATAGGGGACTAGACTGGACAATTTTTTTTGTACCCTGTTTGTTTTAGAAACTGTTTACGGGACTGGACAAATAGGTAGTAAGGGACAGGACAAAAACAAGATTTTTTGTCCTCCACTAAACCACATCACAACTTTTTGTCCACAGTACAACTATAAAAATTACGAAAATACCCATTTTATTTTCGAATATCCATTTTATTTTATCTCCAATGCAGTTTTGTCCTGTCCTGTATTATCTTGTTCTGTCCTGTACTGTACTGTTCTGTCCTGTCCAGTACCTACTGTTTTGCAAATCAAACGCACCCTAAGAGTCTAAAAAAAGAACGAAAAAAGGAGCCTGCTCAAAAGCCCAGCAACCCATGTCGGGCCGGGCTTAGACACTACTTTTTGTAGCTCGTTTTTTATTTGGGCTTTTTAGCTAGTCCGATGAAGCCCGAAGCCCGACCGGATCACGGTGTCCGTTTTGACAGCTTTAGTTTCATTTGTCATAGTGTTTAATTAATTTATATTGTTAAACTTCTATTGAGAAAACTATTTATAAAAGAGGTTTAAACTTATTTAATTTAAATAGGATTGCAAATATTTTATTTAAAAATCTTTTTATTCCCATCAAAAGTCAAAACCGTGTAAAATTGCATTTATTAATTCATGAATTTATGGAATGGTAATAAATCATAATATAATATACTTAACTTGTAGACTAGGCAAATAATCATAATATAATATACCTAACTTGTATATTTCATTCTATTTTATGTGTTTCATTCTGAGTTCTAAAGCATGTACGGAAAAAGATATTTTCTATTTTCTTACACTTCAAGTTCACTTGAAATATACGTACACAATTAAAGTTGGAAACTTATAAAAAAGAAGTTCAACCATTTTGGAAGAATTACATATATAAACTTCTCTTTCCTATCTCACATTGTTCTTTAACCCTTCAGTTCAATTTGAATTTCAAGCTTGAAGACTATCATGGACATTACTTAAGTGGAAGAAGATTATATACTACATGTATCCATGACGATAGATAGGTAAGTATATTTTTATTTGGTGACCACTGAAAACTAATCACTAGAAATAATTGTTGAAATTAACGGCCGAATAATTAATATTGAGATAAAAATCATAAAACACATCTCTAATTTGTCGCTAAATATAAATAAATTGAAATTGTAACAAATAAATAAAAAAATAAATTGAAATTGAAGATCAATTTTTTTGGATGGTTCGTTCCCCAAGTGGGATCCACACCAATCAATAAAAGAAAAGAAAAAAATAGAAGAAAAAAAAAAAGAAAGAAAAAAGGGGAGTGAATGTGTCCATTGGCTTGGCCACATGTGGTGACAAAGAGAAATGTTTTTCTTTCCGAGTAGTTTAGGGATTAGAAATTCCACCTTAAGGTGGATAAATAAGATGATCGAAATTCGATTCTCGGCCTATGCATATATATTGCAATGTCCTTACCAACTGAGCTAAACTCACAGAACAAAAATAAATGGTTTTAATCCCTAATTTGAATAACAACATAATACAACAACAATAGCGGCGACTTTTGCAGAAGAGATTTACTTTTTGCGCCCCTGTATTTACCAAACAAATCCCCTCACTTTTTAGGATGCGAACTCAGTTCGCCCCTTACGTAGCGAGTGACGATATTTTTTACTCAAATCCAACGTCTGCACCCTCTTAAATAAAAAAGTATTATGAAAAAATCCACACCAGTTAATAAATAAAAGAAAAAAAACAGAAAAAAAAAGGGGAGCGAATGTGTGTGTGATTGTGTCCATTGGCTTGGCCACACGTGGTGACAAAGAGAAATGTTTTTTTTTTTTCCGAGTAGTTTAGTTATTAGAAATTCCACCTTAAGGTGTATAAGTGGAATGACCGGGATTCGAATTACGGCCCCTGCATATATAATGCAATGTCCTTGCCAACTGAGTTAAGCTCACGGGACAAAAAGAAATGGTTTTAATCCCTAATTTGAATAACAACGTAATACAACAACAATAGCGGTGACTTTTGCAGAAGAGATTTACTTTTTGCGCCCCTGTAATTATCAAACTAACCCCCTTACTTTTTAGGATCCGAACTCAGTTCGTACCTTACGTAGCGAGTGACAATATTTTTTACTCAAACCCAACGTCTACACCCCCTTAAATATAAAAATATTATGAAAAAAAGAGTTTGCATTTTACGGTGCGAACTGAGTTTGCATCCTAGGATGAGAACTCTTTTTTCATAATATTTTTCATTCAAGGGGGCGCAAACGTTAGATTTGAATAAAAATATTGTCACTCACTACGTAGATTGCGAACTGAAACATCGTTTGATACTTAGAGTAGGAATTCAGTTTACACTTTACCTGTTAAACCTTTAAAAAGTTGGCCAACAGCCAGGAAAAGGTCCTTATATGGTCTAAGCAATCTCCCAGATTTTGATATGACAAGTTAAGCAATTTTGCAACATTCCCAAATCATGCATTCACCTTGACTCTTTGTCAAAATAAAATAAAATATAATGTTAATATTTATGTTTAAAATCAAACCAAACCGATATTTATGTTTTAAATTCCCAAATTTATGTTTTTAAGCCATTAGGTTTGATCTAGTGGTGAGCGATTTGGATAGTAAACTAGATGTCACGGGTTCAATCCTCAACTCCACACTGTAAACAAAAAAACCAAACCATATCGCAAACCTAATCCATACAATGAAATACGATTATGCATAGTTTAACCGTGGCTGCACGGATGGAAGGACTAGTTAATTGTGACTAGAAAAATTAAGGTGTTGGAAGTGATGAAAAGTTTGTGTTCATTAAAAGTGGTGTAATATTTCAACAAGCTATAGATATCTAAAGAGATTGATCTAGTTGGACTTGAGGGGAATAAAAATATCATGTATGAGTGGAAACAAGGGAAATAAAAGTGTTTGTTAATTATATAAGGTTTATTTTGTGATAAATACCCAAGTGAAGCTGTGAAGTGAGTATAAGTTTTTATTTTATTTTTTAAATGAGGTATTCTTTGCATGTAATTATAGAGATATATTTGAATTTTGTAGGATTAAAATGAGCAACAAACTCTTTTTAAGAAATTTAATGTTGCTACATGTCAATGATAGATATTGAACTCATGATTTTGATTAAAATAGAAAAGATCTACGCTATGTTGTTTTTTTGGTTGATAGATCTGCGCCATCTTATCCGAACACTTTTGGATTAATTTTTTTTCTCTTTTTATAAAGAAAAACTACATGAGTTCTATAAGTTAAGCTCACTCTATATTTTTTTTTGAATGATAAATAATACTATAATGCGCAAAGAACAAGAGAATGTTTAAAATACAAAGAAGTACCAGATGCACTCCTTGCTAACACTTAACAACCTCTCTGGATAACACACATACAACCCTAAGGCTCCGTTTGGATTAATGGGAATATAATGGTGGAATGAAGCGGAATGAAATAAAATAATGTTCCATTGTTTGGGTTTGTAATATAATAATGGAATGGAATATGATGGAATTGATTCCATCCAATACTACCACTTACCTTCAATTTTGTTCCTCTCTTTATTAAAATATCCAAACAATGGAATGAAAGATTTATTCCGCTCCGCTCCATCACATACCACTTCCCTCTATTCCGTTCCGCTCTATTCCGTTACATTCCATCAATCCAAACAAAGCCTAAAGGAAGACACACCAAAAGTAAAACACTTGTAACACACCACCACAAGAAGATCCAAGACCCCTCAGAGAGAGAAACAAGAATCAACACCAAAAAGGATAGGTGCAAGAGGCCTCCAAAAAACTAGACCTTACGAAGACCCAACTCAACACTCCTGTCAAACTCTACCGATTCCAACAAAAAATATTATGCATACCCCACTGGTAAAATAAACTCACTCTATTAGCATGTGCGATATTTCAACGACTCTTCTCGATCTATTCCCTTTTTCGTTTCCATCTATTTTCTTCCAATTAAAAACCATGTAAAATTTTATAGAATTGTTATACCAATTTTTATTTAGAATTGTAATCTATAATCTATAATCTATCTATACTATATATAAAAAGGATACTTCAATTTGGTGTGGATTTTTTTAATTCCAAATTTACCCTCTCAATTTAGTGTGGATTTTTTTTAATTCCAAATTTACCCTCTCACAATAATATAAGACATGCTTTTTTTTTTATAAGTTAGACACAGGCAGACGCGGAACGCGCCTGCCTGGCCCACTAGTATATATAAAAAGGATAAAAAATAAAATTTGATGTGGACTTTTCATAATATCTATAATACCCTTGAATTATTTTTTAGCAACAAAAATCTTTTATTAACAAACTTACCATAGGGGCATGTCTTTATTTATTTTTATCGACATAAGTTAGACATAGGCAGACGTGTTCCGCGCCTGTCTGGCCCGCTAGTAATCATAAATATATTGTTTTTGGTGAAATAAATATAATATACTTAACTTGTAGTTGTAGACTTGAGAATCAAACTTTCTTTAGAATATATTTTTTCTTTTATACTTTTAATCTCTGCTTCTATGTTCTAAAGCTTGAGATTCACTTGAAATATAACATAGGATTATTCATGATTGGTATTTAAAAACAAGAAGTTCAACTATTTTGGAAGCATAACATAGGGACTACTACTACGTTTCTCTTTCTCATCTCACATTGTTCTTTCATCAATCATTCAATCTGAGTTTCAAGCTTGAAGACCACCATGAGCATTATTGAGGTGGGACGTTATATTGATGATGATAGTCCATACGAGACGGAAGCTGCTGGTAAGCATTTTTTTTTGTGACCAATGAAAAATAATCACTAGTAATAACCAAAAATGTATCTAGTATATATCATGGACCAAATACATCAAATATTTTATGAACCTAAAAAATTAACTTTTTCTTATGATAAGAACTAGAGAGAGTATTTTCTAAGGAAGTCAGTTTACTATTGAGAAATAACCGATTATCCCAAAAGTTTAAGCTGTTAGGAAATGCTACATCAATGGTTTTATATTATTTCTAACGACTATCACTATTAGTGTCTATATTTTTTTGGTGGATAATATGTAAGTAGAGTTGTCAAAAAGCCTCATATTAAAAGGTCCTAATTTTTGGCGCCGTACTAATTAGCCCAAAATATTAGGCCCCTTTAGTAGATTTGTTTCTATTTTTTTTAAGCTCAATCCCATATTATTTAGAAAATTTCTCAAGCGACCCCCCTATTTCTTTTCTACCCCATGAATTTTCAATTTTGCCCTTGCAAAAAACTTCGGTCTTTAAAAATCGAAGTTTTTTCTGACTTGAATTTTTTTTTTCGGTTTCAAAAAACCGAAATTTCTTTGAATTTTCATTACAAAAAAATTTGGTTTTTTCAAACCGAAGTTTTCCGCAGGGGCAAAATTGGAATGTTGGGGGGGGGGGGGTCGGAAGAGAAATTTCTATTATTTAGTTTGAATCTTGATCCCTTTATGGGGCTTATTATTGGCCCACAAAAATTTAAAAACAAAGGAAAAATATATATAAGTGTCGTTAAAAAACTTAAGAAATTTTTTTCTTGAGATAACTCGAGCCTTTTTTTCAAAAACATCTCGAGATAACTCAAGAACTTTTTTCTCGACCCGATAACTTTCCGAAACATTTTTCTCGAAAAAATTTCGAGGATTTTTTTTCGAAAACTTTCCGAAACATTTTTCTCGAAAAAATTTCGAGAATTTTATCCCAAAAACTTTCCGAAACTTTTTTCTCGACAAAATTTCGAGGTTTGTTTCCCGAAAAATTTCCGGAGCATTTTTTCTCGAGATAAATCTAGAACTTTATTCTCGAAAAAATGTCGATGATTTTTTCTCGAAAACTTTCCGAAACATTTTTCTCAAGAATTTTTTCTAGAAAACTTTTCGAAACATTTTTTCTCGAAATTTTTTTGAGGATTTTTCCCAAAAGGTTTCCGAGACATATTTCGAGAAAACTCCTGTGCTTTTTTGCCGATAAGAATTTTTTTCGAAAAAAATTCCGGAGTTTTTTTTCTTGAGATAAATCTGGAACTTTATTCTCGAAAAAATGTCAATGATTTTTTCTCGAAAACTTTCCGAAACTTTTTTTCTCGAGATAATCCAAAAAAAAATTCTCGAATTTTTTTTGAGGATTTTCCCAAAAGGTTTCCGAGACTTATTTCGATAAACCTCCAGTGTGTTTTTGCCGATAAGAATTTTTTTCGAAAAAAATTCCGGAACTTTTTCGCAAAAAAATTCAGAAATTTGTTTCCAAAAATAAATTCTGAACTATTTCATTTCCGAAGAAAAATTGAGAAGTTGGAACTCATTTTAAACCTTAGGGCCAACTTTTTATTTAGGGATTTAACATATTTGGAGCTTGTATAAAAAAGGAGGCCTATTTATACTTATCATATTTGGATCCCCTTCCTATTAAGATAGAGCTCAAATGTGTTTGACCCCTTAATTTGACAGCTCTATCCATAATTGTAAGTACATCTTTTAGAAAAAAATTATCCTCTACTCCATCAATTATACCTTCATCCTTATATTTCGCCCTCATGTATAAATTGAAACTCTTCAAAACAATTTCTCTCGCTAATTTCAAAAGTTTTCCAGTACGCACAATAAAGTCTAGAACAGAGTAAGTATCAAACTTCATACGGGAAACTTTTTTTTAAAGTTATTCAAGTTTGTTAAGTTTTTTGGAAATTTATATGAACATTTTCAATTCACAATGTTGTATCAGAATACTCTAAACGACAATTCAATTTTACTATGTTTTGCTGAAAATAAATAGGAAGTTAGTTGCGACTCCGCTTCAGTTGGAAATTGAATGAAGAATGAAGTGAATTGGGTTCCAAGAGCTCACTAGAGTCAGAGCAGAACCTGTTTATTGAAAAAAAATATATATTATAAGAAATATAATACTATAATTATAATATGAAATATAAATGGAATATAGTATGAAGAAATTATTTTTGTTGTCTTTATTAATATGGTCAAGTATCTATATATACAATAATAATAGGTTTGTCAAACCTATATGAATGATGACAAACTTTAATCAAAATAATTACAAATAATTATAAATATAATTATGTTTAATGACAAGAATATTTATTCTATCATATATTTTTGGCAAAATGCATCTAGTTTTTTAAGTATTAGACGGGTCATTAATTTAAATTTTTTAAGTATCAGATAGGTTATTTGCATTAGATAGATCATTTAAGTTTTAAGTTTGTATCAAATAAGTCCTTAAAGGTCCTTATAAAATAGGTCTTATTTGATGCAAACTTAAAACTTAAAAGATTTATCTAATACTTAATAAAAAACTTAAAGGACTTATCTAATACAAACCTAAAACTTAATTTATAGATGCATTATGCCTGTATTTTTGTTCAGTTTATTTTCATAAGTTCTCTGCCGGTCAGAATAGAATACAATTAACTCTATTTGAAATGTGTGTCCAGAGGAGCTAAAAGTGAGCACAGTACAAGGACGATGGAAAGAAGTAGAGAAACTATACAATTCACATCCTGAACTTTGCTCAATGGTCATCAAAGAAAGCATAGGAACAGCACTACACGTGGCAGTAAATTATTATAACAATTTAGGAGTTGTTAGAAATCTTGTGAATTCAATCATAACACACAACAAGATAGCGGCGCTTGAAAGGAAGAATAAAAACGGTGACACTCCTTTGCACCTTGCAGCATCAAGAGGATTCAAAGACATATGTGAATTTATCATAGGACAAAATGGTGAAAGGAAATATTTGATTGATATTCATAACAAAAATGGAGAAACTCCTTTGTTTCTTGCTGCATTATTTTGGAGAAAACAAACGTTTGTGTATCTCTTCAACTTTAGACCAAGTAAGAGGGATTATGATTATAATGTTGATGGTAGTAACTATTCTTATTGCAAAGATCTTATTCGAAAAGATGGGGATAGTATTCTTCACTGTGCCATCCGTAAAGAATATTTTGGTAATTAAGCTTTTAATTAAATTAAATTGTGTGAAATGTTGAATATTATATGGATTATTAATTACTCACGTTTGTGTTTATTAATTCAACTGTTTGTGTAAATATATGAGCCCATATTGATAATCAATATTAATGAACTAAATATCTAAAGTCGCTTTTTTTTTTTTTTGGAAAATGTTAACATGTGCACTAAGGGCACATGTTAAGGAAGTAAATTTAGAAAGTATTTATTGAAATTAGTTGTGAATCTTATCTCTCTAGCATTAAATTTCTTGCATCATTAAATACACAATTTCTATTTTAAGGTATCTTAACATGTGCCCTTAGGGCACAAGTTAACATGACCCTTTTTTTTTTGTCAAATAGGCTAGTAACTAGAAAATTCACCTTAAAGATAAATAAGTGGAGTGTCTCGGGTTCGAACTCGGGCTCCTGCACATATAGTGCGATATTCATACCAACTGAATTAAACTCACGGAGATTAAAATCTCTTTTTGAACATAGCAAATGATGTTTTATTTCAATATGCTTGGCTCTTGTGCAAAATATGATTTTTAGACAGGCACATAGGAGCAATATTATCACTAAATAAGAATTTTATAGATTCACTTATTTGATAATCTTCTAGTTAATGCTTCATCCAATATAGTTATTCTGTGCAACAACTTGCAGCTGAGATGTCTTATGTTTCTCTTGTTAGGACATGAGATTAAGTTTTCACCAATTAATTGACATACCAAATAGCATGTAATCTTGAGATTTCTTTTAAAACAAACCAAGATTATAGTAGTACCTTTCACATATCTAAACTAGTTTAAAGACCCTGCATTTGCATGGGTTATTAACTTTTATTTGATATTTAAGTTTGTCATTATATTATTGTAGAAAATTTATTTAAAATAAAATATTTAAAAATTTGTTATATAACATTGTTAAAATATAAGTGAAACTATTATGCTATTTTTTGTAAAACTTATTAAATGAATAAATTTGATTATAATTATCAATGATAAACTATCCAATTTTTTATGCATCCGTCACGAATAATAGTCTCGTGTATATTTTTTAGTAAAAAATTAAAAATATGATTAGAAATATTTAGGATAATTTAGTAAATTTGATAGTAATTAACTTTATTGTATTATTATTATATTATTATTATTATTATTATTATTATTATTATCATTATTATTAGTTAATAGTATATTTTTTTATGAAAAATATTGTTTATGTTTCTATTTCTATATTTCTAATTCTAGGCATATTCATCTTATTTTTTCTATAATTTTTTTATTATTATATTATTATTAGTTAATATTAATTTTTTTATTTTTTTTATGAAAAATATTGTTTATGTTTCTATTTCTATATTCCTAATTTTATGCATATTAGTCTTATTTTTCTATAATTTTTTATTGACTATTTTATTCTCTTTTTTCTTTTAATAGATTATTGAGTTGATCGTATTAAACTGTTTTGTTGCTATTTTTATGAGTATAGATTGTTTTGTTTTGTTATAAAAAAAAGATCGTTTTGTTTTTTTCCAATCTATAATCTGTTTTGTTTCTATTTTTAAGCATATCACTTTTTTTGTATTTATCTTATAATTTTTCTATATATTTTTATATTTTTTTAGTGAAATTAAAATGAGGGATATAAAACTTGCAACGTGATTAAAAGTAATAAGGATAAATTAATAACTTTGGTGGTAATCGGATTTAATATATTATTACACTAGAGTAGTAGATATTCTCTTCACAACAGTTACATTAAATAAAATATCAGGTCTACATATAAAAGTGAATCAATCATACCTCTGTAGACTTTTTGGTCTACCTTACCACTACTGTCTTCTTTGCTCAAATAGCAGGTTGGATGCGTAGGAGTAGACATTAGTTTGCAATCAACCAGATTGAACTTCTTTAAAAGGTCTTTAGTATATTTGGATTGATGAACATCTTTGTATTGGTTGATTGGAATGTGTTAGAGGGAGTGTGTTAAAATGTGTAAATTTAGCATTGCTCTTTTTCAAATCTTCCAAATCAGGTGTTGTTTGAAATACACTTCTTCATATATGAAATCATTTAAAAAGGCAATTTTAACATTCTTTTAGTATAGGTTTCAGTGAAATAAATATCTTTCTGGTGACTATAGACTTGTGCTACTAGTCTAGCTTTGTTTCTTACCACTTTACCTTGTTCATTGAGTTTGTTCCTAAAAATCCATTTTGTTTTAATGATGTTCTTCTCAAAGGGTCTAGGTACAAGATCTCATACATCATTCCTTTGGAACTGATTTAACTATTCGTGCGTTGCCACAATTCATCCATCATCGGTTAGTGTTTCATCAATAGAAGTTGGTTCAATCATGGACAACTATTCAAATAAGGAATCTGCTTCGTTTTTGAAGGTTGGTCTAGTCTTTAGAGGATCATTCTTGTTTCCAATGAATTGTTCTTCTGGATGTGGTAACTTGTATTTGAAGGGGCTCTTGGATTGTGCAATTGCATCAGAACTTGTTCCTTGTCCATTAGAAGGAGCATCATCAGAAGCTTCTTTTGGTGATTCATCAAAATCAACAACTGGTACAAGTGTTGCTTCTGGTGCAAAGCGTATATGTAGATATGCAAAATTATCTTCTTGCTCTGAAATCTTAATGTCAAACTCTTTGTCATCTATATGCCTTTTTATTGAGATTTCAAACTATCCTAAAAAGATACCCTTCTGAGTTTTGGCTTCAAATTTCTTTAGATGAACCTTGTTGTTCAAAATGTAACATGTATACCGAAACTGATGAAAATAAGATATGTTGGGTTTTCTTCCTTTGAACAACTCATATAGTGTTTTGTTCAAGTCTAATGATCCTGTTTTGAACATAACATGTTGTGTTCACAGTTTCTGCCCAAAAATACTTAGCCAAAATATTTTCATGGATCGTGGAGCATTCCATTTCTTGTAGAGATGTATTCTTTCATTCTACAACCCCATTTTGTTGTGGAGTTATATGAAAAGTGGAATCATTAGAGTGAGGGTTTGGAAGATATGCTTTTCTTCCATTGTGTGTCTTGATCCTCCACTATCTAGGTACCATGTCTGATACTGTTGCCACTTTGTTGCTAAGCAAATCTGCAACACAATTAGGTACACATATCTTTATGCTTTGCAACTTTTGATAGTGAGCAAGATTTCTTGTCATGTCATTTCTTAACACAAGCACAACATTGAATGTGTTCTGGTTTTGTCTGAACCTTTGCCTCTGGTTTATCTTCTGAAAAACCAAGACCAGCATTCTTCTTTGTTTTTCTGACTCCATAAATCATAAAAGTCATTCTACTTCTATCAATATCATTAGATAGAAATTCTAGAAAAGCATTTTCATACTTATCAAAATTGCTTCTGTTAGCTAAAGGTTGAGAGTCTTTCAAAGAGTTGTTTAAAATATTTAATCTCTGAATTTCTTCATTTAGATTTTCAACTTCATTACTCAGAGATTTAGTTTTGTCAATATTAATTTTCTTCATTTAATGTTTTTGTAAAATTTTGAACTTTGACAAACTTTGATTCTGATCAAATCTTTAATGGTAATGGAAAGTTCTTTTTTAGAGTGTTCAAAAAATATCTCATTAATTTCAGAATCAGAATCAAATGGTGTTGTAGCCATCAGAGCCAGATTTGCTTCAACTTCTTTAGAATCAACATCAAGATCTTCACATGTTGCCACGAGACTCTTTTTTATTTTGTTATTATTCAAGGCTTCTTTCTTGAAAATATCTGTCTAGGGCTTATCCCTTTGTAGTCTAGGACATTCTACTATGAAGTGTCCTGGTTTCTTGCAGTTGAAGCAGCTTTAATGATCCTCCTTTTGATCATGTGATCTGGTTCCTTCGGCAGAACTGTTCCTTCTTGAAAACTTCTTATTTTTGTACAAAAATTGAAGTCTCTTAGACATGAATGTAATCTCAAGTGTCTAGACCTAAAGTGTTTAAGTCTTTAGCTTCTTGAATAGTTTTCACTTTAGGTGTTCGTCTTACGGGAAGACTCCTCAGAATTATCTTGATATGATCTGTTGTGGTGAAACTTTTCTTCAGCACTTTAAGATCAAAAATCAAAGTTTGAAACCTTGAGAACATGATTTCAATATCTTCATCTTCCTTCATTCTAAATGTATTATAATGTTGAATGAGAAGATTTGCTCTACCTTCATTCACTCATATGTGGTACAAAGTGATTCATATATACTCTTAGCAGTAGATTTATCAGCAATCTTGTTATATTCATCAAAAGTGAGAGAGTTTACCAAAACATTACGAGCTTTGTAATGTTTTAGGTAAAGCTTTCTTTGCCCAGGAGTGAGCCTTTTCCTATTTGTTGATGCTACTACTTCATCAACAATAATGCTACATCCATCTTCAATCACATCCCATAGCTCATCATCTATAGATATAATATGAGTGTATAGTTTGGTTTACCACCAAGGAAATTGCTTAGCATCTCCATTGAAGAAAGGAGGTTTAGACATATAGGAATGGTTAGACTCATTAGTGTTTCAGTTTGAAGCAGAAGATGTGTATTCACTAGGTGGGGGAATGACTGTCATTGTTTTTCTCATAATCTTTGACTATTACACGGTTAAGTGTTCACTCAATAGTTGTTAATAAAAAAGTGTTCACTCAATAGATTGGCGTTCTCATGGCAACTGAAAGTGAGAAAAACATAAGAAAGGGCGGTTTGAATTGTGTTTTCTTTTTCTAAAAAATCTTTCTAAGTTAAAAACAGTTTGAAAGAAAGACTTAAGTATAAAAGAGATAGAGAAAGAGAGACACAAAGATTTATATTAGTTCACCCTTTAATCTTAGGGCTACGTCAAGTCCCCTCACACCTAAGAGCGTATCCACTATAATCACACAATATTACAATTGCTCAGACACCAAGTCCAAGACTTTCTGTTCAAGACACAAGTCAAGAGACTTTCTTTACTCGAGATACACAGATCAAGAGACTTCTACAATCAGAGTTTAATATAAAGATTTTTTGTTGTTTACAATTGAGACTTAAAGAGTTGTAAACGTCAATACAGCGCAGTGTTTTAAAATTACTTAGAGTATTCTACGATACAAAGTTTATAAGAATTAAGTGTTTTTGCGCGGCTTGCTTCACAGAGTATATCAGAGTGTTGTAAGCTTGAATTGTTGTGTACTAATCTTTGTAAGTCTTTAAATGCTAAAGAAAAATAAGTAGTTAAATTATAAAAACCGTTTCTCTAAATTTGTAATATTTGTGGGTATATTGCAACAGATTTGGCACTTATAATAGTAGATAAATATCCTGATCTTGCTGTCATTCCGAACAAAGATGGATTTAATCCTCTCAAACTTCTTGCTACTAGGCCTTCAGCCTTCAAAAGTGGATACAAGATGATATGGTGGAAGAGGATTCTTTATCACTGTAAGTGTTTTCTTCATTTTCTCATTTTGCAATCAAGTTATTAATTATCAAATCAAATCTTAATACTAGAAAGTATTGTTCTTTTGAAACACATTTATGCATCACAAAATTCAATGTGTTATTGCTCTAATATTATGACACACTATCAAAAGGTATACCTGTGGGAAAGCTAGATGTGAAACAAGCTGTCTATTATTATGGAATGAAACAACATGAGTCAAGCTTCCACAACAAATGCCCAAAGAACTACGACACATGTTACCTCTTTCTTTATAAATGTCTAGAGTTTGCTTATCCACTTATATCCCTTACTAAGCGGCTGCTCAGGAAACAAAATACTTCTCCATCTGCATATGGTTTGTACATTTATTACATCTTACAATAATATGTTTTTGTTTATTGATATCCTGTATATTTACATCTATGTTATTAAATTGCAGAATCTAAATATGTGGAAGAACAATTTCAACCACGACGTGATCATACAATAACATTTCCACCTAAACGCACGCTTCTTCCAGAAAACTATGCTACATGTGATTGGTTTTTGAAGTTTGCATACATCTATATCTTTGGCTTTTTATGTAAGTGTCTCATCTCGTCCTTCTTAGTTTATCTCATGATCTAATGTTTGTTTTACTATACTACACGCGCATGGTCTTCGCGCGCACACATATTCAAAGCTTAATTTGTTTTGACTATCTCCTCTGTTGTTATTGTTTTATGGATGTGTTCAAAATTTATTAAAAAGGGGTCGAAAAAATTACAAAGATAAAGCAAAAGAATACATGGAGTGATCAACTATTGAAATTTTTTATGGAGAACCCTTATGAGTCATACTTGGGAAGCGGCGGTGAACCAATTCGATATGTGAGTGGAACGGATTTCAAGTCTGCTTACAATCCAAATAAAGGTATCAAAACAATCCAATGCAGTTAAATTTGTATGAGAAAAATGAGATAGCACTGAAACTTGCATTGCAGGATATTACATTGAGGATGAGGACCCTTACACTGGGGACCAGAAGGATAAAGAACTGATAAGTGAGACACCAATTTTGACTGCAGCAAGAAATGGAATAGTTGAAATAGTGAATGAGCTTATAACAAAAGTACCACATTCCATATATGAAGTTAACTCAGAAAACAAAAATGTATTACTTGTAGCAGTTGAGAACAGGAGAACCATTGTTGTTGAGGGAATAAGGAAACTGTTTGAAGAGCGCAATCAAATGGAAATATTTGATAACTTAATCCAAGGGGTGGATAAGAAAGACAACACTGTGTTACATTTAGCAGCTAAAAGTGATCAAGATTGGAACATATCTGGTGCTGCTTTGAAAATGATGTGGCATTTCAAATGGTTTCAGGTATCTGCTTTGGAACATATCATAAATTATTTTAAAATTATATCCAAACATTTTCTCTTGTTAATTTGATATAGTTTTACACTTCTAATTTTGCACAATGGAGCAGTATACTAAAGGACTAGTGCCAGAAGATTACACAATTAGAACCAATAAATCGGATAAAACTGCAGGAGAATTATTCAAGCAATCATATTCATCGTTGATACAAGATGGTGGTGAATGGTTTAAGGAAACTTCAGAATCTTGCTCTGTAGTGGCAGCACTCCTTGCTGGCGTTTCCTTCGCTACCTCAAGCACTATCCCAGGTGGCAACAACAGTGAAACAGGTAAACCAACATTGGAAGGAAAGCCTGCATTTGATGTATTTGCTTTGTCTTCGGTAATTGGCCTTAGTTTCTCTGTCACAGCACTCATATTGTTCCTTTCTATACTCACTTCTCGAAAAGAACCAAGAGATTTCAGAATTGATCTGCCAAGAAAACTTCTTTTGGGACTAACTTTTCTTTTCTTGTCCATTGTTGCAATGATAACTGCTTTCTGCTCTGGCAATTACTTTGAACTTGACCATAAATTCAAGCACTTTGTGTTCTTCATTTATTCATACAGTTGCTTCCCTGTAACTTTATATGCCGTAGCACAACTTCCACTCTACACTGATCTTCTGAGAGGCATTGTAAGCAAAGTGCCAGAGACAGGTGATAAGGGTGAAGGCTTATAAAGAGTGTGTGATGAATTGAAAATGTGTTTGGTTTGTTCAAATAATAACAACAATAGCGACTTGATTTGTATTTACTCTTCTTTACTATATTTGGAACAGTATACTTAAATTACATGTATAATGCATTTGCCCTTTGAAATAGTATACATATGTATATTTTTGGAGCAGTATAGTTATATAATATGTGTAAATGTTTGGAATATATAGCATATAAATTTATATGTATGATGATGTTAGATTGTGTTTATTAATTAAGACGACGAATATTATCATCGGATAAGTTGATACTGTTAGAAATAATATAAAACCATTGATGTACCTTTATTCTAACCGCTTAAGTTTTTGGAATAATCGGTTATTTGACATGGTATCAGGGCCTCTATGACTAAGTAGTCTAGAGTTCAATCCCCGCTCTCCTCACTTACCAAGTCTCCAACGGATGCGCATTGTTGAGTCAGTGTTTATCCGGTTTGTTCCAATCTGTCTCCAACCAGTTTCAAATTTTCTAATTGGATATCAACAATCATACCAGTTAGCGAACTGATTAGCCACCACTATAAATAGATGCGTCAACTCATTCTTCAAATTTCTCCAGATTTATGTCAAACTGAATCTCTCTCTTCTGCTTCATCTAAATTTCTCTTCTTCGGTTTTTATTTTTCAAGTGGCCATAGTTTGCCATATAAGACTTGTATTCATATCATATTTGAGTGACCATAATAGTCATAGAGAGTGTAATTCTCGACCGATCCTCTACAGTGCAGTAGTTAAACCGTAACATAATTGAACTGTTTTATCTTAGAAACATTGTGGTCTATGGTATGTGCATAAATTTAGACAATACCGTGAAACGTCTTAAAAAAATACCTAGTCTGTGACTTAATCTGATAATTTTTCAGGGGCATATTTTCAAAACCGAATTTTTAATTAAAATACAACATAACTCTTATATAAAAATGAAAGTTACAAAGTGAAGTGTAACCAAAAAAAAAACTACAAAGTGAATATATAGCAAATCTAAAACAACTAGATTATTAGAAATATAACATTTATGAATTAAGCTCACTCTATTTGTGGCATGTGCCATATTTCAAAGGCCCCATCTCCATCTCCTTTTTCTTTTCTTTTTTTGACTAAATCTCCATCTCCTTTTTCTGTTCCTTCTATTTTCTTCCCATAAAAAGCCATGTAAAATCGAATGTATTACTATTTGATGAGTTTTATTGAATTGTAATAATCATTGTATAATATACTTAACTTCATAAACAAACTTCCTTTAGAATATATTTTTTCTTCTTCTTTTTTACTTTAATTATGTGTTTGTGTTTTAAAGCATGTACGGAATACTATCTTTTAATATTCTCTTTCACTTGAAATATACACAATCAAAGTTGGAAGCATATAAACAAGAAGTTCAACCATTTTGGAAGCATTACATAGGAGCTATAACTAATAAACATAAACTTCTCTTTCCTATCTCACATACTCTTCAATTCAATTCGAGTTTCAAGCTTGAAGACTATCATGGAAATTATTGAAGTGGAAGAAGATCATAATATCGATAATCGTTATATACATGCACCCATGGCGATAGGTAAGTACTTTTTTTTTGCTTTGGTTTTTAAGTTTAAAAATTTTCATCTTAGACCTTTAGTCAAATTTTTGCTTAAATCATCATGCGGCTAACGAATTTTCACACGTGAACAACTTATGAGAGTGCCACGTGGATGATTCACAGGATATTATACTCAAAATTTGACGGAAATTAATTAAAAGAAATTAACTACAAAATTAACGAAAACGATTAACTTATGTTGACATTAGTAACATAAGGGATAAATTCGAAACTTTTTAAACATAAAGGATCAAATTGAAACATAAAATAAACATAAGCGATCAAATATACAATTAAACTTTTTTGGGTTGACCAATGAAAACTAAACACTAGTAAAAATTATTGAAATTAACAACCGAATAATTAATATAGAGATAAAAATCATGAAACGTCTCTAATTTTGTCGCTAAATCATTTTCATCATAATTCTATTTTTTTTCCTTTTGCATATGTAAATAGTGTTATGATTCAAAAAATTGAAAATAGAATTACAAAAGACAATAAATTTTCCGTGCAAAAACTAAAATTTGGGATGTCAATTATATTCGTAAGTGGGATTTATGTGGAGATATTATCTCCCTATGTGTATACTCAATTGCTTTATGTATAAAATAAAATTAAAAACGCAATTAAGTTGTTTAGGTCCCTTAAAGCTTATACATAATCACTCACTTATCTTCTTGTACTTTTGATTTGTACTCTAACAACTGCTTTTTTATATTTATATATATATGTCATTCAAAAAAAAAATCGCTCACTTATCCGTTAAGTGTTTATCTTTAAGCTATAAACATAATTAAGCTGTTTATCAATCTTAATATGTTGTACTCTAATTCCACTTTTTTAGTGGTAAATTGCAAACAATTAATTAACACTATTATTTGATATGTGTATCCAGAGGACAAGCTAAAATGGTTTGCAGTACGAGGAAAATGGAAAGAAGTAGAGAAACTATACAGTTCACATCCTGAACTTTGCACAATAGACATCAACAAAATCAGAGGAACAGCACAACACGTGGCAGTAAATGATGACAATGAAAAAGTCGTTAGAAATCTTGTGAATTCAATCATAAGACACAACAAGAAGGAGGCCCTTGAAAGGAAGAATGAAAAAGGAGACACTCCTTTGCACCTTGCAGCATCAAGAGGATTCGAAGATATATGTGAATGTATCATAGGACAAAATGGTGAAAGGAAATATTTGATTGATATTGGTAACAAAAATGGAGAAAGTCCTTTGTTTCTTGCTGCATTATTTTGGAGAAAACAAACGTTTGTGTATCTCTTCAACTTCAAACCAAGTAAGAGTGATTGTGATGCTGCTGGTGGTAACTATTCTTATTGCAAAGATCTTATTCGAAAAGATGGGGATAGTATTCTTCATTGTGCCATCCGGAAAGATTTTATTGGTAATTAAGCTTTTAATTAAATTAAATTCGTGAAATGTTGGACATGATATAGAATTTTTTTTTTGGTATTTAAGGTTAGTTTACTAATTGCTAATTTAAGCAATTGAATATACACATACGGGAGATAATTTAAGGTACAACAAAGGAACTCGGTTTAATAACTCGATATCGGCATTATATTTCTTCAATTCAACCGTTGAATTCAAAGATCTCATTGAGTAGATTAACTCCACAAATTTTTATAAAAATTCAAAAAATGTAGTTATGTATTCATACTATTGAAATTCAACGGTTTTTTTTAAAAGTTTGTTGTACGTTCAATTGAAGTTATCAGAAAAAGTATCAAACGATTTTGAATTTTTATAAAAATTTATGGAGTTGATCTACTCAATGAGATCTTTGAATTCGACGGTTGGATTGAAGAAATATAATGCCGATATCGAGTTATTAAGCGGAGTAACTTTAAGGAGACTTACTCCTGGAGTCAACGGATTCCTCCTCTTGATTTAAATACCTAAAAAAAAAAATATTTTAGTATTAACCCACTTTCTTATTAAACTTTTGTTTATTAATAACCCACTTTCTTTGTGTTGTGATTTTAGAACTCTGAACACTTCACATATTCAATTTAAATAGGGTCGATCCTGACGATTTGGAGGCCCGATTTAAATATTAAAAGTGGACCCTTAATTAATTAATTTTTTTTTTAAAATTATCTTCATTTAAATTGTAAATAACATTAATAACATAAAAAAGATTCGTATTCTAATCAATAATATTGAAGTTGAACCGGTAAATCAAAAAGATATAATTAGCAATTCTCAAATAAATCATAAATCAATAATAAAAAAAATGAACAATTAGAATAGATAGAAAAATTAGCAATTAGTAAACTAACCTTAAATTAGCGTGTGTGGACCATTCCACTACTTTGTGTTGGGCCTTTTTTATTTTTTCTTTGAACAGAGACTATACTTATTTGGGCCTATTTTAATAGAATTAAGAGTAGAATAGTAAGTTATAGTGGAGGTGTATGCAGTATAATAAAATTGACGCCCCTCCAATTTGGAGGCACAGCTCTGCAAAACTGTCTGTACTAGGCTTGGGCCGGCCCTGATTTTAAAAGTGGAATTCTAACTATTAAACTATTTGACAAAAATAATAATAAGTTGCTTTATTTTATTTGGTGGAGAGTGTTGACAATTTAGCAAGTGAACTAAATATTTGTCAAGTAATATAAAAGATATCATATCCACAAGATCGAATTGTGATCAAATTAAAACAAAAGAACTAACCTAATACTTAGGAGAAAATATAAGGTCATGTTTAAAACAATTTTGGTTTTTAGTTTTTAAAATGTGTTTCATGAAAGTGTTTATAAAACTGTTTTTAAAAAAAGAAAAACTTCTTAAACCTGTTTTAGTTTTTTAGTTTTAAAAATTGATAAATAGAAAACGGTTTTTGAAAACACTTTTGTAAAATTGTATTACCAATCATGTTTTTTAGTTTTTAATTTTTAAAAACTAAAAAAATGTTTTTGAGAAGGGAATCAAACAAGCCCTAAGTATTGTTGGGGGATTTGCATAACAAGATTGTTTGACAATTGAAAGTAAAAGGTTTGAATTAAACAATTAAAGAAAGTGATTGGGTTTGTTTTGAATCTCGTGTACTTCACTATGAATGTTGGCGTCTAATACCCTTATAATGATCAATTCAATTACGACGACGGTTTAACTAAGCCACTATACCCGTTCTCATAGTGTATAACTCACTATTTTACACTATAATCCTCTAATCTCTTAGGCAAATTGAATTAAAATAGGCAAACATAGAACGTTAAACCATAAGCCACAACATCTAACTCCCTATCTCTAGATCAATTACAAGGTTGAACAATCAATTTAGGTCCAATTCACAAATTTAATCTCTTAATCAATATAATCTCAAAATCATACATGAACATTCATCAATGCACATAAAACATTAAACACAAATATTAATTAAATAGCAAATTGAATTAATCAAAAGAGTATTACAACAAATTAAGACCTAACATATGAAACCCATAGATTCATACAAGTTCTTCTTTACAAAACTCAATCTTGTTTCCAAGCCTTCATCCAAGCTCCAAATTATGCTTCCAAGATGCAATTTTCTTCTAAAATTCCTCCCCTTGATATGGAACGAGTTCATCCTTTTATAGAGCAAGAAATGAGTCACTTAACAACATATTATCGCCTGAAATTTTCAGACAGATCCATTTTCAAGTAATCTCAATTTCCAACTAAATTATGACAAAAAATACATCAAAATACCTCCTAAACTACCTTGAATTTGATCACTTTTTGCATGTAATAACGGGAGTTATCAAAGAGGTTCAAAAAATGTTAACATAAGGTTTAGTCATGTTATTTGATTTTATTTTATTTTTGGTTTTCATTACTAGTATCTAGTCCATTCGTCTGCCAAAACTGTTTCGGAAGTCAGTTCTGACATAAAGTGGTTTTTGTCCTCCCTATCAAGTTCAGCGTCAATTACCATTGAGCTAACTAAACAATTAGTTAATATTTTTAATGATTAGATGATATTTTTAATAATATGCCTGATTAGTATATGGAGTTATCAATCAATACTCATAAAAGTGAGGGAAAAAAACACCTATAAAAACATTGAGTAGTGCTATTTTGTAAGAAAGAATTTGAACAAGGCAAGAATGGACACATGTCATTATTTTAGAGAATGATTTTAATTTATTATAAATTTAATTTCCTTTTTAATAGAAATCATGGGGCCGGGATAGTGGTCTTAATGGATGATTGAGATTCATTCTTCTCTTTCTTATTTTTACTCATTCTTGCAAATAACCATTTCCCAAAAACATTATATATTCAACTCTATAAAATTGCCCCTAGCTTTTCGTGTGCTTTTTCTCTTGATTAAATTTTTTAAAAAATTATTCATGTTTATAATTTAATTAATAAAATGTATATAATTAATCTATCTGAATAATTCTATATTATTGAATCATATTTAAAACACGCCATGTCACTAATTTTGTTCCTAGAGAATTGAAGAGAGAATTAAATTCAATGGATTTTTAATGGGGAGACAAATTCTGTAAGTAAAAATGGGGGACCACAACCAAATAATTAGATTCTAACGAGAATAATTCTTACTATCAAATTTTATTTATTTCTCGGTCGAACTCTAAATTATCAAAACGGTTAAATTGAAAATAAAAAATAAAAATAATAGAACTGTTGTGGCAAGTGTGAGTGTTAAGTCCCACATTATTTAGAATAGTGGAGGTTGAACACTTTATAAGTAAGAAGACCCATAAACCTAACACCTTAATGATTTGGGTTAGACTGTGGTGTCCAACTCACTTGTAGAGTTGTTCTTGAACCTAATGTGGATGATCCCCCTGGCTGCTCCCTCGTGATGACCCAACTTTGGTATCAAAGCTGATGGTTCGAAGAAGGGTTCGACCGACTCCTTGTATCGAAAGTCTTCCTGACAAAGGTGGTCAGGCGGCGAGTCCTGTGTGCAGTGTGGCAACGGCGGTACAAGTGTAGTGTTGCTGAAAAAACTTTCGCTTGAGGGGGAGCACATCCTGGTATGGATGGACTCACAGTATGGATGGACTCACACTTGAGGGGGAGATTGTTGTGGCAAGTGTGAGTGTTAAGTCCCACATTGCTTAGAATAGTGGAGGTTGAACACTTTATAAGTAAGAAGACCCATAAACCTAACACCTTAAGGTTTTAGGTTAGACTGTGGTGTCCAACTCACTTGGAGAGTTGTTCTTGAACCCAATGTGAATGATCCCCTAACTGCCCCCTCGTGATGACCCAACAAGAACCACACCTGCAACTAACAAAAATTAAGTATTTAGTTTATAAAAGTTGTTTCTCTAAATTTGTAGGGTATATTGCAACAGATTTGACACTTAGACCATCTACAATGGTTTTTTCATTCAACACCCACTTTTTCACTCCACATCAGTTTCTCTTTCTTCCACCTAATCATTCAACACTCATTCAACTTTTACCCTCTCCAATGGTTTTTCTATTCAACACCCTACCCCACCAGTTTCTCTACCCCACCACTTTCTATTTCATATTCTTATTTAAATTTTAATTTTTGTTTTTATGATTAAATAAAATTATAATTATCGATTAAAATTAAATAAAAATAATAAACTGTTTTTTTTAAAATTATTGGAATTTTGATAATTATGGGATAATTAGAAGAATTTTGGATGTTGAAATAATTATTGGGATCCATTTCATTAAAAAAAGACTAAAACTTTAAAATAAACATTAATAGAAAGATAATAATAACATTAAAATAGTGAAAATTTTGATTTTTTTTCTGTGTCCAAAACAAATAAACCAAGTCTCTATTTATAGACAAAATAAAATCATGAATTTTGGTAAAAAAATAAAAAATAAAAAAATTAATTTGCAATGCAATAATTGAGTTTAAAATATTAATGTGATAAAAATTCAGGGAACCAATAATAGTTTGCCACTTGTCCAACAACTCTTTCTCTCTCCAAGTTCTCTTCCCCTCCACTCTCCTTGTCACACTGTCCCACATTGGCAGCATTCAACATGTTGAATGCATTCATCTCCTCTCTCATCATCACATTAAACACCCACTCTCCAATGGTTTCAACACCCCCAACACCCTCATTCAACACCATTGCTCATAGTAGATAAATATCCTGATCTTGCTGTCATTCCGAACAAACAAGGATTTAGTCCTCTCAAAGTTCTTGCTACTAGGCCCTCGGTCTTCAAAAGTGGATCCAAGATGATAGGGTGGAAGTGGATTCTTTACCGCTGTAAGTGTTTCAATATATATATACAACTTTCTTCATCGTCATTCTCTCATTTTCTCTACCTAGAATCAAATTATTATCAAATCAAATCTTAATATATACTTGCTTCTTCCCAAATTGAGTGACACAGTTGGTTATTATGCACTATTCATACATTTTGGTTTGACCATATTTTTCTACTAATAAATAAATATAAACATTAACATATAACATGTTAACGGATTGTCTCGATGATTATTTTCAAAATATCAACTTTTTATAATTTTTACTATCATACAATTAAAGATATTATTGACATGTATGAAACAGTCAACTGAGTCACTCATTTTAGAATGGTGGGGGAGTACTAGAGTACACTCCTATTGAGTATTGTGCTTTAGAAACACATTTCATTTCTGCATTACAAAATTCAATGTGTTATTGCTCTAATATTACACATTATCAAAAGGTATGCCTGTGGAATATCTAGTTGTCGAAGAAGCTGTCAAATATTATCGAAGGAAACAATACCAGTCAAGCTTTCACAATAACTTCCCAAAGAACTACAACACATGTTACCTCTTTCTAGATTATGCTTCTCGGTTTATATGCATTAAGCGGGTGAACAAACAAAACACTACTGCATATAATGGTATGTATACTATCAGCATGTTTGTTTAAGCTTTAAAAAAAATATATTTTTTTCAAAAAAACTTAGAGATTTTTTTGTAGAGATTTTGAAGAAAATCTAAAACTATTTTCCGTGTGTTTACAATCATAAAAATCTATTTTTTAGAAAATGGTTTACAAAAAAATAGATTTTGAAGAAAGCTATTGAAAATAGCTTTTCATTTTAAAGGAAAAATAGATTTTTTTTTACTAAAATGATTTTTGAAAAAATCTAAATCAAACAACACTGAAATAAAAAAAAAAGTGATTTTTTTTAAAAAAAATCTCAAACAAACGGGCCCTATATCTTGTCAACAATCACAAAGTGGAACAAAAGTTCAAAGGCAACCAATACTAACAAAGTCAAGCAATAATAATTATAACAACTTAAATGCAAGCATAAATAAACCAAGGAAAAATAAGAAATAGTAAAGAGGAACAGAACACACGAAGATTTATTATTCAGATCGGTCCAACACTAACCTAATTCTGGAGGAGAGAACAACTCTCTGACACTATATCATCAATGTTTACAAGAGATCAAATGGGTTACAAGAAATTAGCTCCACAATTTCACCAAGAACTAACCTAATTTCTACCAATTTTCCAATCTCTTCCCTTCAATAAGAGATTCAACAAAAGGTACCAAAAAAAATGCTCACAATTGCTCTCCAAGAATAATACTCATTTTTCTACTTTTCTCTTTTCACTCAAGAACAAAGACGAACAATGAATCTAACTCCCAAAGTGTTTCTCATGTGTTTCCCAACCTTAGAACAAACTCAAAGAGCTCTCAATCGTTAGGTCTTAAACCCCTAATGATTTTCTATCTTTGTCTCTCCAAGTGTTTCCCAAAACCCTCAAACCAAAAGCCTTAAAATTTGTCAAATTTGCAGGCTTTTATAACAAATCTGGTCCATGTGCCCTATGCAAGGCAGTAGCCAAAATCACGAAATTCATCATACACCAACAATCCATGTGTCTCGTGCATGGAGTAATGTGTCCCACATGTGGACATAACCTAAATCCTTCTTTGACAGAAAGCTTGAGATTTTAAAGCGCACACAACAATTCTCCACATTGTCTTTAAATCGATGATGATGTCAACTTTCCATCAACCACCTTGTTAACGTTGCTCTCTCCAACCTTGAACTACTCAACTTTAATTAAACCAACAATCCTTTCTAGTCTCACACGCATGTTCTCCTTGAATCCAACTACACTTTCCTTTTATCTCACATTATCTACTTTTAGAACTGAGTTTTTCATCACCATATATGTTTGATCATCATCATCATTCTCAATCTCAACTCCATCTTCTTCATATCTTCGACCTCATAATTAAACCTCAACTACAACAGCATAATCATCACCCTCATCTTTATCAAGTTTACAAAACAAATCATATCATCCAAAATTATTTTGTTCCGACAATTTTTTTTTTTTAAATAAAGAAAATAAATACAGAAAATGGTTTGTTTATTACATAAATTAAAAATAAAACATAAACATATGAATGTAATTTAAGATATTATTTAAGGGTTTCTAATTTAAAAGAGGTAAAATCTAATTTTAATATAAGCAGGGCGAGTTAGGGGACGGTTTCGGAGTGGTTATCAATGTCCACATTACCCGCCCCAACCCATCTTTTGAAATCGGGGAAAATCCATACCCGAACCCAAACCCAGTCAACTCGGGTTTTCCCGTCAAAACGGGTAGGTTTAGGCGGGTACCCGCGCGTATGGATTTTATTGTCATGCCATTACTAACTAGCATATTTAGGACACTAGTTAACCATACAAAAAAAAAAATTATAGGGTAAAATATGTTTTCAATCATATTTTTATAGCGAGTTTTGATTTTCTTTCTTGTAAAGTAAAATCACTTGTTTTTATCTCTACAAAAAAAATCTTTTGTTTTAACTCCTTAATTGGCAAAAGTTTAACATTTTAATGTCAAAATTATGACATTTTTATGTTCAAAATGTGTCTATATTATATTATGCACCAAAAACGTACAAAAAAAAAAATTAATTTTCTAAATATATAATATTAATTAGTTTTATTAAAAAATATAAATATAATTTATAAATTGTACTCTTAAAATTGCAAAGCAAGCACGACATTAATTGGTCACAAAACAAAATTGCAGAATTGCCAAAGCTAATAAACTATGGAGGTACTTCAAAAAAATAAATAAACTATGGAGGATCTAGAAAAGGGAATGGACCCACAGGAAGTTGACGTGGATAGGCTAAAATGAATGTTAAGGCCCAATTTAGTAATAAGATAGTAAAATCTAAAGAAAATTCTAGAGAGGTGTATAAATAATTGGAAAACATAATATTATATGTATGAGGTTGTAGAGAGAAGTGTGTAGATCAAACAAGTAAACCAAGCAAGTAGTAACAAGCAAATTGTTCATCTCTCAAATATTTTCTCCTCCTAAATTCCGCCAAAAAGCTCGCCATATCCTTCTCCTATTCAAACAAAGTGGCATCAGAGCTTAGTTCTGATAAGAAAACATTCAATAGCATAGTCATTGCTGGCAATGGAACGATGTTCATCCAAGTTCCACTTCTTAAAAGGGGCGCCTATGATAATTGATGTATCAAAATGAAGGGTCTACTTGGAGCACATGATGTTTGGGGGTTGTTGAAAAAGTATATAAGGAATCACAAGATGAGGATTCCTTAACTCAAACACAAAGAGATATTTTGAAGGATTCAAGTGAGACAAAAAGGCTCTCTTCCTCATCTACCATATAAATCAATTAACAAGAATCGGTGAGAAGTTAGAAGATCTGAGAATTATGGAGAAAATAATCAGCTCATTGGATTCCATCTTTGAGCATATTGTTGTGACCATGCCAATAGAGCAACTTCAAGGATCATTACAGGCTTATGAAGAGAAGCACAAGAAGAAGAAAGAGATCACCTGGAAACTATTCAAGTTGAAAATAAAGGAGAAAGAAGAAAGTCAAAGAAATGAGCGAAGCCAACCGATTCAAGGTAGAGGTCGAGCACGAGGTAGCGGTTGTGGACAATTTGGACGTGATAACGGTGTAAGAGACTCAAATTTCATTTCTACTAGTCACGAGAAAGGAGAAATCTCAACAAGAGGATGCAGTAGAGGATACTCAAAGAGAAGGTATGATAAATCTAAAATTCAATGTTAAAACTAATAGAAATTTGGCCACTACGCTTCAGAATGTAGATTTGCCAAAAATAGTGTCGAGGAGGAGATTAATTATGTGAAAGAAAAGGAAGAAAATTTGAAACAATGTTGCTAGCACGTGGATGCAACTAAGGAAGTCAAGAAAATTCATAGTACCTTGACAGTGACACTGGTGTAAGCAATCATATGTGCGAAAAAAGAAACATGTTTGTGGAATTTGATGAATCAGTAGTGGCAATGTTTCATTCGATGATGATTCCAAGATTTAGTAAAAGGCAAAGATAATATCAATTCGCATGAAAGATGAAAGACATCAATTTATTTCAAATGTCTACTATGTCCTAAATATGAAGAGCAATATTTTGAGTCTGGAACAACTTTTAGAAAAAGACTATGATATTCAGATGAAAGATTTAAGTCTCTCTATCAGAGATGAGAGAAATAATTTCATCACCAAGTTACCAATCTTAAGAAATAAGATGTTCTTATTAAATATCCAAAATGATGTGATCCTAATATGATCTATATTTACAAGAAGAATTAATTCTATAATGGAATAAAAAAAGAACCAATTGATTTTGGTTAAAAGTTTTACTTTCGTAGGTTTAGACCTACCTGTGTTGTTTTTCTTATATCTAAAGTTCTAGATGTCTGATGGAGGTGATGTGTGATTCGTTGGAAAACTTACAGAATTTCCTATAATTTGGCAGTTGGACACAAGAGTTAATTCTTATTATTTCATGGTGAAAAAAGGCACAAAATGAAGGGTGTAAACAAAAATAATGAGCTGGAGCAAGAGTTGTGCAAAGCATTCAAAGAGCATCACTATCTCTTCTTTAGTTTCCATTTTTCTTGTAATAATTCAGCCCCACAATCATGATAATTAGTGGTTGAAATCCTTTTACTTTCTTAGGAGTTACTTTTTGTTTATTACATCATCATAAGTCATTCCTATATATAGGAGGCATGTAACTCTTGCCAATAGAGAATTTTTTGATTAAGTCAAAATTCTCTTTGATTCTCTGAACCGTCTCTTTAGCTTATTGGTTCGATGTAGCGCTAATCCTTGACTTATCAACCGGAGCATCCAAAGCCGATTGTGGCATCCTCACAACTTATCAATCGATTTTCCACCCCGATTGTGGCGTTTGTCCACCTTATCCATCATCACGACTCTTGTTTTTATTTCGACTGCTCCACGATTCTCATCACAAATTGTTTCAAAGCTTGCTACAAAGATTCATCATGGTTTTGACATTTTCGATTTGGGCACTTAAACTTTGGAGGCTTAAGTTTAATGTCAAAACAAATTATGGTGAGAGAGCTATCATCATTCAACCATCCAAATCAATTGTGTGAAGGATACTTACGCGAAAAACAATTCAGTGTAAGTTTTTCAAAGGAATCAAGCTCAAGAGCCAAGAATCCGATCGAGCTTATACACGTTGCGTTTGTTGGCCAACCAAGTCAAGCTCACTAGGTGAATATAACTATTTCCTTCTTTTCATTTACGATTTTTCAAGAATACATGGGTCTATTTCTTAAAGCAAAAATCAGAAGTCTTTAGTACCTTTCAAGAAGTTCAAAGCTGCTATAGAGAAAGAAATTAGTTGAGAAATAAAAGTCATGTTGATAGACCGAGGAGGTGAATTTACTTCTAAAGAGTTCCCAGAGTTCTATGAGGAGAATGGAATCCGACGTCCACAAACAATTCCAAGATCCCCCCAACAGACTGACATGGCAGAAAGAAAGGATAGAACAACTCCTGATATAGCTCGAAGCATGCTCAAAAATAAGAAAATGCTGAAACAATTTTAGGCATAAGTTGTGACTTGTGCATAGGGTGGCTTATTTTAACCGGTTGTCATGGATTAACCATAACCAAATTCATATCCAATTTCAAAAACTGGTTAATTATGTTTGAGTTTTATAACCAAACTCATTTCATTTTAATATGGATATCCATAACCAAGTAGTGGATGACCACAACCAAATTTTATGTCCAAATTCCTTAAAGTCCAATTTCAAATCAATTATTTCTGAAAAAATTGAGAATTATTTTTCTTAAAAAGATTTTTTTTTCCCCGAAAAAATCGGGAACTTTTTTCTAGGAATATGATTGAAAACTTTTTTCCAAATAAAATATCAGAACTTTTTTTCTGAAAAACGATCACAAACTTTTTTTCGGAAAAATTGGGAACTTTTTTTCCGAAAAAAGATCAGAAACTTTTTTCCAGAAAAAATCGGAAACTTTTTTCAGAAAAAATTTTCCGAAAAAAGATTGGAAGTTTTTTTCAGGAAGAATCGGAAACTTTTTTCCCGAAAAAATATCGGAAATTTTTTTCGGAAAAATTAGGAACTTTTTCCGAAAACAACCCCGAAAAAAAGATCGGAAATTTTTTTTCCGGCAAAATTGGGAAGTTTTTCCGAAAACAAAAAATTCGGAAACTTTTTTCCGAAAAAAATAGGAACTTTATTCCAAAAAATATTGGAAACTTTTTTCCGAAACAAAAAATCAGAACATCGGAAAAATTGAAAACTTTTTTCCGGAAAAAATGAGAACTTTTTTTCCGAATAAAATATCATAACCTTTTACCCGAAAAAAGAACGGATACTTTTTTTCTTGAAAAAACTCCATAATTGAAAACTGGATCTTTAAAAGATCAAATTTAAAAATTGGATTTTTTACTCAAAAACTGGGTTTGAAATAAAAAAACCAGTTTTAAAAAGCAAAAACCGGTTATAAAAGTGGAAGAAAGCTTGGTATCTCACACTTGAGGGTTTTCGGGAGTGTATCTCATGTCACATTCTAGACGAGAAAAGAGTCAAACTTGATGACAAAAGCGAGAAGTTCATCTTCTTCGGTTATGAACAAAGCTCAGAGGGTTACAAGTTGTACAACCTAGATATCAACAAGATTGTAATTAGTCGATATGTGGTCTTTGACAAAGAAAGAGAATGAGACTTTGGAACCTACCAAAACGAATATAGTTTATTTCGAATTTGAAGAAACATTTAAAGAAGTTTCACAAGTGTCCAGCTCACAAACATCTTCCAATTTTGAACACACTAGAAGTGAAAGGATTGTAACACGTACAAGAAGTCTCCAAGAGATGTATAACAACACAGAGGCCTTATCACCACGTAGACTTGAGGATCTTTATGAAGAAACTAGGGGAATGGATAATCTCACACTATTATATCTTTCTGCAAATTACAAACCAATGTCAAAGGGAAAATTGAAGAACACAAGGCAAGACTAGGTGCAAACGGGTGCAATGAAAAGATTGATTGTGACAAGGTGGTTTTCCCGAATCGCTCATCTGGATTCTGTACGACTCGTACTCTCTCAATATAGGGAAGAGCTAGTCATTTGTAAACCAAGCGAGTAATTGTTGTGAATTCGATTAAAACTTCACACCAATACCTTAGTGTGTGGAGCAATACAATTAAAGTAATCAAACAAGAAAGTTGACAATAATACTACCAACAAATAAACCGCGAAAAACGTAAAGAACACAATCACAATTGTTTACCAAGTTCGGTGTTAATGAACCTACTCTGGGGGAGAGGGCAGCTCTTCGTTCCACTATCAAACTTTGTTCCTTGATTACAATGAGATTCTCACAAAAGTTACAAGAATTAGAAACCCTAACTCTACCCTTGTCCCAAATCTCTCCCCGTGACCAAGAGATTTCAATGATATGTGTTTACAAGATGAAAGAGGTGTTGAGAATAATGCCAGAATATCTTTTTTGAAGATTTTAGAATTAAATATAGTTTAGATTTATATTTGAAATAAAATATTATTAGGATTTATGATTTATATTTCTGTTTAGAATTTTAAGGATTTGTTTGTTTTTTTTAGAAGATATGATTTAGAAATTTGTTTTATGTAGCTCTATATATATATATATATATAGCCATATAGTTATGAATATAATGAGAAAGAAAAACAAAACATGAGAGTATTCTCCATGTAACAATATAATTTCTTCTCCGTTTTCTCCATCAAATATATCCCACCAAATTCCGCAATACCAAAAACACAAAAAACCATATCAAGAGGTGATTATCAACCCTAAGAAATAATCCTAGCTTTTGTTGTTTGAGAAAACCCTCAAAAAACCTCTTTTTCCAGTGACGGCACAGCAGAAAACATAACCTGTATATATAGGGTTCGTGCATCTACGCGTCGCGCCAGTGAGGCTGCGCGACGCGCCACCACCAGATGCCACACCCTGTGCTTCTCGGTTGTCTGCGCGACGTGCGAGAGAAGCTGCGCGACGCGCCACTGTCAGACACCACAACCTGTTCCTCTCGGGTATCTGCGCGACGAATGACAGGAGTTGCGCGACGCGCAAGCTCCAGAACCTACTATTTCTGATTTCTGCTTCATCCAATTTCAAGGTAAATCTTCACAGTAATAAACAAGCAAAGGTTCTTTCAATATTTTCTCCTCCTCAATTCCTCCAAAAAGCTCACCATAACCTTCTCCTTTTCAAACAACGCATATCTTGAAAAGCTTACTGAAATATGCTGAAAATATTTGATGTACAAATCATAAACTATTTTCAAATTACATTAAACATTTTCTTTTGTTAATTTGATATATTTTTACATTTCTAACTTTGCATAATGGAGCAGTATACTAAAGGACTATTGCCAAAGGAATACACAGCTAGAACCAACAGATCGGACAAAACAGCAGGAGAATTATTCAAGCAATCATATTTATCATTGATACAAGAAGGTGGTACATGGTTCAAGGACACTTCTGAATCTTGCTCTGTAGTGGCAGCATTACTCGTCGGTGTTTCCTTCGCTACATCAAGTACTATCCCAGGTGGCAATAACAGTGAAACAGGTAAACCAACATTGGAAGGAAAGCCTGCATTTGATGTATTTGCTTTGTCTTCAGTAATTGCCCTTAGTTTCTCTGTCACAGCACTGATACTGTTCCTTTCTATACTCACTTCTCGAAAAGAACCAAGAGATTTCAGAATTGATTTGCCAAGGAAACTTCTTTTGGGATTAAGTTTTCTTTTCGTGTCCATTGTTGCAATGATAACTGCTTTCTTCTCTGGCAATTACTTTGTACTTGACCATAAATTCAAGCACTTTGCGTTCTTCCTTTATGCATACACTTGCTTCCTTGTAACTTTATATGCATACACTTTGCTTCCACTCTACAATGATCTTCTGAGAGGTAATGTGAAAGGGTTTTCAAAACAAAAACAGAAAATTATTCTCCTTCGAGGGGAGCACCTCCTTAAACAATGAAAATTTCTGAATATTCAATAATGTTTTCATTCCACTACTCAAGCATATAAAGGACTACATAGTGTATGAGGTTGCAGCGCAAATTCCTCAATACAGACTGACACTAACGGCCTTATCTTAATTCTACTACCAGACAAAAGATAATATTACTTCTAGATCCCTCTATTATTTCTTGGACTTACTAAAAGGGCCAACATAGTCATCTAGCTTTTTGGGCTTGAACACAGTCCTTTTTGGCCTAGCTTGCAGATTAGTTTCTTCTAAATCCACCTCAGTTTGGATATTCACACCCTCTTCCATTTGTTCTTGTTGATCCATAACATCCCTTCCTTCATCAAAAGACACTTTGTCCTCAAGGTGTAGCTCCGGATACTCTGCTATCATGTCCGTAACGAGTTCCCAGGTGGAATCTTCTGGGAAAGAATTTGACCATTGGACGAGGACTTTGGAGGGAGTATTGTTTTCAAATTTCCAATCAAGAATTGCTATTGGACGAGTTTCAAGAGTAGTTTCAGACTCAATGGTCGGATTGTCCTCAATAGTGCCATGGAAGGGCTTCAATTGTGATGAGTGAAACACAGGATGTATTTTGCTTTCTGCAGGAAGTTGTAATTTGAAAGCGACTTCTCCAATTTGCTTGATAATTGGAAATGGTCCAAAGTATCGTTTGGAAAGCTTGTGATTACGTTTACCAGACACAGATAATTGTCGATATGGACGTAATTTGACTAGCACCAAGTCTCCCACCTTGAAAGGATGTGGTAATCTCTTCTTATCAGCATAAAATTTCATGGCTGTTTGTGCTTTCTCCAACTTTTTGCGCAACATTTGCAGAATTGTGTCACGATCAGTGAGGGTTGTGTCCAAGGCTTCCAGATGTGAGGAACCAGCTATATATGTAGGGAGAGAAGGGGGAAGTTTTCCAAACACAACTTGAAAAGGTGAATACCCTGTAGAGGAGTGGATGGTAGTGTTGTAGTGCCACTCAGCCAAATGTAAATATTTTCCCCATAAGCCTGGCTTGGTATTGCTAAAACAGCGAAGATATTGTTGCAGGGTCTTATTAACCACTTCCGTTTGTCCGTCACTTTGTGGATGATAAGCCGAGGACATCCGTAATTTTGTGCCACAATTACGGAAAAGCTGTTGCCAAAATTGACTCATAAAAATTGCGTCTCTATCGGACACCATGCTTCTTGGCATTCCATGGTGCTTAAAGACCATCTGAGCAAACAAATCAGCCACTTTTTGAGCCGTGAAATTAGTAGGTAACATACCAAAGTGCGCCGCTTTCGAGAAACGATCCACCACCACAAGAATTACTGTGGATGTTTGGAAAGAAGGCAGCCCTGTAATGAAGTCTAAAGAGATATCTTCCCATACCGCTGTAGGTATGGGCAAAGGTTGTAGCAGCCCATAGGGTAGATGAGTCGGGGACTTGGTTTGTTGGCAAATAAGGCAAGCTTTGACATATTCTGTGACGTCCCTATGCATACCCTCCCAATAAACATTTTCACGGAGACGTCCATAGGTTTTGTGAATTCCACTATGCCCCCCTAAAGTAGATGAGTGAAATTCTTCTAATAACAGTGCTTTAAATGTTGAAGTAGTAGGGATGTATAACTTTCCTTTGAAAAAAAGTAAACCATCCATGATCTTGAAATGAGGGTAAGATGTTGGTTCTGTAGTTACTTGATTTAACAAGTGTTGGAAATCATCATCCTCTGCAAGTTCAGTTTTCAGCTTGTCCAAAAATTCCCAGTGAGGTATGGAAATTGACATGAATGTGGTTTCAGCTTCCTGGACACGGGAGAGAGCATCGGCGACCCTGTTTTGATTCCCCGGCTTGTACACAATATTATAGCTGTACCCAAGCAATTTGGCCAAATAAAATTGTTGCTCGGGGGTTTGAATGATTTGAGTCATCAATTCCCGCAGGCTACGCTGATCTGTATGTATTGTAAAGCGCCTTCCCAGCAAATACGTACGCCATTTTTTGACCGCCGTTGTGATTGCACATAGCTCGCGTACATAAGTAGAAGCCGAGAGAAGTTTTGGGCAAAACTTCTTGCTGAAATACGCAATGGGGTGGCCATTTTGAGATAGTACCGCCCCCATTCCTAAACCAGAGGCATCCGTGTCGATTTGAAAATCTTGGTCAAAGTTTGGTAAAACTAAAACTGGTGCCTTTGTCATCGCTTCCTTAAGGTTGTCAAAAGCAATTTGAGCCGCATCAGACCATATAAATGAGTCTTTCTTTAGTAATTCAGTAAGAGCCTGTGCGATTGAGGCATAATGCTGGATGAATTTTCTATAAAAACCTGTGAGTCCAAGAAAGCCACGTAGTTGTTTGAGTGTCTTTGGTGATGGCCAGTTACACATAGTTGAGATCTTGTCTGGGTCTGGACTCACACCATTTGCAGTGATAATGTGACCCAAATAAGATATGGATGGTTGAGCAAACGTGCACTTTGACATTTTGAGAAAAAATTGATTTGATGCCAAACATTGGAAAACTGTTTCCAGATGTTCCAAATGCTCATCCAGGGTGCGGCTATAGACAAGAATGTCATCGAAGAAAACAATCACGAACCGGCGTAGGAACGGCTGAAAGATGATGTTCATGGTAGCCTGAAATGTTGAGGGCGCATTACAAAGTCCGAATGGCATCACAAGGAACTCATAGTGTCCTTGGTGAGTTCGGAAAGCCGTTTTTTCTACATCCATGGGAGACATCCGAATTTGGTGGTAACCGGAACGAAGGTCCAGTTTAGAAAACCACTGTGTTCCGTAGAGTTCATCCAACAACTCTTCGATTGCTGGTATTGGAAAGCGATCTTTTACGGTCATGGTATTAAGGGCACGATAATCAACACAAAATCTCCAAGATCCGTCCTTCTTTCGCACCAATAAAACGGGGGATGAGAAAGCACTAGAACTCTGTTGAATTACTCCTTGTTCCAGCATTGCTTTGATTTGGTTTTCTATTTCCCGTTTTTGAAATTGGGGATACCGATAGGGACGCACATTTACTGGGTTTGCTCCATCAGTGAGGACAATCCGATGATCGATGGGACGGGGTGGAGGTAGGGTAGTGGGAGGTTCACACAGGTGGTGGTATTTTTCAAGAATGTGAGGTATTGTTGGGTGGTGTATAGGGTTTTGTGTGGTATCAGTGGTGAGTGACAAGAGTTGAATGTGGTAGGAGAGGTCCAAGGAATTTGTTGTCACTAAACGTTTGAGTTGGTGTAAGGAAGATTCAAGTGGACTGGACTTTGGTTCCCCTATGAGTTGGACTAAAGACCCATCTTTCATAAATTGCATAGTTAGGTGTTCATAGTCAGTAAGGACTGGCCCAAGAGTTTTTAACCATTGAACACCTAAAACAATATCTGCTCCACTTAAAGGAAGGACGAACAAATCCACAGAAAAATGATGAGGTCCTACCATTAAATCTGTTTGCTGGCACATGAAGTTACATTGAAGTTCCTCTCCATTGCCAACTAAAACTTGAAAAGATTGGGCTGGTTGTAGGGGTAGTCCAAGTTGTTTGACAATGCGGTCTTGGATAAAATTGTGGGTGCTACCACTATCAATGAGAAGGACAACTGGGCTTTTGTGTATCTGGCCTTTTACTTTTAGGGTTTGAGGGATGGTGTGGCCCATTAAGGCATGTAGGCTGATTTGAGCTTGGTTAGGGTCATTTGGTGGTTCGGGTAAAGTGGGTTTGGGAGTAGCTGAATCTAATAAGGCTAGGGTTAATTGTTCAGTAGTGAATGGGTCGATTTCGGGTTCAGCTATTAAGATATGGAAACTGCGTTTACAACGATGCCCAGGGGCAAATTTGTCGTCACAGTTATAACATAGTCCCTTTTCGCGGCGAGTTTGGAGTTCTTGTGGGGATAATCGTTTAATAGGGGTGGATGTTTTAGGTGGTGTATTTGGTTGTGGGGGTGAGTTTTGAAAGGGTTTAAAGGATGGTTGGGTGAGGGTCGAAGAAGATGGTGCGGTCGGTGCTGAACCCGACGGTTTGCGTGTCTGAGAGGAGTTATTACGATCATTAACCTTATCCTCTTGGAGTTTGGCTAAGCTAATGGCTTGAGTTAAAGAAAAAGGTTGAAAAGCTTGTACCTCACGACGGATTTCCGGCTTGAGTCCGGAGACGAAGCAACTGAGGTAGAATGGGGTGGGTAACCAAACAATACGATTTGCTAGCGATTCAAATTCTCCTTGATAATCCTTGACTGATCCCGTTTGACACAGTTTGAATAAAGCTCCTTTGGGATCCTCGTATTGTGATGGTGCGAAGCGAAGCTCCAAGGATTGTACGAACATTGGCCAAGTTTGAAGTTGTCCGTTGTTATGCAGCCATTGATACCAGGTGAGTGCTTCGCCCTCCATATAGAAAGAAGCCATGCGAATCCTTTGGTCTTCTGGTGTACGATGAAAATCAAAAAATTGTGTGATTTTGAAAATCCACCCTAGTGCGTTAGAACCATCAAATTTGGGAATCTCTAATTTAATGGTGGTGTGGTGTGGTTGTGGAGGTGGGCCTGGGTCGTGTGGAAAAGGAAACCCAGGAGGTGGAAGACGAGCTCGAAGCTGATTAAGCTCTTGAGTGACTGTTTGTTGAAATTCTTGCTGATTTTGGAGAATTTGTTGAAGAGTTGCAGCAAGGTTGGGAGTTTCAGAGGCCATAATCAATGAGAGCACCAGATGAAAGGGTTTTCAAAACAAAAACAGAAAATTATTCTCCTTCGAGGGGAGCACCTCCTTAAACAATGAAAATTTCTGAATATTCAATAATGTTTTCATTCCACTACTCAAGCATATAAAGGACTACATAGTGTATGAGGTTGCAGCGCAAATTCCTCAATACAGACTGACACTAACGGCCTTATCTTAATTCTACTACCAGACAAAAGATAATATTACTTCTAGATCCCTCTATTATTTCTTGGACTTACTAAAAGGGCCAACATAGTCATCTAGCTTTTTGGGCTTGAACACAGTCCTTTTTGGCCTAGCTTGCAGATTAGTTTCTTCTAAATTCACCTCAGTTTGGATATTCACACCCTCTTCCATTTGTTCTTGTTGATCCATAACATAATGTATATGCAACCAAAGTGCCAGAGACAGGTGATAAGGGTGAAGGCTTATAAAAGGCGTGTGATGAATTGAAAATGTGTTTGGGTTGAGTGGTATTTATGTTTGGAGAAGTATACTTATCTGTATAATGTTTGGAATAGTATATTTATATGTACGATGCTGGATTGTGTTTTTAAGTGAGATTTTATTATTATGTGCTATGAAAATGTGTTTGGCTTGTTCAAATTATTAGAACAATCATGACTTGATATTAGCAACAAAAAAAAACAATAGTGACTTGACTGGTATTTACTATGTTTGGAGCATTATATTTACATTTACAAGGAGGTATCAACTCAAATAGATAGCGACTAGACCAAGAAATGTTTGTCCTAGCAAGTGTATGAGCAACCATGTTCTTTTGTCGCTTAATCGACTTCACCTCAAAGCTGGAATGTAAAGACAAAATACATTTAATTTTGGTTATAATGGAACTAAACTCAGACACGCTAGTGTGCATAAAATGAATTGCATCCTCCACATTTTTCGAGTCGGTCTAAAAAATGACATTCCTGAATCCTCTTTGCTCTAGTTCTTTCATAGCCTCAAGCATTGCAACTGCTTCCCCTTCAATTGTTGAGCTTTTCCCTTGGATCCAAGAGCTACTCGTTAATATAAACCATCCCATGTGGTCTCTAACACACCAGCCAGCACTTGTTTTTCCTTCCGCGTCATGAAATCCCACGTCTACATTACACTTGTATTGTCCATGCATCGGTTTCAGCCATACTGTATGTTGTTGTACCTGTTCCTGCATATTGTTACCGCTATTAATCACTTGTACCGATTCCTTTGTTTGGTTCCAAAGCCAATTGTTTCAATTGTTCCATAACACCCACACCACCATTGCAATTTTTCCCCGCCGTGTCTGCATCAATATTTCTGCACATATGCAGCAGCGCTGCCTTTGCTGTACTGTGTTGCTGCAGTTGCCGAATAGTAAACTTAAGAGAGAGAAACTCATTTTCATAAGAAATTGGTGGAGGACGAGTTGACTCAATTGTATATATAACACTTCAAAAAATAATTAAATAACACTTCAAAAATAATGTTAAATTTATATATATATATATTTAATTTTATACATTTATATTTATATAATTAATTTTTGTTTCCAGATATATAATTGATTTTATACATTTGGATATAATTGATAATATATATATAATACTTTAAAGAAACTAAGACAAACACTTAACAATAATACGAGAGAAAAAATTAGTAACATCGTCATGTACACTGATGTATTTTTACGGATTTAAAAAATAAATAGTCTTACATCGGAGAGTATATAAAAGATGTAAAATAAATAGGAAAAAAAATTCACATCAAACTCTTGAATAGTTGAGTTAAGTTTTGAGTTAAAAACAAACTGAACTTAACGAGCCAAACCGACCTTCTCATGAACTCTAAACGAGCCGAACTTGGGCTAAAAAAAATTGTGTTGAACTCGAACCGAGTTTCGAGTCGAACTAATTCTTATTGAGTCGAGTCGAACTCAGACATATTCGACCCGACTCATTTACTGCCCTAATTACCAAAATATTCATTAATTACTTAATAGGTTAATAATAGAGTCTAATTGTTCCGTCCAACAAAATATAGAATCCAAGTTTAAAAAAATGTGCTAGTACCAAATGCCAATTCGTGAAAATTCGCTATCAACATTGTCATGCAGCGCTCTTATTTTTAAGTGATCTAAACTAAGATTCATAAAGTTTTCTCTGCATTAAACCGAAGTATCATCCTCTCGCCCTAAATTTTTTTAATAAAAAAAAGTAACAATTCTTTAATGGTTACATGTTTGACTAATGAAACTAAGATAGTAAAATATATTCTTTTTAAATTTATTCCTTTTTTAATTCATTTATATGGTTATGTTATATATATATATATATATATAATGCAAGTGATTGTTGACTGTTTTTAGTGTTTTCCTAAAACTCTATCACATTATCACTATATAATGATTATTGGTCATGCATTATGTCACACAGAATATAACATACGGTGAAATCACATACAATGGCTTTTTCAATTAATCAATCTTTTATTTGCTTGTTTTTGTGCATGACTTTGATTCTTTCTTCAGGTGACACAAAAATTGCTAATTATTGAATTTGAATTCATTTTGAAAATAAAATTTACTATCTCAATTTCTATACAAAATTTCAATTTTTTATTCTATGCAATTAGATTTATGCTTAGATCTAGATTTTACTAACATTTAAATCGTTGCAGGATTGACGATTGTATCCGCTGATATATACAGAAATTTGTGCTCGCCGATCAAAGATTGCAATGCAAGGTGCATTAATAAACATCATGCAATAAGTGGCAAACCTTCTACTGAAATCAAGTGTCCGGAGCCAGAATTCCCATATCCATGTACTTGTATCTATCACGATTGAGTGTTTTGAGTTTGTAAGAATATTATGTAAACCAAAATATTTTATAATTTTGTTGACGGTTTTGCTACAATAAAATATAAAATATTCAGAATAAAAGCAACATGTTCGACGCATTGATTGTGTTTAAATAAATTTAACGGTCTTTGTATTTTCTTTATTAACGTGAAGTTTTTTTTTTGTTTATAACTCTCTGGTTCCTAGGGGAATGAGTCCCTAGTAATCCAGAGTTCGGCCGGGATGTGAGTAAAGTCTGACCAAGAAATTGTTCCACCCAGAAATAGAACTCGGGTATTAACGTGAAGATTTGAGACATACATTAGAATAATTAGAAATTTAAGTATCACATTTTCTTGGATTAGGGGTATTCAAAAAATCTGGTTAACCATAACAGTAACCAAGCCATGCATACCCAATTTTAAAAGTTCGAGCCATTTAAAAAATAACCAAACCATGATAAATTGTTTGAAGAGAATGGAGAAATGGATGGAAAAATTGATTGAAAAGATGAGAAAATTGATTGAAAAAAGATGAGAAATTGATAGTAAAATTGATTCAAGAGGATGAAGAAACAGAGGATTTGTTTTGGTTGAAAGATGATTTATTTGAGTATTTTATGGTTGTGTTGTTAAGGACTTTTAATTTTTCTATCCTTAGATTAATCTAGAGGCTAGAATTTACCCATTGAGAGAGATTGACAAAAAATGATATTGAGAGCATCTAAGTCCTACTTTATTTATTTTGATTCAAAGGATGATCATCAAGATTTAGCATAAAATAAACAATGTTATACATAATTATTTATCCCCGTAGGCTTAACTCAGTTGGTAGGGATATTGCATTATATGTGCAGGAGCTCGAATTCGAGCTCGGACACTCACTAGGTTGCTTGACCAAAAAAAACATATTTAGACTCACATCACCTCACATATTTTGAAGAGAGATCGATTAATTTTTTTATACGAATCTTTTAGCTTTTAAGTTGCAATATATTGCGTCAAAAAAAAAGTTGCAATATATATTGTCAAAAAAAATTGCAATATATATATATATATTAAAATTTTATGATCAAAAACAATTCTAGCATTACACTTTCAATAGATAAGAGGATTAAATAATAAATTAACTTAATGACTCTTGCAATGTTGTTGATATCGTATACGATTGAAGCAATTTTAATTTAAATGAGTAGATAGTGAAAAACACCAATAGTAACAAAGTGAATTTGGTAAAATAGTTAATTTCTTTCTCCCAATCATTGTATTTTTTTCATATAAATTAAGTTTTAAACAACATTTATTTATTTTGAAAGAGAAAGAATATAATTTTATCCAATATAAACAATATATGAGATAGAAGAGACAGGGTATGGTTGAATTTGAATATTCTATGTTACCGCTGTCTCTAGTTGTAAACATTATTCTCGACTTCATTTTCTTGTTGGAGCTATACATACATAAGCTGAAAGCTATTAAACACACTAGACAAAATATGTCTTATTAATCCTTTGTGTGATTAAGAAAAATAATAGACGATTGTGACGAAACGGCAAAAGTACGTAAGAAAACAACAATCTAGTTTACAAACATTTAGTTGTCAGATAGAAGTATAAAATAATAACTAATGTATATGGTTTATATTATAGACTAGATACATCAGTTATTTAAAAGAAAATTACAAAGGTTTTGTTTTTTTTTTTAACAAACAAAAATGAGATATATTAAAACCACCAAAGAGTCCTTACCAGCACAAGGTGTATAGGCACGAACAGCAAGAGTTAACAAACGACGTCAACAACAGAACCCAGAAAATTAATTGATACCCATACTAACAAAAGGGTTCGACACCACATGTGCGTGTTTAAACCGAGATTAGCATTAGATGACTTCAGCCACCAAAGTGAATGATATTTAACCTTATCTAACAATTGGTGAACAGAATTCTCTGTAGCCTTAAAATCACGGTTGTTCCTTTCGGTCCATATAGCCGAGATGCAGCACAACCAAACCAGCTATAGGAACGAGCGGCGTGCTCTCAAACTACCAGTAGACTGAATGAACTGAACGAAATGATCATTTACCACAACTGGGTCAGCTAAAGTATAAATTGAGATTCATACTCTTTGATGATCCAGCTAAAAAAATATATTTGCATGTGTTCGCACAAAAAATAGACTATATGTGATCTTTGAAATGACTAACTCTGCCACATATTGAAAATATATTTTTGCGAGGTTGAGATAAAATTGATTTTAGTGACAGTCGTCACAAAGCCCCTTACTCAAGCTATAATGAATTGTAGTTGGTTTATCACTCCGAGCAAAACAAATATCTTACTAAGACGGGACAACAACAAAAAAAGATTGCACAAGACGACGAACAAAACAATGACGCCACACTTAGGTGACAAAACAAAAAGAAATAAAAACTCAAATATATTTGAATAACGCTGATAGATGGCGAGAAAAAGAGATTAACATAGATGATTCTAAATTAAAAAATAACTCAAAATCACTCTCTGATGAATAAATGAAGAAGAAAGACCAACGACAAAAGAGATTCTCTCTAAAAAAAGGCAAACAAAAAAAAATCGAATATCATCATAATTTAAGATTGAAATTTAAATTAAAATGGTGACACCAAATTTTTATTTTTAGTTTTTTGAGGCAATGGTGCCATGCCATCAATGTTGATTATGGTTATTAGAATAATATACGGCGTGTCATATGTAGACATAGCCACTAGATTATTTGACCAAAAAAAAAAAAATGGGGTATCTTTTCACCAAATTTTAAATTATGATCTCTATAAATATAGTAAATTTTTATTTTAGTTTATAAAAATGAGATATTTTCATCCCATTTTTTTCTTCTATTTTTTAATCTCTAATGGATAAAATTTTAACAATTTTTTACATTTTTTAAACATAATATAAACTTACATACTTTTTAACATTAAAGTAAACATAAATTATACTATAATATTGGTGCGAAATTTCCAAAATTAAAAAATAAATAAATTAACATAAATTATTCAATACAAACTTTATTAACATATTTATTAAGATTCCTTCTATTTCTATTTGGTTCATGCTGCCACGAAATCCAAAAATAGAAAATTTATGTTGAAAAAAAAAACAAATTTTAATGCAACTCTAACACAATATTTCTATATTTGATTCTTAACATCTGTCTTAAACCGTAATTTAAACATTTTTTTTCTATTTAAACCTCTCACTAATTATCTAACTCTCCTTAAAAATCTGTTTTTGTTCTTTTCTTACACTCTTTTTTCTCCGCAATGTCTTTCTCTCTTAGAATCATTTTCTTATTCTCTCTTCTCTTCCTTCTCTTCTTCTCCTCTGTTTCTTCCCACGGTGGCAGCGACGACGGCGACGACGCTGCAGCCACTATCAACCTCCGTTCAAAATCATTAATCCTTGCAAAAATTTGGTGCTTAATTTTGATATTTTTAGCTACTTTCATTGCTGGTATTTCACCTTATGCATTGAGATGGAATGAAGGGTTTTTGATTTTAGGGACACAGTTTGCTGGTGGAGTGTTTCTAGGAACTGCTTTGATGCATTTTCTTAGTGATGCAAATGAAACTTTTGGTGATTTGACTGATAAAGAGTACCCTTTTGCTTTCATGTTGGCTTGTGTTGGTTATTTGATTACTATGCTTGCTGATTGTGTTATTTCTTCTCTTTTGGAAAAGCCTCATGGTGCTGCTGATGTTGAAGGTCAAGGTTGGTGTTTTTCAAATTAAATTAGTAATAGTATTACTTTTTTTTTTAACATTGTGTTTGTGATTATTTGGATTGTCTTATTTGAACTTATGTACCGGCACAAGCACTTGCATGACTATTTGGAAGGACTTGTGAAAATAACTTATGACATGTTTAAAAGTTGTTTTCAGTTTATTTCCGTAAGTTCTCAATGATAAGTGTTAAATATATTTGGATCTCAATCCCAAAAGCTAACTCAAAGGGTGAGATTGCCCTCACATATTTATACACTTTAAATATGTTTGGATCTCAATCCCAAAAGCTAGCTCAAAGGGTGAGATTGTCCTCACATATTTATACACTTCACATCCCGGGAACCTAAGCAATGTGGGACTTCAAACAAACTCTAACAACACAATCATACATTCAACAATAAGTTATGAAAATAGTTTATAGTTTCTATGAAAATAGTTTGACCTCATTTTATTTTAATTATGAAATAGATTATAATAAGCGCTTATATATGATATTATGATTTACGTGTTTATGCTATAAGCTGCAAATTAAGTTGTTTATCTGAACAAGGGGTGGGACTTGGGAGGGGTAGCACAACTGGTTGTACTGGTTGAACTAAGGGTTAAAGGAGTTGGAGGTCCAAGTCTCAAGTATTGACAAGTCTCAACTAACAATTTGCCATTCAAAAAATAAAATAAAAATCTGAACAGACATAATTATATAAATTTTTATGTATAAGCTATATTTTTAACAAAAAAAATGATATCAATGTTTTTTATAAGATACTAGTTGTTTCAATAAGTTCTGCCAAACCATCTCAAAAGGGCTTATGTCAGTAGATAGGTTCAAGTCGTTTTACATAGGGGGTTTGTGTTTTAAGGATAAAGTGGGTATGGGGCTTTTATTTTAGTATTTTAGACTTTAGATTTTTGTTTTTGTTGAATATATGTATGTTATTATTATATAGGTGTTAGAACCAAAATTAAACCATAAACTGAATTTGAATACATCCTTCAGAGGTTCACCTTGTCTAACACAAACCTACTTTCTTTTTTGGTGCAAGTTGCAGGGTCAGACAAAAGAAGGAGCAATGATGTTACTTCTCAGTCAAAATATCAGGTTACATATTTGTAGCTTTATACAAGTAAAAAAAAATTCTGAACAAACTCATAAGTTTTATCCTTGTCATCACTTATTGAATCGTAGTTTCTGTGTTTTCTATGCTAACAGGGTTCTTCTGAAACCAATGATCATGATCATGTATGTAGTACTTCAATGGGAGATAATGTATACATATTTATTTATGTATACATAATCGCCCTTTGTGCTCATTCAGTTTTCGAGGGTTTAGCAATTGGAATTTCCGAGACAAAAGCAGACGCTTGGAAAGCTTTATGGACAATCTGTTTGCACAAGATATTTGCAGCCATTGCTATGGCCATTGCGCTCCTCCGGATGGCTCCTAATCGATCTCTACTATCGGTTGCAGCCTATGCTTTTGCCTTTGCAATATCTAGTCCAATTGGTGTTGCCATTGGGATTGTATTAGATTCCACAACACAAGGCCATGCCGTTGATTGGACTTTCGCTATATCTATGGGTTTAGCTTGTGGTGTGTTTATTTATGTATCAATAAACCATCTATTTGCAAAGGGTTATGTGGCTCAAAAACATACAAAGGTTGATTCAGCCTATATGAAATTTCTTGCAGTGTCGTTGGGAATAGGAGTTATAGCTGTTGTTATGATATGGGATACCTAAGATGCTTCAAAAATAAGAGACATAATAGTATTGATTAATAGTAGCTTGATTCTACAATAAATTTTCTTAGTCTTTACTTTTTAGTTGTTTATTGTGCAGTGTGTGTTTGAAGTCCTAGCACCAAATTTTGTGCATGTGTTTCTTGTAACATATGTGAAAGATTATTCATAAAAGTACAAATGGTTTGAAATTTAAGTGTCGCGTGAATAACAATCATATCCTATATCCTTTGATATATGAAGACAGAAATTTACAGCAAGTTTGGTCGCAGCAAGAATGGCAATCTGGTGACCCGCCGAAGTCCCTCATTACCATGATTTTCATAAGCAACATAGGTTGTGAGCGCGACTATCGATTGTTCTAAACATGTGCTTAAAGAATGTAACTCATTATTATAGATTTCATAATAGTCGATCTGAAGTATTTATGACGATTTTGTATTGATGATTTTGATATATTTGTCTGAGCATGTTGGATGAAATTAGCAGTTTCCTAGTTGGTTGAAGGATTTGAAACTTCATTCTAGAGCCATACAAACTATTACATAATGTAAGAAAGGAAATCCCTTAACAAAGCTCCTCAAACATTTTTTTTTTCAATTATAGAGTGGAAAATGAGCAGAAGCATATTTTGTCTGCCATCCCTCAGGCAAATCCGCGTTCATCACAGACTCTATTGGGACCGGTAAAATTCTATTACTTGAGAAAATAAATTATTGAAAAAAATAACCAATATGTGGTTTTGTCATACAACATCAAACTCAAGGACATTGCATGAGAGTACAATCAAACTTATTTATTGTGGCAAGTGTGAGGTTAAGTCTCACATTGGTTAGAAAAGTGGATGTTGAACACTTTATAAGTGAGATGACAGATAAACTTAACGCCTCAGTGTGAGGTTAAGTTTCACATTGATTAAAGTGTAGTGTCCAACTCACTTGTGAAGTTGTTCTTAAACACAATGTAGATGATCCCCAGTTACCCCTCGTGACCCAACACTTATCACAATTTTTTCAAAATTTTATTGAACTAAAAACGTTTTACTTGTTGGAGTCTGCTTTTTCTTATACGCTTGATTGCTTATTAGGTGTTTATGTGGCTTAAGCATCACTACTTGATGTTTGATTTTCTAGTTTATTTTGATGGTTGTATTATGTTGTATATGTAACTCCTTTTTTTTAATAGTTTGGATAAGTAAAAAATTACGAGTTTGCTATCAGATTTCTGCATATCAGTGTCTCTACGGCTACTAACTTCCCATTGTATATTTGAATATTATTTTGTAGGATTTAAAGTTGCATCACCTCACACCCAACCCAACTTCCCCCTTTACTAGGAAATCTTGTGGGAACCAACTTGAAAGACTCTTCCAACGGATCATAAGCAACCTGACCAGTCTCGCCGTAAAAGAGGTGTATTAATCAATTTTCCATCGCAGTGACTCTAATTCGTTATCCCTACATTTACATTAGAGATGACAGCTTATCAAAAAAAATAATAGAGATGACACATAAGTTCCTAATGATCGGGTTTGTTGAATTCAATTTGGGTGTTAAAAAGTTGAGTTGAACTCCACTCAAACCAAACGCAATTAATTTGCTTTGGAATTTAAATCTTGATTATAAAATTAGAATGCAACTTTATATTATTATTTTTAAAATCCATCAATTTTATTTTAACTCACTTTAATTTTACATTCCATGAAAATTAATATGATTTAATTATTAAAATTAGCTAATTTTTTAATTCAAAGAGATGCGACCAAATGACAAAACGACACCGTACGGTGAGAAAAAACGAAACCTTCACAAACCATAAACCCTAACACCAGAGCTTCTTCTTCTTCCTCTCTGCGAACCGAGCATGGCTTCACGAAAGCTCTTCTCTTCGCTACTCCGTTCACCTCTCACTCGCTCTCCACCGGAATTCCATTACATCCGCCAAATCTCTTACTCCAACCTCACCTCTCTTTCTCCGAACCCCGTAAGCACTTTCACTTCATTTCAATTTTTCCGTAAAGTATCCTATAGTTATTGATTTATAGTTATAGATCGAATGATCCTGAACTTTGATTGGAACATTATTGATCATAATAATACACAATGCAATTATATGCTTTCTCTGTTTTCTTCTTCTTCTTCTTCTTCTTCTTCTTCTCTTGTTGCTTATGTATGATGATTGAATGAGTAATTGAATTGAATATGATATAAGTAGTTAGATTAGGTTGTTCACGTGCTGCGTTTTTTTATTTGAATTAACTTATTTGAGCTTATGTACCGGCACAATCGTTTGTGACACTATTTGTGAGAGATTATGGAAACAACATATGGCATGTACATACTTTATTTTTAGCTGATTTACATAAGTTTTTTGGATAGCTTATAGCTTATGTCATTATGTGAAAACATTTTGACTTTATTTTATCTTTTCTTATATAAATAAAGTAGGGTCCGTTTGGATCGGCTTATTTTTGAGCTTATGCAAGCAAATAAATAAGCTTTTATGTATTATTATAAGTTTCTCAAGGTAGTTATGAAAAAACATCTTATAAAGATGCAATTTTTGTTAATAAAAACTTATAAATTAACATAAAAGTTTGTTTATTTGCATAAGCTATTTTCATAAGCTAAAATATAAGTCAAATCCAAACGGGCCAATATTATGTAAACACTTGTATGATAAGTGCTTATGCTATAAGTGTTGAATTAAGTTGTTTATCCATGTTTGGGGAATCAACTTAATTAAACACATATAGAATAAAGGAGACTGTATGGTAAGGGTGTGAAGTTGGTTTTGAGAGATGTTTTTGTTAAAGACAGAGGTTTCCCAAGTGTTTAAATGGTTTTCAATCTGTTAAGTTAAAATCGTAAAGTTGAGGAATAGCATAATAAGCTTTCGTTTGGATGAACTCAGTGACAGCCACATGGTGATGAGTTGCTGTCTTTTGTGCACACTGAAAACAAGTGCGGGGAGATGTATGTTTGGCATCAGTCAATTTGTGTACGTATCAGATGGAAAGGTGTATGGATGGAGTATAATTAGTGGTATTAAGTCGTTCTACAAGTAATTTATGATCATCAATGAGGATGAGAGTCCGTTGTATCAACTATCAAGTTACAAACTTAAGTGTGATATGATTTATGCATGGTAGTGGTACTTGAGTGCACAGTGGGACTGGTTATCTGATAAGGATGGTTATTAACGAGGAAAATAATATGGAATGGGTCCAATATTAGTAAAGGAAGTAAAGCAAAGTAGTTGGCTACAACAAATCATGTTCTAGTTGGAGTTAAGAGGATCCTATATATTGAAGTTCTGCAGTTCGGATTCCATGACAGGGGGTCCAATGTTTGTGTTTGAGATAAAATATTTTGGTGCTTAATTTTGTTTAGATATTGGTTGTATCTCTGATATAGTTGTTATTGGAGTAATATATGCTCTTGGGGCTATATTATGCTCATTGTACGGAATCTGTAATCTTTTGTCCTTATCTCTGCACACATTGTGCTTATGTTAGTGTTTTTTCTCAATATATTTTTCCTTTTAAAAAAAACCTAAACATGGATAACTTTTAAGGTGCTTATTGCTTTTTTCACAACTTCATGTGCAGGTTACAGTGTCTCCTCAGACAACTGTATTATCTAGAGTTGAGTCTGGTAAAGGTTTGACTAGATTAGCTTCATTTCAACATGGTTCTACCCTTGTCCCTCATTTCCGAAGTAAGTTTATGTCTACCGAGACGAATTCTGTTGATTCTTCTGAAGATAGTTCCTTACTAGAACCTGAAGTGCCTCGTCCCGTCAAATCTAAGAGATTAGATAAAACTGCAAGGCACATTATGCAGGCATGTGACTTCACTGTGTTGGTTTAAATGAAGGGATTTGTGTTGTTTAATCATTTGTAAAAATTGTTTGTATTTATTTATATCCTTTAGATTTTAGACAAGGAAGCAGTGGAGGAGGTGAAAGGACAGAGAGAGGTACCTGATATAAAGCCTGGTTATATCGTGCAGCTCAAAGTGGTATGCAAATTTGTTTTTGAAGATGTATTCGTACTTGTGCTTTGTGTGGCTTTTGTTCATCAGAATGATACTATTTTTTGTTTATTGTTATGTCTGATATCATAGGAAGTTCCAGAAAACAAGAGGCGTGTTTCTATTATAAAAGGGATTGTTATTGCAAGGCGTAACTGTGGACTCCATACTACATTCAGACTTAGAAGGATGGTAGCTGGGGTTGGGATTGAGTCTCTATTCCCACTGTAAGTATTACCTTCCATATTTTATGTATATCTGCTTGTAACCGGAGTTTGTAGAACTGGGTTATCATATCTTTATCTGCTTGTATTCGTGCTATTTTGAACTGGTAAAACATAATCCTGCAATTCATGACTCTGTCTGTCGGCTTTTAAGGAGGGTGTTGGTTAGTTACGAAATGCTTTTAAATTGCTTGACTTCTCACGAAAAAAACATTGCTTCACTGAGAACCTGATGGTTATTTGAATTCTAATCACAAGGTCATTGTTTATGCTTTTTTAAAGGCACTTTTGAGCTTACCAGAAACTTATTTAGAAAAATCTTAATATTATTGGAATATGAATTTAATGTGTTTTGTGTTGTGTGTGTATGCATGGAATCTAATTCAACGTGTTTTGTGTTGTGATATGATCTTATTTAAAGTGGATTGTGCTTGAAGTTGTATTACATAAAGGTTAATTCTTATGGGATACATATGACAGGTATTCACCTAACATAAAGGAGATAAAGGTACTGGACAAGAAGAAAGTGAGAAGAGCCAAACTCTACTACCTGAGGGATAAAATGAATGCACTTAGATAAAAAACTAACACTAATCTTTATCATGTGGGAAAAATTTTGTGATTAATAATTTATACTCAGTATCTCCATTTGTATTCACATGCATTCTTCTGTTTTGTTGTCAATTAAGATTCTTTATTTCAATATGGCTTATGAACATCCAAAGTTGTACATTTTCATTCTTCTCTTTAGATCCTGTCGTGTTTTGGAAAGGTAATGTGTGAGAAATCATAATAAGACGAATTCATGTTAAATGTTCTCAAAGGCATGCTATGATTACTTTCCCTGCTGATGTCGAAATGTATAACACTGAAATGGTATTGCAATGACAAAAAAAAAAATAGCGAATAGTTGATAAGTTATTTTATAGCCGTTGATAGTGAATATTTATAAACATATCTTCATCTTTTTTTTTTTTACCTCATTTCATATTTATAATATGAAAGGACAAAAAAATGTTGTGTTCTTGTATTTTTTTATCATTATATTTATATATATTTTTCCATTTTAATTTACATGTGTTATTAATACAAAAAATCTATAAAGTTTTGATTATTTTTTGGATTTTTTCTTAAAATTTTTAAAAATATCAACCCTGTTGAACAGTATCGTCAGTTTGTTTCGGATGATTGCATAATTTGGATCAAAGTATCAAACTGCTTTTTATTGAATTGGATCTATTTTCCTCCAAAAACTAAACTACATACAAGGGCTTTTTCTAACCCGAAAGAGTTGATCAAGTGGTACATGGTGCACCACTTGTCAATTACCCTATAACGAATACGAATACTACAAAATTGACTGTTGGATTGAAAGTTTATATTATATAGATCATTCATACAAATTTAAAAAAAATTGAAAATTATTTGATGTGTTATTGAGACCCACTGAGATTAACGGTTTTCAATAAAAATTCACAAACCGTTAATCTTGATGGGTCTCAATAGCATATCAAATGATTTTCATTTTTTTTCAAAATTGACAAATGTACCACTTGATCAACTCTTTCATGTTAGCATTTAGCCACGGTTATATGGGTTTGTCTAACATGTGCAATTGCACATGTTAAATTAACTAAAAGTAGTAACTATTTATAAAAATCAACGATTATTTATTAAAAAATTATATATTTAATATAAAATGTGTAAGTTCCAATACAAATTTACTATTTAAAACTTCTTAACATGTGCAAATTTGCACATGATAGAAAAACCACCGTTATATTACTAGATGACACAACCTATAAAAATAATTTAGAAAGTTTAAAAATTTATTAGGCGAGATAATTTTATTTATTTTTTGTCAAGTAGTCGGTTGGTTAAAATTCAACTTGAATGAGTTTCTGAGATTCGAACTTCAACTCCTATATATATAATGTGAATATGGCTATATCTTTGTCAAATAAGATAAAAAATAAAAAATAAAAATAAAAACTTAATTTTAAATAGAGTAAAAGCTTTAAATATAGAAAAATAGTTTTGTAGATATAGACAAATAAGAAAAAGCTTACCAAAAAAAAAGACAAATAAGAAAATGACTTAAAAACGACCAACACTCAATCAAAACATTGGTATATTAAATCGGTCTGGTTCATTGAACCTTCTGAGTCACTTGTTTCGACCTAGTCACACCTGTTATTACCGGTGTTGCAAATTTGTGAAAGTTATGTGTCAAAAAAGCAATTTAGTAAAAAAAAATTAAGGGTTTTATTTTGTCACCCTACCCCATTTCTCGCACGCCTTACGTGTTTACCAAAATACCTCCGTCCGCTACATAGGTAACGGATTTCATCCGCCACTTAAGCAACATATGGGAAAAAAATTCAGATTTTCCAACACTTAAGATTGAACCCCCTCCGGGCACTTGTTAAACATATTAAAAAAAATTAAAGATTAAAGTTATTGTTAAAATGACAACTTTTGATAATTTTAAGATATTGAAATACAAATTTTAAAATTAAACTTCTTTTTTAGTATGATTAACTAGTGCATCAGAATACAGTTTAACATTTTCCATTAGAAAATGACTTAAAAACAGCCGACACGGCAACACCCAATCAAAACTTTGATGTATTAACCTGGTCCGGTTCATTAAACCTTCTGAGTCACCCGTTTAAATGCATGCCCGGTTCACAGTTGGACCGGTCCGACCACGAGTGTCATTTCAAAATCCCCCAATCTCGCGGGTGCTTAATTCGGAAACATCAAAGCAATTCAAATTCAAATCCAAAGGTTTTGATTCGCCGTCGTCGTTTCGATGTTTCCCCTTCTTCTCCAATCGCGCATCAAATTCTCCCCGTTCTTCAACAATCCCTAATCCCCATCATCAAATTCTTCAATTCCCCACACTTAATTCTCCCGATTCTCATTCAATTGATATACTATTCTACATTTCTGAATTTTAGGGTTTGTGAAAATGAACTCAGGTGACCAACACAAAGTTTGGGAAATCAGAGCTCTTAAGAGGAAGCCAGGGACAGAACAAGCTCACAAGATGTTGGAGAAGATTGCGAAACAGGTTCAGCCTATTATGCACAAACACAAATGGAGGGTCAAAGTTCTCTCTGAATTCTAGTAATTCATCGCTTCCTTTTTGTGTTTAATTTCATGGGTATTGTAGAAAATAATATGAAATAACGTTAGGGAGAGAAAAGTTTTCAACTTTGAGTGAAAACCATAGGTCTTAATTTAGTTCATGTATTGAAATTTGATATGTTGTTATAAGGACAACAGGGGTTACATTATTGTTGAACTAAAAGCATGTTTGGTTTTACGGTGGTGAAACTGATTTTGAATTTTGATTGAATTGATTTTAGCAAAAATTGAGTTTAAAGTAAAATGGTTTATGTTTTGATACATTTGTATGAAACTGAGTTGAACAATAAATTTGAGCGTAAAAATCACGTTTGGAGGCAAAAATTACAAATCATAGTTTCAAGTGAGAATAAACTCTAGGGGCATAATCCATTCTAATCAAGAACTTGAGAACATGCCAAAATCAATTTTTGTGCTTCAGAGTCACTATTGAGAACATGCCCTTAAACTCATTCATAGGCTCAAAGATTTTTCTTTTATACTTTACTGTGATCTTAGATTATAATAATAAAAACTGTGAAAGAATAGTTTAATAGAAACATTGGTCAAAGAGTGTTGGTGATTGTGTTCCTGTGTGGTTTTGCTTTAAGGTCCCAAATTGTGTTTCCCTATGGGCAAAGAGTGTTGGTGATTTTTTGTTTTCAATATCTTGTGATATATGACCGAAGAACATGTTTACATGATTGTAGCCCAAGCAATCCGGCTCTTTTGGGGGTGAATGTTGGAGCCGGTGTAGAAGTTAAGTTGCGGCTACGGAGGCCAAACAGGGATTCGGACTTTTATCCATTTGATCAAGTTTTAGATACGATGCTTCATGAGCTTTGCCATAATGCACATGGTCCTCATAATGCCAGCTTCTACAAGCTATGGGATGAACTTAGAAAGGTCCATTTTCTCCCTTAACTCTGTTATTGACTGTGCAAAATGGCCATATTAGATTTCTTGCCTTTTGAAATGCAAATTTTTTTCTTCAGACTCTTCCCTGGGGGATTGTACGCGGGCTTCGTTTGTCATATTTCGTTTTTTCAATTGTATTTCTTGTTCACTATTTGTATGCGGGATTCGTTTGTCCATTTTCTCCCTCAACATTTCACATTCTATTTTGAGTAATTGGATTTACTTTTATTGACAAAACATCTTACATAGGACAACTTTCAGTAGATTGCTTATGTTGTTCCTCTATCCATGTCACAGGAATGTGAAGAGTTGTTGGCTAAGGGCATAACTGGCTCTGGGGAGGGGTTTGACCTCCCAGGAAAGCGCTTGGGTGGTTATTCCCGTCAACCTCCACTCTCATCTCTACGTAAAACTGCACTCGCAGCTGCACAAAAGAGATCACAATTGGGATCTCTTCTTCCATCTGGACCTAATCGTATTGGCGGTGATAGTTTCATAATGAAGGCACTTAGTCCAGGACAAGCTGCTGCAATGGCTGCAGAAAGAAGATTACAGGATGACTTATGGTGTGCTTCTCAATCTTGTGATCCTTCAGACCATGAAGATGTTAACAATAACTCTTCTGAAAACCTTATAAATAAGCATAATAATGTGGGAAGCTCAAGACCAACAGACAGTTATACTCTAGCTATGGATCTGACATCTCGGAAAAGAAGTCGTGACAAGGATTCAAGTTTACCAGTTCATCTTGTTCAAAAAAATAGTTTACCAGTTCATTCATCTAGTACCCCTAAATATATTGATTTGACAATGGATACACCAAAAAAGGGATGTGTCAATGAACATCAAACTGGGTCTCAGCGAAGAAGTTTTGGATTAAATATAAGTTCACATTCTCAATCAAATACTCATGCAGGATCTACGTCTGCAAATTTATCAAGTTCACCTGGATCACTATCTGGTGATAATAGAACACTTCATTTTGAAGAACCTGCATCGTGGCAGTGTCTGACTTGCACTCTATTAAATAAAGTAAGCATTCAACTATACAGCTTTCATTCATCACAATTATTTTGTTTTCAATTTTGTGTTGTTACTAAATATATTAAATTAGGGTTTTATTATTTTGTTCTTGAAATAGTGACATGGCTTTATTCTTTCTAAAGAATATAATATAATAATATAATTAACGTTACATATGATCATGTAACATACTTCCTTTTTCTAATGCATTTGATGCAGTCATTAGCCCCTATCTGTGAATTGTGTGGCACGCAACAGCCGAAAGATGTTACTGCAAAGCACAACACTTGGTCTTGTAAATTCTGTACGTTGGAAAACAGTGCAAAGTTGGAGAGATGCTCAGCTTGTGACGAGTGGAGATACTCTAATGGCCCCAACCTTGGTCCTTGACAGAACCGTGTAATAATTTGCTTCATGGGTAAATATAGTTCAATTTTGGCTTTGGTCTACACAAAGTTGTGCATAGCCATCAATTTTTGGCATCCTTGTTTTTTATTTTCTGTATGCCTGTGATGAACTTCAAAATTGGTGCATGGTGTACCTTATTTTATCTCTACTAACGTCAAAATTTGACTTTGATATGCAAACTCCACTAATTCATGGCCACCTTATTTTGAATTTTGGAATTCTCAATATTCTTGCTATTTTATTTTCCTGTTTATTTTATTGACCAACTCAACTTGACTCACCGCTTCAGTTTTGTGCTAAAGAAAAGACTGCAAAACCTTAGATAACTACTTTTGCATTCTTTTGATCTTGAGTAATCTAAGAGATTTCCAATTTGAGTTGCTTATTGGGTTCTTAAAAATGTGTAAAATAAAGCAACTGTTTGATATTTATTTTTCCCCATGGCGAAGAACAGTTGCATTTAGTTGACAGGTTGAGTTCTTTAAAATTAAGCAATGCTACTTTTATAAAGAACAGTTGCATAGAAATAAAAAGTTGTTTTTTATCTTGTAATCAACTAACCTTTAGATAAAAAAGTATGAAATGCTGAGTTGCTTAAAATCTGCCCATTAGAAATGCTCTAACAACAGTCTGAGTTCAAGCCTTTTGGCATTTCTTGTGATATTCACCAATATTTGGTACTTTTTAGAAAGGAGAATTTGTCTAAATATAAGATAATAATCAATTAATCAAGAATAAGTGGCAATAAAGGGCGTGAATGCTAAAATAATCTATCAGCTTTAAGCATTGACAGAGCACATAATAATAGAATCTCACTAAAAACACAATCCAACATCATACATATAAATAAACTATTCCAAACATTATACATGTAATAATGTAATTATGCTGCTCCAAACATAGGTAATACCACTCAAGTTACTGTCGTTATTATTTAAACAATCAAACACATTTTCAATTCATCATACACTTTATAAATCCTCGCCCTTATCACTTGTCTTCGGCACTTTGGTTATAATACCTCTCAGAAGATCAATGTAGAGTGGAAGTTGTGCTATTGCATACAAAGTTACAGGGAAGCAAGTGACTGAATAAATGAGAAACACAATGTGCTTGAATTTTTGGTCAATCAGAAAGAAATGGCCAGAGCAGAAGGCAGTGAACATTGCAACAATGGACAAGAAAAGAGAACTTAATCCCAAAAGAAGTTTCCTTGGCAAATCAATTCTGAAATCTTTAGCTTCTTTTCGAGAAGTGAGTATAGAAAGAAACATTATGAGTGCAGTGACAGAGAAGCAAAGGCCAATTACCGAAGACAAAGCAAATGCATCAAATGCAGGCTTTCCTTCCAATGCTGGTTCTCCTGTTTCACTTCTGTTGCCACCTGGGACAGTGCTTGATGTAGCGAAGGAAACACCGGCAAGGAGTGCCGCCACTACAGAGCAAGATTCAGAAGTGTCCTTGAGCCATTCGCTCCCTTCTTTTACCAGTGATTCATATGATTTCTTGAATAATTCTCCTGCTGTTTGGTCCGATTTGTTGGTTCTAACTGTGAAATGCTCCGGCACTAGTCCTTTAGTATACTGCAACATTGTGCAAAATTATAGGGTTAGATTATATCAAATTAACAACAGAAATTTTATCAATGAAATCATTTCAATTTTCAAAGTAAGCCTCATTAAATACGATGCGATATTTTGGGTGCGTTTCAAAGAGTTTATTTGAGCTTATTTTATATAAGTCTTTGGAAGTACTTTGAAAAATAATTTATGATGCATCATGCTTATATAAAGAAAGAAAGAAAAAAATACCAGAAACCATTTGATATGCCACATCATTTGCAAAGCAGCTCCAGCAATGTGCCAATCTCGATCACTTTTGTTTGTAGCTGCTAAATGTAACACAGTGTTCTCTTCCTTATCTACCCCTTGGATTAAGTTATCAAATATCGCCTTTTTATTACGGTCTTCATACCGTTTCCTTAATGCCTCAACAACATTGGTTCTCCTATTCTCAACTGCTACAAGCAATACATTTTTATTTTCCAAATTAACTTCATATATGGAACTTGGTATTTTTGTTATAAGCTCATTCACTATTTCAACTATGCCATTTCTTGCTGCAGTCAAAATTGGTGTCTCATTTTTCAGTACTTCGATCTTTGGGTCCCCAGTGTCTTTTTTTGACGAAGGGTCTTTTTTTGACGAAGGGTCCCCAGTGTTGTTATCTCCTGCAATGCAAGTTTCAGAAATCTTTGGCTCCTCGATGTTGTTACCTGTGAGTTTCAATTTTGTTATTATCTTCAATATGTTTCATACCGGTTTGGTTAATATGGATTTACACCAACTGTGCATGCTCGTTTTTCTCATCTAAATTTTACATTTGCAGAATTGCAAAGAGACTACTTAAATCGTGTAGATACCTTTATTTGGATTGTAAGCAGCCATAAAATCCGTTCCGCTCACATCTCGAGTTGGTTTGGCGCCACTTCCCAAGTATGATTCATAAGGGTTCTTCATAAATTTGTCCAATAGTTGACCACTCCATTTATGTTTTTGCTTTAGCTTTGTCATTTCTTCGACCCCTTTTAACAAATTTTGAACACATCCATAAAACAATAACAATGGAGATAGTCAAAACAAATTAAGCTTTGAATATGTGTGAGCGCGGCGTGCATGCGAGTGTAGTATAGTAAAACAAACATTAGATCATGAGATTAACTAGGATGGATGAGACACTTACCTACACCTGAAAGGCCAAGGATATAGATGTATGCAAACTTCAAAAACCAAAGACATGTAGCATAGTTTTCTGGAAGAACCTTGCGTTCAGATGGCATTGATATAATAGAACGTTGTTGACGATGCTGCAACTGCAACACTGTGTGTTTCTCTCCTGTATTTTTAGATCCTGCAATATAATAACACAGCTTAATTTTTTGTGGATTGTTTATATATATAAGAACATTTTACACACATATATAATGTTTAAATATGATTTTAGTCCATACGATACAACTATAGGGTTTTTTGTTTTATTTGGATTCAGTTCTCCACATTAAAAAAACTTTGTTTTTAGGATCCGACGTCAACTTATTAGGCACATGACTTGATTTTGTTGGACCACGGGGAAGCTCAGGAAAAAAATCGGGTCAAATGCTCCAAGACCATAAGAGAGGAAGACGCCACATCTCCACCCAAAACATTAAGGCATTAGGTTAATGAGTCACGACTCTTATAAATTCAACATTTTTCCCATTCATAGTCCACGTGGAATTTAACCACTCACACTTAAAACCCAACTGCAGAACATTAAATATAGAGATGTAAAATACAAGATATCAATAAACATATTATTGTAAGAAGTAATGCACGTACCATATGAAGGATAAGCATACTCTAGACATTTTTGAAGAAAGAGGTAACATGTGTCGTAGTTCTTTGGGCATTTGTTGTGCAAGCTTGAATGATGTTGTTTCATTCCATAATATTTGACAGCTTCTTCCACATTTAGGTTTCCCTCAGGTAGACCTTTTGACAGTGTGTCATAATATTAGAGCAACACATTGAATTTTGTAATGCATAAATGTGTTTCTAAAGAACAATACTCTCTAGTATTAAGATTTGATTTGATAGTTAATAACTTGATTGCAAAATGAGAAAATGAAGAAAACACTTACAGTGGTAAAGAATCCTCTTCCACCATATCATCTTGGATCCACTTATGAAGGCTGAAGGCCTAGTAGCAAGAAGTTTGAGAGGACTAAATCCATCTTTGTTCGGCATGACAGCAAGATCAGGATATTTATCTACTATTATAAGTGCCAAATCTGTTGCAGTATACACAAATGTTAAAAATTTAGAGATACAATATTTATAGTGTGTGCATTGCTGCACACGATATAGATCATTTCACGAGTATTGGTTGATCACTTCATCATAAGAACTGAAACAGAAATTTATGTGTGGCTCCTAATATTTCAACTTCGCTCGCTAGTTAGACCTTACCTCAGCATTAGTTTGACTATTCAAGTCATGTCAGCTCACCTCGCTCATTTTGGTCCTACCTTACCACTAGCTTGACTATTCAAGTCATGACAGCTCACCTCGTCAAACCAAGTCCTACCTCAACACTAGTTCTACTGATCAAGTCATGTTAACTTAGATCACCCAATCAGGTTCTACCTTAACACTAGCTTGATTATTCAAGTCATGCCAGCTCACTTCTCTCAACAGGTTCTACCTCAACACCAGTTTGATTGTCCAAGTCATGCCTAACTCGATTTAACCACATCAAGCTCACCCTCATATGGGTTGTGCAAGTGAGTTTGTTGTGGTCTCCCTTCCAAGTGTTTCACGACTTGCCACACAGTGTAGCATCATAAGCTATGTGTGTTCTAACTACATGCGTCTTGTACGAACAACCAATGTCTCTAAAGTGCGTCTCAATTTCACGTGCGACCGTATTCTTATTGGGCGGAAAATGAGGGACTTTGGATCACAACTTAGGTGACCATAGAAAAGCACATTAGGTCACCAAATAAGGACCGTAACAAGGAGGCATTATGAGGTATTTTGATTCTAGCTAGCTTAAACATTGATTCTAGCTCGCTCATTTTTACATGTGTGAATATCTACTATCGTTGACTGTACGTAGTCAGCACATCGATGGTCATTGGATTGAGATTGAACAGCCAGATTTCCGTGCAAATTTCAATTTTGGTTTTTAATAGAAAATCTAAAATACTGAGCTTCAAATTTGAACTGTCACCAATTGCGTGGATCCATGCATGTCATCAACTGCAGGGAATCGGAATTCGAAATTCATATATAGTATGAAGCAGTCTTACCAAAAAATTCTCTCCTGATGGCACAGTGAAGAATACTATCCCCATTTTCTCGAATAAGATCTTTAGAATAAGAATAGCTACTACCACCATCAGCATCACAATCACTCTTATTTGGTTTAAAGTTGAATAGATACACAAACGTTTGTTTTTGCCAAGCCAATGCAGCAAGAAACAAAGGACTTTCTCCATTTTTGTTATGAATATCAATCAAATACTTCCTTTCACCATCTTGTCCTATGATACATTCACATATATCTTTGAATCCTCTTGATGCTGCAAGGTGCAAAGGAGTGTCTCCTTTTTCATTCTTCCTTTCAAGGGCCTCCTTCTTGTTGTGTGTTATGATTGAATTCACAAGATTTCTAACAACTTTTTCATTGTCATCATTTACTGCCACGTGTAGTGCTGTTCCTCTACTTTTGTTGATGACTATTGTGCAAAGTTCAGGATGTGAACTGTATAGTTGCTCTACGTCGTCCCACTGTCCTTGTACTGTGAACATTTTTAGCTTGTCCTCTAGAGATGCATACTTGTCCTCTGGACACACATTTCAAATAGAGTTTATTGTTTTCATACCGGTTATAAGTTGAGCAAAAGATAAAATAGAGGACCAAAAATGTAATTAAGCCATATTTTTTCAATAAACAAGCATGTCATGGCTATAAAGCATGAGTATTCCTAAATTGGTGAAGTATCTGTATTGGGTACGTATTAGTACCGGGTACGTGTATGGTACATATTGATCTATACCTATTTTTATTTGGTTGATTTGAGATGGTGGGTGCAGCAAAAATATATAGGCGGTTAAAAAATCTCTTAAAATATTTTGATATTTTATCTTATTCCAATTATCTCTCATTTTTTATGAAAATAGTCGAGTCAGTAGACAAAAAATTTAAATCTCTAAAGCATGATGATAATAATTCACTTAATAAATAATTTATTTTATATTAATGTACTAGTAGCTTAAATTTTCTAAAAGTGTCGTATTTCGTACTAGTATCCGTATCGGATACTGGTACCGTATTGTACCTAGGCAACATTGGACCCTGGTGAGCTTTCGGAACCCAACTCACTTCAATGTTCTTTGAATGTCCGACTGAAGCGAAGTCGTAACTAACTTCCTATCTATTTCTGCTAAAGTATTCTGATACAACATTGGGAACTGAAAATGTTCATATACGTTTCCAAAAAAACTTAACAAACCGGATAACTAAAAAAAAAAGTTTCCGGTATGAAGCTTGGATACTTACTTTGTTCTCTATTGTGTGTAGCGGGAAACTTTCAAAATTAACTAGAAAAAAGTGGGAAAAAAAATGAAGAGTTTCAATTTATATATAATATGAAGGTATAATTGATGAGCAAAGGATAAATTTTTTCTAAGAGAGGTACTTATTGATCACCATAAATAATTTTTAAAAAAAAAGTACAGACTCATAGTGAAAGTTGAAGTAGATATGAGTTAACTTCTTATCAAATGAGTCGACCGTCGTCAACTATTATTTGTCACAAAAGAAAAATGCTTACCATCCCTAGCGTTTGGACTATCATAAATATAACCTCCCAGTTCAATAATGCTCATGGTGGTCTTCAAGCTTGAAACTCAGATTGAATGAATGGTGAAAGTACAATGTGAGATGAGAAAGAGAAGTGTAGTAGTCCCTATGTTATGCTTCCAAAATATAGTTGAACTTCTTGTTTTTAAATACCAATCATGAAGAGTCCTATGTTATATTTCAAGTGAATTTGAAGGATAGGAGAATATCAAAAGAAATTATTCCATACATGCTTTAGAACACAGAAGCTGAGAATTAAAGTAAAAAAGAAAAAATATATATTCTAAAGAAAAATTGCTTCTCAAGACTACAAGCTAAGTATATTATTATATTTATGATAGTTACAATTCAATAGAACTTATGGTCTAATGTCTTAAAAGTTAAGATTATGTAAATTTCAATATTAATTTAGACCTTGTGAATCATGAATCCCTAAATAAACTTTCACAACTAAATTTCAATATGTAAAACAAGAGTAAATTAAACTCTCACAATTATTAAGTTTTAGCCTATTTAGGGAAAAAAAATATAAGAGTAATGTTATTGGAACAACTTTAATCGACAACTGATCATCTATTTATTTATCTTAAGAGTGAAATTTATAGTTACTAAGTTACTTGACAAAATATATCCGTACTTATGTGAATCATTTGTTGTGATGTATAAGTACGGATAAACACTCGAGGTAAATTCTCATATTTCAACCGGTAACATATGGATCTGGATTCAGTAAATTCAACTGTAGGTGTAGTCGTACAGTCACGAAACTCAAACTTTTGTATTAAAACAAAATAAAAATTGTTTGAAAATCTAAATTGTCTCATCAAGATCAAACGGTTCACAATCTCTAAATGCATACAGTCACGACTTCACAGAATCTGTTCCCATAACCTATGACATTTTCTTTTTCCTTTGAAAAAATTCATTATCTTCATGTGATTCATTATCTTCAATTATCTAAAAAGAAAATAAAAACATTATCGTTGTGAGTTGTGACAACATATAAATAGGAATTGGACTATTCATATACTTTATTTTGCCCTTTTCAACTGCACCTTCCTTACTTCCATAGTAAGCGAGTAAAAATGGGATGTTTGTTCCCTGTTTTTTTATTTCTTTAACTTTAGCCTAAGATGCTGCACCTGTTAAAGCCTTCCTCTATCCTCGTGTTTCTTGTGGTCTTCATCATGGTCTTCGTAATTATATCCATGCAAGAGAAGAGATTATTGATGTTCTATATTAATTATTTGTTTTTTGGTAATAAAAATTAACTGATGTTCTATATATGTCATGTTTATTTGGAAAAACAACTTATTTTACACCATCCAGAAATTTTGATAAGTGGGGTCAAACTTATGTATCATAAATATTTATGGTTTTTTCTACTTTATCTTTTAATATTTGAGGCATTTATCTATCGGCCGTTTGATTTAATGAACGATCCAGATTCTTTTGATGCATGTAATTGTATGTTGTCTGATGTGAAATCAATAGATGGGAGCAATTACTGCGTGCTACTATATCCTTTTATAACAATCGACATTATCTTACCTTCATGTGGGGTCAAAGAGTTAAGTGATTATTGGTTAAAAAAATGATGAAGTGGGGTCAACAGCCCCCATTTAGGTACACAGATCCGTGTCTGCATATAATATAAGTAGGTTATAGTGGACCGTTAAATTTTTTTAGAGAAGTTTCTAATTTGGCTTTTATAGTCGTGTGGGTTTGTCATACTTTTATAATTGTGATTAAGCATTGTTGTTGGACAATTGTTATAAGAAATTGATTGATTTTCTGACTCTCTTCGTATAATACATTTAATGTCAAATGAAGTGTCAAGACTTCATCATCATGTCAACCTCTTGGAGCTCATTTGATTAAGGATTAGGATATTTCAATTCACCACATTTTTTGGGAAGGAAACTTTTGAGCGTATGTGCTTATTAAACCGAATGTTCATCATTCAGAGTCTCTTGCGATCAGTGCTGGAGCCAGAAAATTTATAAAGTCTGGGCAAAATCTCAGTTTAAATAAAAAAATTAATTTTGCACGGAAAAATCTTAATTTTAAACAAAACAAAAATCAATTTTACCTTAAAATGGTGGGAGAATGTTCCTAGTTTTATTGCCGATGATTTTTTCCTCAATAGGACAACTTTGCCTTCTTATAGATTCAATTGATTGTTTTTCTTGGGTTTTGGCCTAGTCCCCCCAATGTTCAGTTGCTTCCATTTCAATAAATTTTTGTGTGTGGTGCTGCAAATGATTGGTAGTGCTTGGGGTGCCAAAATAGTTGGGATGTCAAGTTTCTACAAATAATGCATTTGCACTGCACTAACCTTTTTTATCGAAAGCTCATAAGAATATTAGTTTTGTCTTAAACTAACCCCTAAAATACCAAAAAAAAATTACCATAGTCTGGGCAAGTGGCCGGGCTCGCCGAACTGTAGAACTGCCACTGCATGCGATGGTGTATGAACTATTATCTTATTTCTCTTTAGCGTTACTAGCTGATGATGTAAGGGTATCCTTTATCGGTACATTGTTTTTTTTTTTTTGTAACCAAAAAATATATATAACTAATATAAGTGAAAATATAAATTTTGTATTAACTATAAAAAAAATTAGAGAGAATATCAGCTACTTTTGTTACAGTTCGAGCCCATCTTGACAATCCCGTCTGCCACCTCACAATCTTCTCTACTCCCCTCACTAGTAGAGATTTTGCCTTCCGTGGGAATCAAATCACGTACCTTGGAGTTCAAATACATGTTCAGTCCATTCCCACTATCAATTGTGCCACGTACCCTAGGGTTCAAGTATGTGTTCAATTCATTCCCACTACCAATTGTGCTACTAGGGTATGTGGTAGTGGGAATGGATTGAACACATACTTAAACCCCAAGGTAGATGATTCAATTTCCATGGAAGATAAAAACTCTACTAGTGAGAGGAGTAGAGAAAACCATGAGGTGGCAGCGGGGATTGCAAAGATGGGCCCGAGCTGTTACAACTTTTACTAACACGAATTATATTATTTTTATTATGTGTGAACATAAGAGTTTTATTAATTACTAGTAGTTTTTTTTTGTCAAGTAGTTTAGTGGCTAGAAATTCTACCTTTAAAGTGGATAATTGTTAAAATTTAAAATAAGTCACCTTTAACATATAAATATTATCACATAGATCATTGTCTCATTATGTTGCCTGTATATAGAATTTATGTATCATTATAGTGCGACCTATTTTCTCTTCTTCATATATAATATTTAATATTGCTCTTGTTTGTATTACTTTTAGGAGTATAAGTTGATGAAGAGACACAAGTCTACTTGTCATCTAAATAAAAGCATAAGGAGTATAAGTTGAGGAAGAACCACAAACCTGTTATCTGATTCTTCTTCTTTGTATTTGAGGAGTACTGCGTGCTACAACAACAATTAGTTCATTTAATAGATTCCTTAAAAAAAATAAGTATTAGTATATAAGATGTTAAATTTATTTCTATGAATATTTTTAAAATATCAATTTTTTACTAATATATAATTTAAAGTATTAATAATCAAAGATTGAATTTCCAATTTCAACCCTTATTTACTATTTTTATACTTCAACCTTTTTTTATTTTTATTTTTTTACTATTTTTACAGTTTTAGTTATTCTAATTACTATTACCATGGTTCCAGTAACAATAACACAGTAGCAGCTGAGTGCAGTGAACCCGACCCAAAACAACAAAAACCCTTTCATCCTTTCCCTATGCCACTGCCGCTATCTTGTTTATGTTCATTTCTCGAACCTCATCGTCGCTCTCACAAAGGTATTTTCATTATCATTAACCCTAACGCTAAACCCTTTCTCTAATCGATTATCCTATTAATCACTTTTCTCATCATACAGGTTTAACAAATATCTATCTTCATCGCTGAATCATTTTCGTGGAACAACAGATATGGCGACGGAAGGTGCCAAGAGTTTCGTCCGTCGCGATCGTCTTCGTGAAATCGAATCAAAAGTTCAAAAATGGTGGGAAGAGAAAGAAGTTTTCAAATCTGAACCTGGTGATAAACCACCAGAATCAGGTGAAAAATTCTTCGGAAATTTCCCTTTTCCTTACATGAATGGTTATTTACATCTAGGTCATGCGTTTTCCCTTTCCAAACTTGAATTCGCCGCTGCGTTTCATCGTCTTCGCGGCGCGAATGTGCTTTTACCTTTTGCTTTTCATTGTACTGGTATGCCGATTAAAGCTTCGGCTGATAAACTTGCTAGAGAGATTCAGCAGTTCGGTAATCCTCCGGTTTTCCCGAATGAAGTTGAGGAACAAGAGAGTGTTGTTGCTGTTGTTGAAAATGGTGGTGGTGGTGGTGATGGTAATACTGGTGAGGAAAATGCTGTTGCTGGTAAATTTAAAGGGAAGAAATCAAAAGTTGCTGCAAAATCGGGTGGACAAATTTATCAGTGGGAGATTATGAGGAGTGTTGGGATAACTGATGCTGAGATTTCGGATTTTCAAGATCCTCAAAAGTGGTTAACTTATTTTCCACCGTTGGCTATTGAGGATCTTAAGGCTTTTGGTTTAGGTTGTGATTGGAGGAGGTCGTTTATTACGACCGATATAAATCCTTATTTTGATTCTTTTGTTAGGTGGCAGATGAGGAAGTTGAAGTCGTCAGGGAAGGTTGTTAAGGATGTTAGGTATACTGTTTTTTCGCCTTTGGATGGACAACCCTGTGCTGATCATGATAGAGCTAGTGGTGAAGGTGTTCAGCCACAAGAGTATACGATTATTAAGATGGAGGTGGTATCGCCTTTTCCTGAGAAGCTTAAGGTTTTGGAGGGGAAGAAGGTTTTTCTTGCTGCTGCGACGTTGAGACCTGAGACTATGTATGGTCAAACTAATGCTTGGGTGTTGCCTGATGGGAAATATGGTGCCTTTGAAATCAATGAAACGGAGGTTTTTGTTGTGGCTCATAGGGCCGCGCTTAACCTTGCTTACCAGAACCACTCTATTGTGCCTCAGAAACCAAATTGCTTGCTCGAGCTTAAGGGTCAAGATTTGATTGGGCTTCCACTGAAATCTCCTCTTTCGTTAAATGAGATTATATATGCACTTCCTATGTTGTCTATTTTAATGGATAAAGGTACTGGAGTGGTGACCAGTGTGCCTAGTGATGCTCCTGATGACTACATGGCCTTGCATGATTTGAAGTCGAAACCAGCCTTTAGGGAAAAGTTTGGTGTTAAGGATGAATGGGTGTTACCGTTTGAGGTTCTGCCTATCATTGAAGTTCCACCGTTTGGAAATAAGTGCGCTGAGACAGTTTGCTTGCAGATGAAAATCAAAAGTCAGAATGAGAAAGAAAAGCTTGCAGAAGCCAAGAAACAAACATATTTAAAAGGATTCACTGATGGAACTATGATTGTTGGAGAATTTTCCGGGAAGAAAGTTCAGGAAGTTAAGCCCTTGATTAGGAGCAAGCTTTTGGAAGCAGGTTAGTATTCGACTTCACACGTTTTGTTATACTCTTTTAGTGTAATTCCCTGTTAAAAGTACCAATGTTGTGTAAATTTCAATTTTTTTACCAACTTGGTGCAAGTCAATTAAAACAGCTGAATCATCATTTGCCAATTATGGACAAGTTTTTAAAAAGAACAACCCTGCAAAATTTATACTTGGTGGTTGTCGATTTACAGTTTATCATAAATATTGCCCACCATAAAACCAAGAAACTAGCTTCTTATCAATAACTTGACTTTTGAAGGGTTAGAATACTACATTGTTTTTTGTATTTGGCACTAATATTTTGTCCTTTAATCCAAAGGATATCCATGAAGAATCCCTTCTTTGAATGTAATGAATCAAGGTATAATTAAGAAACATACAATCCTTCAACAGTAAAGTGTTATAGAGTTCTTCCTTCCTTTGTGGAGTGCAAAGTAGCATGAAAATTTTCTTACATTTTAAAAATTCACGTCCTGATTAGTTTTCATCTATTGTTATAAGAGATTTTACTGATATGTCAAATGTTCATGATGTATAAGCACCCCTTCTCTTTTATTCATCATATATGCATGGTTATTTTTTTTATTTTTTTTTATTTTGTTAGTTCGTTGTTTTGAAGTTTGACTTCTTTATGATATTTTTCAAAATAAGACGCTTGTGTTTCCTCAATGATTACAAATAACATTTTGGTTTCGAAATACGACTTCTTTAAGATTTTTGTCTCTCTTGTCCATAACTTCATTATTTTATATTAAATGACAAACAGTCACATTTGATTTAAAAAACAATTACTTATACATGATACATCATCAGTATGAGTATGACTCTCTTCTATAATTTTGTATTGAAGATGTACGACGTGCTCCAAGTAAATTTTATGAATCCTGCACTACATTGGTAATTTTAGAAGGAATTTACAGTAAAAGAGTAAAAAAAAAGTCTTCACATTTTCAAATATGGATAGTCTATTAATCTTATTATCCTCATAAATCTCAAAACTCGTAAGAATTTTCTCCCACTTACTATTTAACACAATTAGAGGTTGATTTTTCAAAATATTATAACAATATACTGCATTGTTAAATGAAATATGAAAGTGATTTTGCACTAATAATGAACTAAAATTAATTAATTTATTTATTTTTGCACATAAATATTGTTATTTATTTATTTATTTTTCTAGTGGCTGTATTATCCCGAGTCATCTTGTTCTCATAAATTTTTGGTTTTTCACTTCTAGGTCAAGCTATTGTATACAGTGAGCCAGAGAAGCGGGTGATGTCAAGATCCGGCGATGAATGTGTTGTAGCTCTGACAGATCAGTGGTATATTACATATGGGGAATCGGAGTGGAAGAGGTTAACTGATGAATGTCTATCTAACATGAGCCTGTATTCTGATGAGACGCGACATGGATTTGAGCATACTTTAGGCTGGTTGAACCAGTGGGCTTGCTCACGATCATTTGGTCTTGGCACACGCATACCGTGGGATGAACAGTTTCTAGTCGAATCTTTATCGGACTCCACCATTTACATGGCTTATTACACCATTGCACACTATTTGCAGAACGGTAATATGTATGGAACCAGTCAATCATCTATCAAACCTCAACAACTGACTGATGATGTCTGGGATTATATTTTCTGTGGTGGACCTTTACCTAAGTCCACTGACATTGAATCATCCCTTTTAGAAAAAATGAAGCTAGAGTTTGAGTACTGGTATCCATTTGATCTTAGGGTTTCTGGTAAAGATCTCATCCAAAATCATCTCACTTTTTGCATTTACAATCATACTGCAATTTTCCCCGAGCGTCACTGGCCTCGTGGGTTTAGATGCAATGGCCACATAATGCTCAATTCTGAAAAAATGTCCAAGTCCACCGGAAATTTTAGAACTGTTCGTCAGGCAATTGAGGAATTTTCTGCTGATGCTACACGGTTCTCTTTGGCTGATGCTGGTGATGGTGTTGACGATGCCAATTTTGTCTTTGAGACAGCAAATGCGGCAATTCTCAGGCTCACCAAAGAGCTTGCTTGGTATGAAGAGAATTTGGCTGCAGAAGCTACTTTGAGAACTGGTCCACCCTCTATTTATGCTGATCGTGTGTTTGCAAATGAAATTAACATTGCTGTTAAAACAACTGAGCAAAATTACTCCAACTATATGTTTCGAGAAGCCCTCAAGTCTGGCTTTTATGATCTTCAAGCTGCCAGGGATGAATATAGATTGTCATGTGGGGTTGGTGGTCTCAATCGTGATTTGGTCTGGCGTTTTATGGATGTGCAGACACGTCTGCTAGCACCTATCTGTCCGCATTATGCAGAGTTTATTTGGAGAGAGCTTTTGAAGAAGGATGGTTTTGTGGTGAAGGCAGGTTGGCCAACAGCGGATGCTCCTGACCTTACTCTAAAGAGTGCCAACAAATATCTACAGGATTCTATTGTTCTGGTAAGGAAGTTGCTTCAGAAGCAACTTTCAGGCTCAAAGAAAGGAAATAAGAAAGGCGCTCCAGTTGCACCCCCAAAAGAAATCAAGTTAACATGCTTGATATATGTCAATGAACAATTTGATGGTTGGAAAGCTGAGTGCCTCAATATTCTCCGGAATAGTTTTAACAAAGATACTCGAACTTTTGCTCCAGATTCCGACATAATGGAGGCTTTACAACAGAGTTCTGTGGGCCAATCTTCTGAATTTAAACGAACTCAAAAGTTATGCATGCCTTTCTTGAGGTTTAAGAAGGATGAAGCAATTGCACTTGGGCCCCAAGCCCTGGATTTGAGATTGCCATTTGGAGAAATTGAGGTTCTTCGGGAAAACTTGGACTTGATCAAGAGACAGATAGGTTCAAAAGATGTGGAAGATGTGGAAATTTTATCTGCAGCAGATGCTGATTCTGTGGCTAAAGCTGGACCTAGTGCATCTGTACTAAGAGATAATCCTCCATCCCCTGGAAGTCCTACTGCCATCTTCTTACCTAAGTAACTCTTGGGTAAATTTCTAGAAATTTCCTCTTGCTTAAAATGGGTCACGCTTCCTATTTTTTCCATTTAGACATGAACGTAGTTTATCTCTTCCTCTGATATATGGGGTCAGTTAAGTTTTTGTTCAGTTTAAGGGCGAACCTTCAGTGTTGTGACTTGTGATGCTTGTCTTGATCTGACTTACTTTAGTGTTGTGACGCCTGTCTTGATAGTTGATTTGACTTGAAGATTAGTTTTGTTTTCTTTCATATTTTGTCATGTTCTCTTTTTCGATGGTGCATCATCCTTCCCCAACCTATGAATTATTCAGAGTTTAATCCCCAATTCCAATAAAAATATCATTCACTTAGCCCGTTTCATAGTATTTAATATTTGTTGATTGAAATTTGGATGGGTGTTTATGGAAAGATGCTCTTAAGGTCTAGTTTTATGGATTTGATTTAGTTGCTTTTAAGGTGTAATTTTGTTTCCCCCAATGTAGTGGTTTTCATGGAAAAAAAATGATTTAGAACTAGAAGTAAAATCCTTTAGAGACAAAACTGAGGGGTGAGGTACGGAAATGCTGGTAGAAGACTCTTACTCGTAATACAAAACATTTCCATAAACTGAAAAGCAGAAGCCTTGAGCTCATTCCCTTTTGTAATTTGACAATACAAACAGGTCATGGGCTTATAACAACTGTTTGTTAATGTCACTTTTCATAAATGCATTTTCAAATCTCACTTCATGGAATTGTATACTAGTTTTAAAAAAAAAACTAATGCATCCCCTTTTCGGTTTCATATTGCAGGATCTCAACAAAATGAAGATATCTTAATGATTTGAACCACAGTCGGCAAGTTTGTTTCTGTTGGCAGAAATCCTTGTGAGAACAGGGGCTGAAGTTTTGTAACATCTGTTTTGCAATTATTAATTTACGATCGTAGTACAGTTGCATTAGACTGACCAGATTAATTTGTTTTGCTTTATATTTTGTTTTTAGTATTGTTTACTGGTATGTTGTTCTGTCAGAAAGGTTGTTCGAAGTTTTTTATTTGGATCGTTGATTTTTTAAATTTGAGAATTTTATGTGATAATATTAAGCAACTAAGGTAACACGAGTTTAGATGCTAATTCTCTCATTATTATGTTTAAAATGAGAACCTGATCCTCATGTTTAGAAGCTTATACATGCTTTAAATCATAATACACAAGTTGATATTGATATATAGTTATAGCCATTCGAATTGTTGCATGATACAATGTTCAATAGAGCTGTGTGCTCCCCAAGTATTTTTTTATGCTCCCATTCTAATATTGACTTTGTGAACTCCTACACTAAATAATATTTTCTAAATGAAATCTTCAATTGAGCCCTTTATGAAATTTTTATATTTGTCACATTTATTTCCTTTACCATTTAAAGGATTTTAAAATACTTTTCTCTTTTAGTAAGAAGAAAATAATACTTTTCTCTTGTCGGTTGTTGAATAAAGTCAATTTTTAAATTTTGAGAAGTAACAAAATTAATGTCCATCTATTTTTTTTTACGAAAAATGTCCTTCTATTTAATCTATTTAAATAATAAAAATTACATTTATTATATTTATATTTATTTATTACAATGAGTATTAACTTTAATTTATATTATTATATGTGTAGTATATAATTGTAGTAGATTCTAGTTTTTTTTTTAATAATCTCTTAAGCTGTAGATCAAAGACCACTTCAGAGTTCAGATCATGTTTTTTTTAATAATATTCACATCACAGATTATCATGCCATAAACACTTAATTAAAATATATAACCAAATATTTCCTCAATATTTCTATTTTTGATAAAAACACATCCTCAATATTGAAAATAAGTAGGTTTGCAATTCTTAAAAGAGAGGAGCTTTGTATGGTGCACATGAATTCTGAGTAACATATCCTTTTATTATTATTTATTATTTTATTAAAAAACAAATAGAGTTATCTCAATTTTTTTTCTTAAAAGAAAAATCTCATGGTTTTATTTACATCTACTACTCAACAAACACACAACAAGTCCCCACTTCCCCCTTCCTCCTATTTCTAATTCACCTCCCTCCACCTACATTGGATTCACATCTACACCACCCCCTGCAACCTTCTCCATTTCCATGGCCATGTCCATGGCAGTTTCAAGCTACTCTCTTTCTTCCTCTTCATCATCATCATCATCATCATCTCTAATCTCACACTCTCTTCAACGTTCTCACTCAACGACCGCCACCTCAACCCCCTCTTTTTCCACTCTCCCACTTTCAACACCAGCTAGTTTACTCAAGATTTTGCTCTAAAGGTTCAATCTTTATGTTGTTAACTTCGTTTTCTTTCTCTAAATTTGGATACCCTTTTGCCCATTTTGCTTGTTTTTCATCTCCTTAGCTCCCAAATACTCAACAGTCCTATGTATGCTTGTTGGGTTTTTCAGCATCCGGATCAGTTTTCCAGAAGGGTTTTTCTCTGATCTGATTGTAGACAGTTTTTTCTGGCTTTAGTCAATTCATAGGATCTTCTATTTTTGCAGAGGATCCTGTCTCTTTTGAGGCTTTTGAGATTGAGAAAGAAAAAAAAAAGGGGTCATTTTAGGTGATGTTTTTCTTTGATTGCCAAATCCCTTATTAATATCTGAGATTTTTTGTTTTTTTGTTTTTGTTAGATTTCATTTGGAAAGACATGTTTGATTAGGGTTTTGATTGTACTGTGATTTTGAGGATTCTGGTTAGTTTTATGTTGTAAGCATATTTGTGTTTTCCTTAGTAGCTTTTCCTAGGTGTGTGTGTGAGGTAGCTGAGGTTTTTCAGAGGGTTATTTGTTTTTCATGATGATGGTATGCTATAAGGTTGTTACTTTGTGACAATTGAATTAAGGGTCTAGGTTGGATCCTATACCATTTTTTTTGAAATTAAGTGCATGTCTAGTGTTGGTCTTATCTTCAAGATGACGGTGGACGATCGGTGTTTTGTGGAATGGAAAGAGCAATTTGTTTCACAAGAGCGTGGGCATCGTATAGTTCACTATTACTTTAAGGATTCTGCTGGAGAATCATTCCTTGCAGTTATTGGCACTGAGAGGAGTGTTAGACATATGTGCTATGTTATTGCTGAGGAGTTTCTGGAAATTTGTGGATTGGAAATTCCGCCTGGTTTCAAATGGAGATCTAGAAGAGAGGTTGTTGATTGGCTAACGTCGATGCTTTCAAAGCAGCATCCACAGGAAGATAGAAATGGTAAGTTGATATTTCGTAGTTCTAATCTGATCAGGTGTTGCCATATATAGTTAGTTGTTTTGATCATTGTAGTGTTGTCAATCGCTGAAAACAACTGTTTGTTAAATTCCTCTACGCAGTATATTTGACAACATTTTATACTAAACAAATAGTTTATCGCATAACAATAGTGATTTATTCAAATTTTGCTACACTTTAGCGCTAAAGCGACACTATAGCCGCTATTTAACAATACTGGATCATTGTAAGTTGAAAAGTAATATGTAAGCTAACAATATAAGGATGCAATGGTTTATGTGATACAATCAAATGATATAGACTTATGAGCAATGATATCTGCTTTTGTCTGAAACAGCAGTAATATCGATGTGGTTCAACAAATATTTTTGCCATTATCTGTAGTAGAAGAGAAGTACATAATACTTGATGTTTAAGTAAGTTTATCATTTTTTTGGATTTCAAATTACAGTATGGCTTGCTCATGGGATAAAAAATGGCAGTGTCAAAGAAGTTAGTGCAAAAATGGTGGATGACAAGGTATTACCCTTTTTGTTTATTTTTCCTTATTTTCTTTCTCGAATTCATGTGCTGTTTCCGATGAATGTTTCTGACACCCACATACTCCTCTTTCTCAGGACATTCCAATGAGTAACTCCAAATTATCCAATTCAGACATTGCTTGGTCAGGACTTGCGTGGACATGTGGCAAACAACTCAAACATTATCCCTCTTTTTGCAGGAATGGCATCCAAATAGGAGTAAGAAGCCTTTGAACTAAAAATCAAGAGAATTATCATTGTTGACTTTGTGATACAATACAAACATAATACTTAGATTGTTTTTTAATCTTGCGTTTACATTCTTTCTGATACTCAGATTCAATCCTTTGTCTTCGTCATGGGCAATGGAGAGAACCATTATGTTGCTTATTTAGAGGATATGTATGAAGACAAGAGGGGGCAGAAAAAGGTTAAAGTAAGGTGGTTTCACCACAATCAGGAAGTCAAGGGTGCAATTCCCGTACGAAATCCTCACCCTCGGGAAGTTTTCATCACATCTTATTCTCAAGTCATCAGTGCAGAGTGTGTTGATGGACCTGCCACAGTCTTAACTCGTCAACATTATGAAAAATGCACGCCTTATTTTTCTCCCACTTCCAAAGACAGAATACATTTGTGCTTTCGGCAATTAAAAGGCAACAAAGTCAAGCCTTTTGACTTAAGTAAACTGCGCGGCTACTATACTCAGCCAGCACTTTCTTCCTTGCAAGTTGATACTATCAACAACACCGAGTCTCAGAGCAACAGCCTCACGGGAGAAGATGACGATTTGGATGTTGGTGAGGATACAAAGAGAGGAGATAAGAGGAGTAGAAGTAATGGTCGACAAGGGGTTAGGAAGTTGATTAAAAGTAATCAAATGATGGGATACCAAACTTTTCAGGTTGTAAATTATGCTAGGCCAGATAGGAGATTGCTTTCTTTGAAACAGGATGAATGTAAACCTTGGTATAACCTGACATGCAAAGTTGATGACAAGATAGAGGTACTCAGTCAAGATAGTGGCATCCGAGGCTGTTGGTTTAGGTGTACAGTTCTACAGGTTGCTCGCAAACAGCTGAAAGTTCAATATGATGATGTTCAGGATGAAGACGGAAGTGGAAATCTTGAGGTATAATCAAACTTTTGAGAGGTTCTAATTTCATTTTTTATGTTAGTACTTGAAGCTATCTTTAATATGTACATAAATAAAAGGGGTCCGTGTTTAAGTTTTTATCTTAATAAAAGGGCAGTGTGATGCTATAAAAGCTTTTGCTATGACTAGATCTAGAGAAAAGCTGAACCCATTGATGGTCTATTATAGGCAATCTTACTTTGCATTCACAAGTTGATTCCATAACACAAATTTTTGACCTCCTACTCTCCTCTAGTTGTATGGTGACAATCCCAACTGTCGTACCAAGGCTCCGTTTATTTATGGTTTTATCACAACCTAAAAAAACACATTGAAGGTTTCGTAGTTTTAGAAACTAAGTAATAAGCTCTTTACTAATTGTAGATGGTAATGGCCAATAACATGAATTGGAATGACCAGTAAAATGTGATCTCCCACCGTCCAATAATATGTGATTCATTTGCAACAAAATCTGTCCCAAAATGAATAGCCATTTCAATTTTAGATGGAATATTAGTAATTATTTTTTCCCCAATTGTACTCTGTAATTAATGATTAATACTAGCATCATTCCCTAGGCAATATCTTTCACTTTGTATTTATGACAAGAGTGAATACACCAATACTTGATAAGGGTAATTTAGTAAAAGTATTATGCTCTCGTTCATTTATACACTTTTCTTAATCTGTTTAAATCGACAAACAAGTCACTCCTTAGGAGACAAAAGGAGTATTGGTTTTGCCTCTAGCGATATATCTTGGAGAAATAGAGCTAAGGCCCCAAATCTAAAACAAAATACTTCAAAGAAATGATTGATTATATTCCCTTAATGCATAACATTTACTCTCCTCACTTTGAATTCAAAACTTCATCTTGATCTCCTTTGTTTAGGAGTGGATCCCTGCTTTTAAGTTGGCCAAGCCTGATAAACTTGAGATGAGACAACCTGGCCGATCCACCATCAGGCCAGCTCCACCTAATGAAGAACAAGAAGTGATTGTCGAAGTTGGAACTGCCGTTGATGCATGGTGGAGTGATGGCTGGTGGGAGGGCGTTGTAACTACAATTGACAACTGTGGTGATGACAGTGTTCAAGTCTACTTGCCTGGTATGCTATTTTATCGTTACATTTATCCCTATAAGCCCTGTTTGGATAATAAACAACTCACTTAAGCCCCTATAACATACGCATAAGTTATTTATATAACAAAAGATAAAATAAAGTCAATCTGTTTATATATAAGCTATAAGCTGTTTCCATAAGCTATTCTAGAAAGCTTATAGAAATAAACTGAAGAAACTTACGAACATTCTACAAGTTATTTCCATAAGCTCTCCCGAACAATCTCACAAGTGGTTATGTTAGTAGATAAGTTCAAATAAATCAATTCAAACATGCCTTAAAATTTGTCATCCTTCTCCAATTTGTACAACAACCAAGCCTTATCCCCACTAGGTGGGCTCAGCTACATGGATCAAACGGCGCCTTAATGTTCTATCATATTACCATATTCCTGTTCAACTCGATAGTCTCTAGATCTTTCTTAATAGTTTCTCTTAAAGTTTTTCTAGGTCTTCCGCTGCTCCTAGTGATTTGACTACCCTCCATCTGATCTACTCCCCTTGTAATAGTTTTTTTTTTTTTTTTTTTTGTGGTATCAGGTGAAAGCTTGCAAGTTACAGTACATAAGAAGGATTTAAGAATATCTAGAGATTGGTTAGGTGGCACTTGGATTAATATAAAGGCAAAGCCTGATATAACTCCAACAATATTAACCACTAATAGCTTTAACACAAACCTCACCATGTCTCCATCTATGGCTAAAGACGCAGACTCAGTTGGTTTTGCTAATTCATGTCATGAAGTTCCTGCTGGTGAGAAGTCTAATGAACCTGATATTGTTGAAGAGAAACTTGTATGCTATAGTGTTGCTGAAGATAAGGTTTGTGTCCAAGATGATAAACCACCTTCAGAAAAAAGTACAGATATTGAAGATAATGGTAGTAATAATGATAAGGACAACAATGAGAATGGTGATAACAAGAATGGTAATGATGAAAATAGCGATGTTGTGGAGGTGATTGTGACTTCGGGAGCTGACTGTAAAGGTGTAGAACTAATGGATGTGGCCGTGTAATCAATTTTTTAGAAATCATGCATAAACATATGATGTCGCTGAGCATAGTTTTAAATTGCAGATTGCAACTGCAATTGAGGCTACTATTACGACTGCATTCACAACATGACTGCAGACGCTATTTAAAACCATGGTCCTGATTGTAGAGTCTTGCCATCATTTTCATGCTTTGTTGTAATCTGTGTTTCAATGTTACTCTGTTAGAATGTAATGTAAATAGTAGTTACAAGGGATATGGTTAAGCTGATTGATTTTTAACTTCTTTAGTTGCCTTAATAGATGTACAGTGTTGAGTGTAACTTAGGAGTGTTTGTTTTTGTCCTTTCAGTTGGTTGTAGTAGAAGTAGATTTCTTTTGTATGAGACAAATATTGTTGAGTAATTTCACATTTTATATGACTAGTTTCAATTATGTTACAACATTTTTGAGTATCTTAAAAGCGCTGTCTTTGTTTTTTGGGTTAATTATATTTTTTACAAGGTTTGATTTTAGTCCTTTGAGCTTAATTTTGTTCAATTTAAAACACATATATCTGATTTGATGTGCAAAACACACTCGAAATTGCTCCTGAATTGGAATCCAAATAATCTCTTCATCTTCCTTATTCCATCATTCCCTGCCCCGTTTCTCTCCCTAGGTTGACAGTGTAAAGAAATAAATAAAATTGTGTCCAAACTCCAAAGTTAATCCCTCTGTTTTTTTTATAATTGTCGAATTTTGTTAGATTTAACGTTTCTAATTAACTGTCTATTTAGTGTTTTAAGGATACGATTTGTCAATTTACCCTTTGTCAATTACTCTTTATCATTTTTATTAAAACTAATTAATGCTGTATATTTGGAAAACTAATGTTTTTTCTTTAAATTTTTTTTGGGTACATAACATATTAAATATATTTTGTTTTTTTTGTACATAATATATTAAATTTATTGGAAAGAAAAAGTGTGTGCAAAAATATAGGAATTTATTGGTGAATTAAAATTAGGGTATAATAGTAAGATAATGTGCAAAAATACACTTTCTTAATTTGATGTTACTATTATAAATGGACACTTATAAAAAAAAACGGAGGGAGTAATTTTTTGTAAAAATTTAGTTAAAATTTGAAGTTGGATTTGATTAAATAGAAGAGAATAGTTTTTTACTGTGTAAATAACTAAATCAAGCCAGTACAAAAAGTAAAACAATTGGAAGTATAACATTAGACCTTACCTCTTAATTTTTTTATAATATTACATCTTAATTATTTGTGTAGAAAGTTGTTCAATTAAAATATAAAAAATGATTTGATCTAAAAGAAGATGGTAATCTATTACGGTATGAAGAAATAAATCAAGCGTGCGTAAAAAGTAAAGCAATTGAGACTATAATATTAGGTCTCGCGTCTTAATTATATGTATAAAAAGTTCAATTAAAATTTCAAGATAGATTTAATCTAATATAATATAATAGAGTAATTTTTTATATTATGGAGATTATAATATTAGGAGTGCATTTGATCTGCTAAAAAACAGGGGACTGGACATGACAACTTTTATTGTACCCTGTTTGATTCAGAAACGGTTTATGGGACTGGACAAATAAGCAGTACGGGAATAGACAAAAACAAGAATTTTTGTCCCCTACTAAACCACAGTACAACTTTTTGTCCACCGTACAACTATAAAAAATACGAAAATACCCATCTTATTTTCAAATATAAAAAATATTATCTCTCTATCTCTCTCCAATGCAGTTTTGTCCTGTCCTATATTATCTTGTTCTGTCCTGTCCTGTACTGTTCTGTCCTGTCCAGTACCTACTGTTTTACAAATCAAACGCACCCTAGGTCTCACATTGTGTTGATACATTTGATTTCAAATTTAAAAAAAAAAAATTAATAGACAATATCTTTATGACGAAAAACATATGTGATATATAATATGGGAAATTCTACGTGGTATATAATATAATATAGATACGGATAGATTTCCTTTGCTTAAAAAAACAAATTGGCCACCAAACGGTCCACATTGAACGTATGTTTGACTAAGTGTGATATTTATTTTTTTTGGTCAAGGACTAAGTGTAATATTTAATTTTGAATTTTAAATTTTAAATGCCACGATATAAGTTTGTTACATGATTAAAAGAAAAACAAAATTTGTTACCTATTTATTAAAACTTGCCCTTACTTTTCCATGATGATAAGGTTAATCTTTTTAACTTTTTTGACGCAAAATCATGTGACCAAGTATCTATAAATATCATAATAACCTGATCAAATAATTTATTTTCTCATATGGCTTTCACTCAAAAACTTCTCTTATTTCTCACATTCTTCATTCAAATAAAATATACACAACCATGTATTTTCGCGAAGCTTGGAACCACCATTCATAGTATTCAAAAGGATCAAAACCTTACCACCTCAAAACCATGCAACACATACACTTTCCCTAACGACCTTAACTATGCAACATGCAACGATTTACCCGTCTTAGAATCCTCTTTGCATTGGAATTACTATCCAAAAACTAACAAAGTTGATATTGCATTCAAGAAAAACAATGCAAAAGATTCAAGTTGGATTGCTTGGGCCATAAACCTTGACTCAAAGGGTATGATAGGATCACAAGCCCTAATCGGTTATCGGAGATCTGATGGAAGTTTCAAAGCATATACATCGTCGATAACAAGTTATGCAACTATGTTACAAGAGGGTAATCTTAGTTTCCCCGTTTACGATGTTTCGGGTATGTATGTAAACGGTAGCATGATTATTTTTGCAAGTTTGGAACTTCCTAGGAACACAAGTTTGTTTAATCACGTTTGGCAAGAAGGATTGGTATCTGATGATGGAAGTTTGAGAGCACATGCAATGACGGGACCTAATGTTCAAAGTTTTGGAACTTTGGATTTTAAATCAGGAATTGTTTCTAAGAATGTTGGTGGAAAATTGAAGTCAAGAACCATGTTAAGAAACGTAAGTAACATACTCTTATTTTTTTTTTTTTTATAATTTACTTATTAATTTAGGTGATCATCTTCTATTTTTTAATGGATGCATTATAACATGAAAAATATGGAGAACTCAAAAGAAAAAAACAAACAATATAAATTAATGCCTATTAAAGGAGTGTGCATATTAATTTATTTTTAGCAAACCTAATACTTTAATGAAGAGATTAATATTGTAGATTTGTTAATGTTGTTGTTTTTTAAATCTGTATTTCAACTTTGTTTTTTTTTAGAGATTAATATTGTAGATGTGTTAATGTTGTTTTTCAAATCTGTATTTCAACTTTGTTTTTTTAGATAAACAACTTTTTTTTTTTGGCAAGGTTTGTTTTGTTGAGGTAATTTTGGAAAGGTTTTGTTTTAGATAAGCAATTTGGTTTGTTATATTAATTTAAATTTTTATACATATGCTATCTTATCTTCATCGTATAATTTGATGCAAATAAATCATAGAAGAAACAAAGGGTTATATGGATCTACTTGCTTTTAGGAAACCTAAAATTATTTTTTGCCTAGAAAATATTGCAGTCTTTTTTTATAGAAAAATATTACATTATTCTCATGATATAAAATATTTTCTCATGAAATAATGAAAATTCTTTTTCTTACTCCGTATTATTATTTTAAATATTTGTTATACTTTTAAAAAAAACAAACTATTTGTTATACAATTTTTTAAAATAAAAAACAAAGTAAAGTACCCGTGAAAAAATATTTGTTGGTAGATGTAATTTTTTTTTTGCTTGAATCGTTTGTTTAAACATGTCTCGTCTTCTTTTTTTTTCTTTTTTTTTTATAATTAAACATGTCACCTGTAATATAGGATATATTTATGTTATTAATTATGCACACTTTGTCTCAATAGGTACATGGAATCTTGAATGCTATAAGTTGGGGAACACTAATGCCAATTGGAGTAATATTAGCTCGCTACTTGAAGTCATTTGATGGATCAATTGGCCCAATATGGTTTCACTTGCATAGAGCATGTCAATCTATAGCATTAGTAATTGGCACTATTGGTTTTGGTACTGGCTTATATATGGGAAATCAATCGGGACAACATGATACTCCACATAGATGTGTTGGAATAACTCTAATGACTTTAGCACTCGCCCAAGTTTGTGTTGCATTTTGTCTTAGGCCAAAGAAGGATCACAAACATAGGATATGGTGGAACATTTTTCATATTATAGTTGGTTATTCAACTATTATCTTAGCTGTGTGGAATGTCTTCAAAGGTTTTGACATATTGGTTTATAGGTTGAAGGGCATTGATGTGATGTGGAGAAATATTTATGCTTGGGTAATTGGATTTTTGGGTTTAACTGCTTTTTGTTTAGAGGTAGTAACTTGGATCAGGCTATGGATTAAGAAGGAGAAGAAGACCCAAGAACTTGATGTCTAGACTAAATGTTTGTTTATAAAATTATAGTGATTTTATTCAAAATTATTGTTTGTTTGCTAGTTTTAACACCAATTTGCTTGTCATTTAATTTTGTTAGCTACTACTTGAAGTATTTGGAAATTCTGTAATAATATTTTGTTCTGTGGAAGTTGTAAATTTATTTGCTATGGTTAATCAGAATATTTTGTATCTTTCCGTGTTATAAGAATTGAACAATAAAAAGTGACAGTTTTTTTAATAATTAACTATACAATAAAATAGGATAAGCTATTATGCTCTTAGTTCACAAAAAAAATCAAAATAGGATATGAATATGAATCTAAAGAGAATTTGTACTAAATCAAAACTAATTCTTCAAGGTGAAATAAATGATCACCACTAAGACAAAGAAACAAAATATATCGCAACAAGATGGAAAAATAAAATACATTGTACCAAAACGAAAAATCAAAACAAATATACGAAATCACACTTTTTTTTTAAAAGGCAAAAAGCAAATATATTAAAACAAGGTTTAATTACACTTTTGGTCCTTTATCCTTATTTTAGGTTTCAAATTGGTCCCTTATCTTTTAAAAGTTTCAAGTTGGTCCCTTATCTTTATTTTAAGTTTCAAGTTGGTCTCTTCCGTCAATTTTTTAACTATTTCCGTTAAATTTGGACACGTGGCAAACTAATTTGGACACGTGACACACTTGGACATATGACACGTGTCCAATTTTAACGGTAACAGTAAACAAATTGACGGAAGGGACCAACTTGAAACCTAAAATAAAGATAAGGGACCTACTTGAAACTTTTAAAAGATAAAGGATCAATTTAAAACCTAAAATAAAGATAAGGGATCAAAAGTGTAATTAAGTCGTAAAACAACCCTTACCATAAGGTATGCTACAGGGATATAAGATGTCCAAGGTTTCAATGTTTGAAAAATTACTAAAATACATGAACATTACCACACCCAAAATGAAACTCTCCCATCACATCAAAAGTCAGAAGACCAAATTATATGAACACCATGCTTTACTTTGCTCCACTTAATCACAGTCTCAAAATCAGTAGTGAGCAGCCACACATTCTGCAACAAAAAAAAAAAATCAGAAGATAATGTCGAGAAATTGGACCTCTTGGATCTCGTTCCGAGTCACTAATGATCTACCTGACTCACAAAGAAAAGATGTGATGTATCATCTTCTTCGTTCGCCAACCGAACAAAGATTTTAAGATCAACAAAGCTGCCACAATAACTCAGATATCTCCTAAGCCAACTATACTTTGATTGCAATCCACTGAATCAAAATCCATTTCTCTAAAAACTCAACTTGCAGAGATTCCAAATCACTTAGATGATTACACCTAAAATGTAAGGCTGTTTTCTATCTTAAGCACAACACACTTCAACAATTTGACCAGTATCTAAATTCTAAAACCAGGATGTTCCCCAACTAGATTAAGAATATACTCCTTAGAGGGCAACCTAAACAATCATTGTCCAAAGCAATATGATTACATTAATTACTCCTAAGCAGTTTAGTGGATTTTTTCATCCATGATGCTATGAGATATCTATGTTAGATAATAGTATTTGAGCTTAAGATAATGGGCTTTCATGTTTAGACGTTAGTAGTATAGTCTTTTAGGGTTTATTATATACATTCTCTTTGTAATTTTTATTTTATTAAGCAATGCTAATGTGATGTTATTGGAACTCTAGCCGTTTTCTCTTCTATTTTGTATCTCTGTTGTTAACAATCTAAATCATAAAGTTGAAAGTACCAGAGATTCCTAGAGGCATACCATCTGAAAAGCTTTCCTGACCAATTGGTTAGATCAAGAAAACTGCAGTAGCTGATGAAAACTTAGTTCCCACACAAAATCTCCCCGAAAAGCTTGTTACATTTCGGATTGGCTGTCTTGTGTTTCTAATGAGGTAAGTTCTTATTTTTGTTATATAGCCACTTCCAAGACAACAATTTAGTTTGCTCAAGAATTGCGTCGATAGAAGTTTCCTTTTCCTGCAAAATACTGTAACAAAATTCCTGCCCCTCCAAATTGACCATATACAAGTGAACAAATTATGCTAATATTACTTTCAAACTCCTTGCTTCTATTCAACAATCCTACAAATAAATTAAGATGCACGAAACAGGTTTATGACAGACCAAGTTTTAACTCCCAACCATCTATCTACCTCCATCCAAACTCTAGATAATAATGGACATTTCAAGAATAGGTGTCTTGTCGATTCCTTCTCTCCACATTCCTCCGCACAAAGAACTTCCTCCTCGCCAATTATCACTCTTTTTACTAAATTGACTTTGGAAGGTATTCTATCAAGGTTTACTTGCCACACAAGCACCACAATCTTTAACGGTCTAGATTTGTGCCAAACTTTCAAATTAAAATCACCCATATGAGCCCCATGCTCTCTAACAAGCACTTTGTAAGCCGATTTTACTGAATAACCTTCTTTAGGAACCTCCTTCCATATCCACCTATCTCTCTCATTCTCTCTAAACCTTACTGTTTCCAGTTCAAGCTTTAGCTGGTTTAAGATATCCCTTTCTGATTGAAATAGCTCTTCTCCACTACAAGTGCCATTCACATATGTTATTTTCCCTTTTCCTCAATTCTGCTACAGATGCCTTTATTCAAAGTTAATGAGAAAAGTCTATCAAACCTATCCTTTAATGCCGCTCCCCCTACCCAATGATCTTTCCAAAACAAGGTTGACTCTCCTCCTGCCATACTTTTCGTGATGTTATGTCGGAACCAAATCTTTTCTCTACCTAACCCTACTCGTTCTACAAGATCCAAGTCCCTAAGTCATTGTGATGATCCTCTTAAATCCACTCTGACCATACCATCTGATTCCACATACTTTGATTTAAGAATTTTATGCCAAAGACTATTTTTCTCTACTCTCAGATGCCAAACCCATTTGCCTAATAATGCCGAATTAAAACCCCTCAAGTTTTTTAACCGTAAGCCGCCTTTTTCTTTTTTGGTGTACACCCTTTCCCAACTTCTCCAATTTACTTTTCTCACTTCCTAATTACTCTTTCCCACCTTTTTAGTTTTTCTTTAAAAAGATATTCAATTTTCGAGATAATACATGTTGGAACTCTGATGAAGGAAAAACAGCACACTGGAAGAGCCGAAAGAACCGATCGCAACATAACTATTTGACCCCCCGATGGATAAAGACTACCTTTCCAGTTCAAAAACCGATTTTCAACCTTCTTGATCACCGAATTCCAAGTAATAACATTTCATGGATTTTAGTCCCAAATATACGAAGAGACTTTTCCAATTTTGCAGTTTAGCATCAATGAAACATCTTGTAACCAATTTTCTGATACATTTAACCCCAAACCAAACCTTCAACAACGATTAGGAACAAAAATTATTTAGAGTTGACATCCACTTCTTTTAACCATTTATCTCTAGATCTTTGATAAAGAATGTTGTCGTGAAGAGATGAAAGTCTAAAATTTTTGGTCTTACACTCCCTTATAGCTTTGGTGTCTCCTTCTTCAAATGTTCCCTTCTTCTCCCTTCAAGTCCCAATTCCTTAGCTACTCTTATGCTAGCTTGATTTTTTCGTCAAGGTTGTGAAAATGCTCTTTGTGACAAGCCTTCAATCCTTGCTTAACATATTTCAACTTTTCTTTAAGCACAAACGCTCTCCATCCTTGGGACCTTCTCTTTGTAACCTTCAAATTGATTCCAACATTCTAAACGGTTTGGGGCCCAATCTGCTTTATGTTATTTAAGTAAAATTGGGCAATGATCAGACAATTTCCTTTCCATCTCCCATTGAGAAATGTTTGGCCATGAAATAATCCATTCTTCTGTCTAAATGACTCATACAAGATCTGTCCCTATACCATGTGATTTTTCTTCCTGTGAGGGGTATGTCAATTGCTTGGGATTCTGCAATGAAATCTTTAAACATTCTTATGTCTGTTGCTCTATTAAAAGTACTTGTTTGGTTATACTTGAAGCATTCTTAGGCCTCATATTGTATCGGGTGGGCTTTGAAATTTTTTTTTTTTTTGACAAATAATATCGTTTAAATTGTCAATGTATTTGATTTATTACTTTTTATATAGCATATATATTTAAACAAACTAAATATATTAGATCTTTTTGTTATATTTTATCTTTAAAACCAAAATTTTAAAATTTCTTAAATTATTTGATAATTATTTATCTTTTAGCGTCATATTCCAAAAAAATAACAAAAAAAATGCAAGTATATTAACAAAAAAAACTGGAGTATTGCTCAAGTTAGAGATGAAACTTTAATACTTAATCTAAAATCGGGAATCTTACTTTTAATTTAGACATTTAAATGTTGCAAACTTTATTTAATGAAATGATAAAAACACAAATAATATACCATAACATTTTAATTTTTTTAACATTAGATAAATAAAGCACAATTTATTTTATGTCATTTTCATGTATTAAATATGACTTTTGAAGTCATATATGTTAATCACCAAGAACACCAACCATGTATGACACCAACAATCAATTATGAATTTTAAATTGCAAAATATTTTTTTTAATATTAATGAATCATATTAAAGTCATGCATACACAACTCCATCATTCTCATGTATGAAATGTGATTCAACCAATTATTACATGCATAACACCATAAATATGTTAGAATTCAATCTCCTTAATTTTTCATGTAACTGCATCATTGTTTCTCTGATCTCTTATTTCTTTACATATTTTCTCTTGTATTTCTCTTTTCTTTCCTTTCATTTTTTCGCATATATATAAAATAATAGTTTTTTTTATAAATTTAACCCGGGCAACGCCGGGAAAATACACTAGTATATTTAAAAATTAATTCTTAATTATTTTATCTTTAATTTAGTATTGAATTATTTTACTATTTATATTTTATTAATTTCATTGGTTATTTTAAAAAATATTTTATAGTAAGTCAGTAAATTATTTTATTATCCAATTTTGATTTTATCGGTTTCTTACCCAGCTCAAAGTTAAGATAAATTCTCTGATTTTTGTGGTATCATTACTTGTTTGGTGCGGAGTTGTATAACATTCATCATGGGCTTCGTATGGCTTATGATGTTGGTCATGGTGCCTCCTCTGAGATGTTCTCAAAGTATGGACCATCTGCCCCTCTAAACTGAATCCTATTCTCTTTACAAATGCAATAGAGCTCCTCGCTTAAGATTGTAGTCTTTGTTGTTTTTTACATGATTAAAAAAATAGTTTGTTACCTATTTCCTACTATTTACAAATTAAAATATGTACATTTGTTACTACAAGATAGGATAAAACTTGCTTTTAGATAAGGTTAATCTTTTAAAAAACTAAAAACGCGTGACCGAATATCCCTATAATTATATGCAATAGAATCATTCATAGTATTTAAAACCTAATCAAATATTTTATTTTCTCAAATTATGGCTTTCATTAAAAAAAATCTCATGTTTCTCACATTCTTCATTCAAGTAAAAGAGATACAACGATGTATTTTTATCAAACCATGTAACCATTCATAGTATTAAAAAAGAACCAAAAACACCTTCACATAGGACATGGTTTCACTTGCATAGAACTAGAATGTCAATCTCTAACATTATTAATTGGTACCGTTGGTTTTGGCATTGGTTTATATATTGGAAAGCAACCAGGACAACATGACACTAGATGTGTTGGAATCACTCTAATGACTTTATAGCACTTGCTCAAGTTTGTGTTGCATTTGTCTTAGGCCAAAGAAGGATCACAAGTATAGAATATGGTGGAACATTTTTCATATAATAGTTGGTTATTCAACTATTGTCTTAGCCATATGGAATGTCTTCAAAGACTTTGACATCTTGGTTTATCGGCTAAAGGGTATCGATGTCATGTGGAAATATATCTATGCTTGTGTAATTGAATCTGTTAATTGGATTATTGGGTTTAAGTGTGTTTGTTTTAGATGTGATAACTTGGATGAGGTTAACAACTAAGAAGAAGAAGACTATCCGAGAACTTGGTGCATAGGCTAAAGGATTGTTTAGTGATAATTTTCAAAATCTTGTTATTTTGTTTATTGACCCCAATTTGTCTATTTGTTGATAGATTTGAGTGTTCTTTATACTAATGCTTTAATATAATTCTGAAAGCAAATAAAAGTTACTGATGCTTGTCATTTTCTTTATACTCGTGTATATAAGATGTTTAGTGAACAAAAATTTATTCTAATATTTTAGATAATTTATACTTGAGAGAAAAAAAACTTGTCTTATGGTATAATATAGTGATGGACAAGAATTTTAATTTTTTATTTAGTGTATAGACTCCAATATGTTTAGTCTAAGACATAATCAAACAATACGGACAACAAGAGTTATTTAGAGATTTATTATTGATCAATAGTATAAATAGTAAAATTCAAATTATAGTAAATGTATAAAAATTAATCTCTTTTCAATTTCTTTTAATTTTTATGAGAAAATGAATTAAAAATATTTCAGAAAGAAATTTTCGAAAACAACTAAAACATGAAAATGTGATAAGGAAGGGCGAGTGGGGTACTAAATTGATAGGGTGGAGATAGTAATACCAAATCTGAATCACTAGATTATGGGCCTAAACGATCCAAGCCTACAAAACAAAATAAATTTAAAAAAATAGAAAATAAAATAAAAGTAAGGATAATTCGTTTTCGCAACACAATCTTTTAGCTTTGAGAGAAAGGTTTCAATTTCAATGGCAGTTTCTTCTCTATCAGCAACATTTGTTCCTTCTCTTTCTCAAACCAATTCTTCACCTTTATTATCTTCTAAACCTAAGTTCCAATCTTTAAACTTTCTCTCTAATAACTCAAAATCATTTCGATTATCAACCGTTGTTCATGCTGCTCCAGAAGTGTTGAATTCTGAGGTAACAAACGATGTTGAGTCTGGTAACAGCGATTTTCAGGTTTGTGAACTTACATTTTTACCCTTTTTTCCATTTTCATTCATGTTTATATAGTGTGTTGGATAATGATGAACCTTGAGACATGGACACTAGACACGACACTGATATACATAGACATTTGATAGTAAATATTGAAGTGTGAGTTTGGTTCTATGGTAATAAAGATTGATTTCGAATGAATTGAGTGTATGTTTGGTTCTGGAGCGAGAAAAATTGATTTTGAGGGAATTGATTCTGACTAAAATTGAGTTGAAAGTAAAATAATATATATTTGGATACATTCATTTAAAATTTAGTATAAACATAAATTTGAGCGTAGAAATCAATTCTAGAATCAGAAGCTGCAATTTCTAGCTTCAAGTTGAATCAATTCTGGAGGCAAAATCAAAACTGGAACCAAACATACGCCAAGTTTTTTTTCCTCTACAATTGTTGTCGGTGATTTGTGTTTGGATACATTTCTGAATTGCAGACTATTAAATCAATTGTAGAGGCAGAAACTTCAAATTCGAGTTTTAAGTTAGAATTAATTCTGGAGGCAAATTAATTATACTTGAAAAGCATTCAAATGTGACAAAATCAATTGAACAAGAATCAATTTTTTCTCTTCTAAAAGTGAAATGGAACATATATACTAGAAAAATGGAAGTGATTAGATGTAATGTAACCAATCGAGTTAGTGTTTGACACTGACATGTCGGACACTGGACACACCTTCGGTGTATTGATACATAGGTTAGTGATGACCTAGGAGTTTCTCTTTCTCATTGCTTGGTTAATTATGTTTATAAAATGTGTAAATTGAAAATATGAAAAGCAATGGGGTTTGAATTTACATAATTTAATCTTTATGGAGAGTGTAAAGGGGAAAATGAAAAAATATTATGGCTACGTTGTGTCAATTTTTTTGTAGTTTAATATGTTGGTTATTGAGTATGCTTAGTAAATACGAGTTACACTGGCTTTGGCATTGTTATGGTTTAGATTGCGCTGTTTTTTTCTGAATGTTTTGAAACTCTTTTAAGTTAGTATAGTATCCTTGGTGATGAAATGAAATGTCTTGGTGTTTTAGGTTGATGAGTCAGAGACTCCAAGCACATCATCAATTACCATTGGGGATGATGCAGACATGGTATGTTGATCGATCGATTCACTATTTTCACATTTTGGTTGATATTTGTTGGTTTTTTTTTTCTTTCTTAAATGTGATGCTCAAATTCCAAATGTGCATTTTACACATTAATTGAATATGCAATAGTAATGAAATTATTGGACATTTCAATCTAAGTTGATAAGTCAGGTAATATGTTACTGATGCGAGCCACAGTATGGCATAGGTTCTGGACATTGTGACATTTGTCTCGGTATTATTAATGATTTGTGATGCATGTATTTGAATATTTGATAATTTTTCTATATTCTTGTGTAAAACCTGTATCAGGAAATTTTTTGAAGGGTTTTAAAAATTACATGGTCACATATTTTACAATTTGATATGATTCAATCTAATTGAGCGAGAGCAAGCCAATGATTTCAATCTAAAAATTCAATCGTTCCACACAATTTGGCAATGTAGTTATTAGTTAATTATATGATGTAACATATATGGCTTTGCATCATGCATGAATTGGTGTGATTTTTGTTCACTTTTATGATGGCATGAGTAAATACCAAATTTATTCTTAAAATTGAAGGGTTGGATCAATGTAGCCCCTTACATTATCAATATTCCAAAATGGTCCCCTGAAATCGCAAACCCTTAATCAAGTTTGTCCCTCGATTTTGATCTGTTATCAAATGGATCCCTCACATTATTCATTTAGTTTTAAATTAATCTCAGGTATTTCCAACTTAATATCATTCTAGTCCATACAGATATCAACGAGGGAACGAATTTGATTAAAACTTTACAATTTCAAGGATTGGTTTAGAATATCGATAATGTAAGGGACTAAATTGATACCGTCCTACAATTTCAAGGTCTAATTTGAGTATTTACTTTATGATTTAGTGTTTGTTGTTTCTGTTTTCTTTTTCTCTTTCTCTTTTATTTCATCAAAGAAATTGAAGGTCAGAGAAGCTTACATTGTTGATGAAAAGGAACTGAAGGAGTTATACTTAATACACCTTATTTTATTATTCAAATGATTTGTTATCATTATTCTGAAACAACATAAAGTTTCATTCTCCTAAGGCTTTGTGTATTTACTTAATATGGATTCGGTGTCACCTGTTAGATTCATTTTTATGGATTTTTTGTTATCTATTATACAGCTTAAATGATCCAAAAGCAACTTAAAGTTTTGTGACTTCTTTACTTTATTTCTCTATTAATTTTAAGGATGGTTTGAATTTTTTGTATGTAAACAAAAATTTGAATAACAGTTCATGACATGCTTATCATATTCCGTGAATTCTCATATAACCCTATCATATGATGATTTTGTTTCTTTCTTCCCACTCTTAGATGGCACCAAAGCAGAAAATCAGAATCAAGCTTAGGTCTTACTTTGTGCCCTTGATAGAGGATTCTTGCAAGCAGATATTGGATGCAGCAAGAACTACCAATGCAAAAACAATGGGACCTGTTCCTTTACCAACCAAGAAACGAATTCAATGTGTCCTTAAATCTCCACACGTACACAAGGATGCTCGTTTCCATTTCGAGGTCAGAACTCATCAGCGTGTCATTGATATTCTCTACCCTACAGCTCAAACAATAGATTCTCTTATGCAGCTTGATCTTCCTGCTGGTGTTGATGTCGAGGTCAAGCTCTGAAGATATTTGCTTCAGGTTTATAAGCATCTTGAATATGAGTCAACTTCAATTTGCTACTAATAGCAAAAGAGTAGATAATCGGCAGATATAATGTATTTCACTCTCTGAATCTATTTCTTTGAACAATTCAAACGATACTTTTGTTTGCTGTCGCGTTCTGTCTTCAAATAAGTTTTTAGAAAGTTTATTCTTCTTGTTGCATAGATATTTGCATATCCTATCCTATTCAATGTAATGTAAGTCTTGTAGTATGACACAGCACAATTATGTTATTCTTCCAAATTATGCACATGAATTTATTTTTACTGAGTTGAAATGCTATTTCTCTGTCCTATATTTTCTATCTCAAATTCTGTCACTTAATCCTTTTTCGATAATTCTCTTATATTGTATTTCGATCTACATTGCATTTAATTAGTCTTTCTACCTAAGTACTACTGTAATAAATAAAGTCATATTAGTAAACAATAGATTTATGAAATGATGAGCATATGCTGCTGGAATTCATGAACGACTATTTATTCAATTCTATAGTACTACCTAATTGATGTTTTGTTTTCACTTGCTATTGCTGATATCATGTCTAGTTTATGTTATTTTTTGTGTTCCTTTTAGTTTCAATTGTACTATCCTATCAATTGAATTGATTATTTTCATGGCTTATGACCCATTTTTCATATGCACCATAATTAGGGCATTTGTCTCCATAATTGGCAGCTCGCTGAACTTCCAGTCAGTAGTAAGATATCATACTGTCTCACAAACAAGTGATTCTAAGAATCAAACGCGGATTATTTATTTTGATCTATGTTACCAACTCTTCTTAATTAAGAATTGTTTATTTTTTCCTCCTACGTTATTCTTTAATCAAACCAAATTAAGAATGGGGTTTAGTTTTTCTCCTATTCTCTCTAATTCCTCCTTCCATTATTATTCTCCAAAACCAATTATCAATATATGAGGATTCCACTGTGTAGCTATCAAATTGCTCTGCATTTGGGTTGAGAACCTTCGGGATCAATGCTATGAAGTATGACGATAAGGAAGAAGGGAGAGTTGATCTTTCATGAAATTACTGAAGAAAAAAACTCCATAACCTCCTGTTTGCTTGTCCCTAAAAAATTCTTGAAAAAAGAGAAATTAAAATTATCCGAGCCTGGCCTTTTATTCCATCTGATTGCGCAATAATTTCTTCCACATCTTCCTCTAGGAACACGGCTTCAAGTCCAGTGCAGTCTTCCATCTTCATCACCGGAAACTCCAACCTCTCCAACTTTGGCCTCACCCAAGTTACCTCCTCAAAATGTCTCTTAAAGTAGAGACGATCTCTAGTTTAATTTCTCCTTGTGTCAATAGTCAAGACCTCCCCTTTCTTAAAGCCACAATAGCATTCGACCTCTTCTTACTCTTAACACATGCATGAAAGTACCCCGTGTTGGCATTCCCCTCTTTTAATCATTTTGACCTTGATCTTTGAAACTCCAAACTATCCTTACTATTTAAAAGCATCAAAAGATACTCAAACTTCTCTTTCCTACTTACTAGCTCTTCTTCGGACAATCTTAAACTCTTTGGAAAAGCCTAAACTCTCGCTCTTCAACTCCAAACCAACCTATCTCACTATTGATAAAAAAAAAACTCCAACCACTCAATAACATTTGTAAGATCTTCTATTTTACTCTATAAGAAAAGTTTAAGCCGGTAGAGTTTAATTCAACTATCAATATTAATATTGTTAAGTTTAATATTCTCACCGCATTTAAATTTAGAACCTCATAATTATATACGTAAGTTTTTTGTCATAGTTGACATTTCGTTGTATAAAAGATAATTTGATAAGATTATTGTTTTTTACTCATTTATAATTTCTCAAATGATCTACTGATTTGACAAATTTTGTACGACCTCATAGAAATTACCATCTTCCAATTAAATATAAATACTAGTATTTCTTCAAAAAACAGATTATTACGAGCATATTGAACAGCACCACCAATCCGTTTTTTCAAAGTTGTATTGTCTAGTTTTGCAGTATAGCAAGCAGCAGAACATGAATGTGAAAGGTGCATGAAGACTGCACATGGTGTTTAGTACGTGTTGCTTATTTTATGACAACTCCTCGAGACATGTGCATATTTTTAAAAATGTTAACTAGAGGTAGACTAGTTAAGAAAATCAAAAATAATAAAGTTATTTTAAACTTTTTTTATTAACATTTCAAAAATACAAAAAAATGTTATTTTCACTCCCTCTCTTGAGACATGCACATGTAAAAAAATATGGATTTGGTTTCCCGTAGTGAAAAAAACTATAAATTTTGATATAATATAAACAAACCATCCGATCTTAATTCAATAAAAAAAGCAGAAAAAAATTGTATAAAAAATAAATAAATCATATTTTACACTTTTAAAAGTTGATTATACGGCCTTATAGTCCTAGCTCAATTGACAAAAATGACGAACTGTTAGGTCAGACGTCGTGACGTGGGTTCGAACCCAAGATCTCACAATTATTTGTGAGTTTAATTTCAGTGAAATACCATCTAAGACAAAAAAAAAAAAAAAAAGTTGATTATACAAAGATTTCTTAACTTACCCCTAAGTGCACTGATTAGAATTTTCTAATTGGGAACTTTTAGAGAGTCTATGCATTAAGTAGATTGAGCAAAAATCCAAGAGAAACTTTGCTTAAAAGCAACCCATAACATGCGTAAGAATCTCTGAGTCTCTCTCTACTCTCTATGTATTGTGCGTATCAGGGAGCAACAGTGTGCATCAATAAAGTCATGCCTTTCATTATGCTTGAGAATCTTATTTGTTGATTAATAGTTGAACTTTACCATAACTTTATGGAAAAGGCTGAAACACCCGTTAAAAACTAAAGCAAATGTTTTATCAGGGCTGAGTACGGACCCGCAAGTCGACTCGAAATCGATAACCAAAATTGCGGGTCTTTTAAAACTTTATCTTTTCGTAACCAAAACTGACCAAACAACTATTTAGATGTAAATAAATTTTCTTTTTCCTTCTCTCACTCTCTCCCAATCTCGTATACTCACTATGAGAGAAATATTATATTTTTCTAAATGTTGATGAATGAGATGCTTAATATATATTTATATTTCTCTTTTACTTGATCTATTATTGTCACCCTTTTTGTTTTTTTATTAGTTTTTCTATCCTTTGTTACATTGTGTACAAAATATTGAACTATTTGAAAATTAAGAATTTTTGAATAATGGACTTTTAGATGTAAACAAAGTTTTGTGTCAAAAAAAAATATAAACAAAGTTTCAAAATCTAACTCATAATAAACTGAAGATGTAAACGATCGAAATTTGGTCCAAATTAAATGATTGTAGTTTTATTGGTTTTGTGATTTTCGGCCCGAACCCGATAGAAACCAACCGATGTCCAAGCCTAATTCATGTATCTAATTCACATTTTAAACCTAATCACAAATTAATTACACAAAATTTAAGAGAATATTTTTACTTTTGAAAATTGTATTCAAAATGGTAAAGAAATCTTAGAAGTTGTATAGTCTACTTTAAAAAAAAATTAAAATGTTTTTTCTAATGCAAAATTTACTTTTTTTTTTGTTTCATTAACTAACTATAGTGTCTGGCACACTCTAGTTACCCTAACTTTATTTAGCTTTTAAAAAGATATAGTGAGTTTGTTTCTTCATATTCCCTCAACATATTATATTATCACAGAGCATCTCACTAATTGCAATAAGTTTGTGTTTCCCAAACAACCTATTCAGCATCTGTTGTAAGAACAATTATGTTTACAAAAAATCACTTCAATCAGAACAACAATTACATTTCATAAATCATGACAAGTGAACCTTTGTTCATTCCATTTGACATCACTCTATTACATTAATCACTTCACCATTCAACCAGTTATTAGTATTACACACTATTTCTCCAAACAATGGATCCTTACCAGAACAACATCAGAAAAAGAAATGAAGCAAAAGCACAAGCACAAGCACAAGCACAAGCACAAGCACGTTTGAAAAGAAAGACATTCCTGCAAGAAAGGAGTGCAAAGAAACACAAGACAGTGCATCAAAAAATCAGTGGCAATCAAAATCAAAAAGAGACTCAGCCAAGGTTATTTCAATTCCCTTCGCAGCATGCAATAACTTCTCAAATGTATACACAGCCAAGGTTATTTCAAAGCACTTCACAGCCAGCAATAACTTCTGAAATGTTGAATCAGAAGAATCACCACAATCAGAATTCAATTAGGAACACCGTCTCAAATTCTCAAATGTATACTCGGCCAAGGTTATTGCAAAACACTTGGCAGCCTAAAATGTATACTCAGGAAAGGTTATTTCAAAGCACTTCACAGCCTGCAATAACTTCTGAAATGTTGAATCAGAAGAATCACCACAATCAGAATCCAATTAGGAACATCAACTCTAATTCTCAATATTCTCAAGTATATACTCAGCCAAATACTAGGCAAGAATCACCATATCATCAGAGGATAAAAACTGTGGCTGGTATTAATTCCTTGAGTGTCAATCTAATGAGCAAGTTTGGAGATATGAATACAAATGTTGCATCATCTTCATCAAACCTTAATTTGCCAACTGCAACAAGTTTGAATACTTTAAGTACAGAAACACATGTGGAGAAAGAAAGTGACTGTGATTCCTCTGAAGGTACTAATAACAACATAATATAACATTATTAATAAAAATAGGTGTCTCTACTTCTGTACTGATCCAGTATAAAAAATAAAAAATCTTCAGGTTCAAGTGATGATAGTTGCTCAAGTCTAGATGAAGAAGAACCACATGCAAATTACAAGTCTATGAGTTATGGCATTCTTCCTGAAGGTAGTTTAAAAACATTCATATGAAATGCACAACAAAACAATGGTACAGTTGATATTATTTTGGTGTTATTATTCTTTATAGGTTATTATGATGTTGGTGATCCACTAATTGAATGCCAGTATTGTGGAGCAAAAATGTGGTACCAAGAGAGAATGAAAAAACATAGACATTCTGCAAATCCTAAGTACCAACTATGTTGCGGAAACGGAAAGGTTCAACTTCCACTGTTGAAGTCACCACCTCCATTTCTTCAACATCTTCTATTTGATCGTAATTCATCAGTTAGCAAGAACTTCCAGCAGCACATCAGAGTTTATAACATGATGTTCGCATTCACTTCACTAGGAGCTAGGTTGGATAACAAATTTAATAATGGTAGAGGGCCACCAACAATCAAAATACAAGGTCAACCATGCCATAAAATAGGAAGTTTATTGCCTGTGCCAGGACAATCACCAAAATTTGCACAACTTTACATTTATGATACAGAAAATGAAATACAAAATAGACTTGAAGGGTTTAGGTATGTAGATTCATGTTTATCATATAATTTATACTTTCTATTTGTTTTTTGACAAAATAATTTATACTTTCTATAATTAGGCATATAAATTTATTCATAAAGCTTTATATTTTAACCATTCTTTACAGTTTATCTCTTTTCTTGATTTGATTTATAGGAGCAATAAGAACATTGATCCAGATATTGTTCGGAAATTGTCTGAAATGCTTTATCAGCATAATGTACATACAAAGTCTTTTCGGATGGTAAGAGAAAGATTGAATCAAGGTAATGTGAACAATTTGAAGCTAAGGTTGATTTCTGAGAGGTTTACTGATGGTAGAATATCCAATCAACCCACCGTATCCGAGGTAGCTGCTCTTATTGTTGGAGATGTTGATACTGCTTCAAAAAGAGATGTAATAATAGAGACTAAACGTGGCAAACTTCAAAGAATAGATGAATTTCATGCAAGCTATTTGTCCTACCAATATCCCTTAATATTTCCTTATGGCGAGGATGGCTATCGACCTGGCGTGGCTCATAGAGATAGAGGAAGTTCTAAGCTAAAAAAACGGAATTGGGTAACTATAAGAGAATGGCTTGCTTTTAGAATTCAATCCAGAACAGAAGAAGCCCAAACTTTATTATGTTCAAGAAGACTATACCAACAATTTTTAGTTGATGGATTCACTATGATGGAGTCTGAAAGACTCGACTGGATGAGGAAAAATCAGTCAAAACTACGAGTTTCTAAATATCGGAGTCTGAATGAAACTGGTCACCAAAATCAAACTCAAGGGTTAAACAAAGGAAAAAGAGTAATATTACCTGGAACACATGTGGGAAGCAATAGACACATGAATCAGTTATATTTTGATGGAATGGCAATTTGTAGCTATGTTGGTTTTCCTGATCTCTTCATTACATTTACCTGCAATCGTAACTGGCCAGAAATTCAAAGAGTGCTAGGGTCGATAAATTTGAAAGCACATGATCGTCCTGATATAATATTAAGGGTTTTTAAAATGAAATTGGATGAGCTCCTTTCAGATTTGACCAAGAAAAATGTGCTTGGGAAAGTTCTTGCATGTAAGTTTATTAGTGTTAATGCACACAACACATATATGGTACTTTATCTACAAGCATTGCACATTTATATCAACTAACAAAGTTTACTTACAGATATGTACACCGTTGAATTCCAAAAGAGGGGATTGCCACATGCACACATACTTATATTTATGCATCCATCTAACAAATTCCCCACTCCTGATGATATTGACAAGATTATTTCAGCAGAGATACCCAGTCAGGAACATGAGAAAGAGTTACATAATTTGGTTAAAAATTACATGATCCATGGCCCATGTGGCGAATCACATGAATCATCACCTTGCATGAAAGATGGGAAGTGCTCAAAATATTATCCTAAGAAGTACCAGAACTCAACAATTGTTGACAATTATGGTTTTCCAAAGTATAGAAGAAGAGACAATGGTAACACAATTGTCAAGAATGGAATTTCACTCAATAACAGACATATTGTACCATACAATCCTTTGTTGCTAATGAAGTACCAAGCACATATCAACATAGAATGGTGTAATCAAAGTAGAGCAATAAAGTACTTATTCAAGCACATAAATAAAGGTTATGATAGGATAACAGCTGTTGTTGCTCCAAGACAAGACAGAGATTCAACTCAAAGTGGTAACATTGATGAGATCAAACAATACTTGGATTGTAGGTATGTTGAACCAAATGAGGCATGTTGGAGAATTTTTGCATTTCCCATACATGGTCGGAAACCAGCAGTTGAAAGGTTGTACTTTCATATTCCAGATGAGCAACCAGTCTACTTTAACGATTATGAGCATATTGATGATGTATTGTTGAAGCCAAGTGTCACTGAATCAATGTTTACATCTTGGATGCAAGCAAACAAGATTTATCCCCAAGCCAAAAATTTGACTTATGGTCAGTTTGTTTCTAAATTTGTATATGTTAGGAAGAAAAGGTCATGGAAACCACGTAAGACAGGTTTTACTATTGGGAGGCTAATTTGGGTTCCTCCAAGTACTGGAGAGCTTTTTTATTTAAGAATGTTGCTTACTATTGTAAAAGGACCTGGCAGCTATGAAGATATTAAAACTGTTGCCAATATCCAATATGAAACTTTCAGAGAAGCATGTTTTGCAGTGGGTTTCCTTGAAGATGATAGGGACTATATAGAAACCATAAAAGTGGCAAATGAATGGGGTCCTGGAACGTACTTAAGGAAGTAATTTATCATTATGCTCTTATCATGTACCATTAATAGACCAGACCATTTGTGGAATCAAACATGGAAATTGTTGTCTGATGGTATACTTAATGATCAAAGGAAATTGGTTGCCAATCAAGGTATGGTTCAGTAACCTTATTTTATATATCAAACAATTTATGTATTTCATTAACCAATACTTATTGAATATGGGTTTATCTTATTTTTAGACTTGCAACTTACTCATGAAGAGATACAAAATTTATGTCTGCTTGAGATTGAGAAACATCTGCAAAGAAACCGGAAAAGTCTGAAGGAATATCCAACAATGCCATATCCAAAAGGTTATGTCACAGGTCAATTTGGGAATCAACTAATATATGAAGAGCTTGACTACGATCAAGTTATTCAACAACAACAATTCCAACAATTATTCAGTTCTCTTACAGGTTATCTAATTTATGTTTACTTTACTAACAACCATTCACTATACAAATTGTCTAATCTTTATGTGCCAAGTTTTAAAAAGTCAATCTAACTTTTTATAGATGAGCAAAGAGGAGTATTTGAAACAATTATGCAAGCAGTCAACAACCAAAAGGGAGGAGTATTTTTCCTAAATGGTCACGGTGGAACTGGAAAAACCTTCATGTGGAGAACTTTAGCATCAGCAATACGTTCTCAACGTCATATTGTGTTGACTGTGGCATCAAGTGGAATAGCATCACTTTTATTACCAGGAGGAAGAACAGCACATTCAAAGTTTAAAATTCCTATTCCTATATTTGATTACTCGACTTGCAGTATAGAAAAAGGAAGTGACATTGCAGAGCTTCTGAAACTAACAAAGCTCATAATATGGGATGAAGCTCCAATGGCTCATAAGTTTTGTTTTGAGGCACTGGACAAAACTCTCAAAGACATAATGAATTCAAGCACTTCAATATTTGGAGGAAAAGTTGTAGTTTTTGGGGGTGACTTTAGACAAATTCTACCAGTCATTCCAGGAGGAAGTCGTTCTAGCACTGTCCATGCAACAATTAATGCATCATATATTTGGGATCATTGTCAAGTGTTAACTCTAACAAAAAATATGCGTTTGCATACTGGGTCACAAAGTTCCGATGCAGCGGAACTCAATGAGTTCTCACAATGGATTTCAAATATTGGCGATGGGAAGATTTCTGAGCCAAATGATGGTTATGCTGAGATAGATATTCCAAGTGAATTATTGATCACCAATTTTGACGATCCTATTGATGCCATTGTGAAAAGTACATATCCAAATTTAATGGAAAATTATAATAATGAAGATTTTTTGCAATCTAGGGCAATTTTAACATCAACTATTGAAGTTGTCGATCAAATAAACGAATGTGTCCTGAAATTGATTCCAGGTACTACTTGATTCACAATGTTAACTTAATTTTCAACCTTATTTGTTCAAGATTTATTATGTTCATTGAAATATACCACGCTACAATATAGGTGAAGCGATGGAGTATTTAAGTTCAAATTCTATAGATCGGTCAGAAGCTCATACCAATGAAGCATTTGAAGTACTTACCCCTGAGTTTTTGAGCTCTCTAACAGCACCGGGCTTTCCTTGTCATAAAATCAAACTCAAGGTTGGTACTCCAATAATGCTTTTAAGAAATTTAGACCAATCAGAAGGATTGTGTAATGGAACTAGACTCATTGTCACAAGGCTAGCAAATCATGTGCTCGAAGCAAAGACCATTTCTGGGAAGGATAACAGAAGCATTATCTACATTCCACAGATATCTATCTCTTTGAGTGAATCACCATGGCCATTCAAGCTTATTAGGAGACAATTTCCTATAATTGTTTCATATGCTATGACAATTAATAAAGCACAAGGTCAACTCTCGACTATGTTGGGCTATACTTGCCTAGACCGGTGTTTAGCCATGGCCAGCTATATGTGGCGATTTCCAGAGTTAAGAGAAAGCAAGGTCTCAAGATCTTAATACATGATAATGAAAGACAACCACTAAGCGTTACCACCAATGTTGTCTTCAAAGAGGTCTTCCGAAATCTTTAATTAGTAAGTTTCTCAACATTCGTATTCAATTTACTGTTAACATATAGTATCATTATATACAATTATAATAAGGGATATTTAACATATAGAAGACATATATCAGACAAGTTAGATAATTTTCACAGTACAGTTTAACAAAAATGAATTTATTTTTTTTCAAAAATAGGGTTTCTCCCCTGACACTTTTGGAGCTAAGGATTTGCTGAGAATATTTCAAAAATAGGGTTTAATTGCGGAAGTTGTCACTCTGTCAAAAGGAGATAGTGTGGGCAACAGTTTGGGTCTCATGGCTCAGTTTCTGGGTACTGGTGGTGCATGCTCGGTCCACTGAGTTATTTTCTTTCTTAGTGGCTTCTTATGGAAACTACAGGCGGAGAAGTTGGAGATGGAACTATAGCAAGGCGCATTTAATGCATGCATTATAATCTATTGTTCCTAGAGACACTACAAGAATTTTGTTCTGTAATGTAGGCAATAGCCCAGTTAAAAATTGCAAAATCCGAAGCTAGAAGAAATTAGTGTCGGCTATGAGGCTGCTGCAACCTTTTTCATGGGCCAAAACAGAGATGGGGCAATTTACCAAGCCTTTGCTGTGTAGTGTTGATGTAATCTTTGTTTCTTTAACTTCTGAATATATATATATATATATTCTACCGTCGGCTTCAAGTGTTGATGTAACCTATGTTTCTTTAAATTCTGAATCTGAATATATATATATATATTTTATAATGTGTTTACATTTTATAGAAGAAATACTTTCTCATTTTCTTTTTCACTTTGAGTTTCAAATGAAAGACATTCACAATCAAAACATCAATCCATTGATGAAAAATATATGTATCAAAGTAATAAATGGAAAATGTCGAACTATTAGAAAGAGGGAATTTTAAAGTAAGTAATCACTATTCATACCAAGTAAACACATAACAAAAAGTAAGTTAGAAACTAAGCTACGCAAACACAAAATCAGTGGTGTCCTAGAGAGTCTTCATTGTATCGTTATCCAATGAAGACTCTTTCAGTCTTTTCACACATTGCATGCAAATAAAAAAAACTCTTTCAAAAGAATAACATTAAAGTAAGGAATACCTATTTCCATACACTTGAGAATCCACTGAGGAAGAGTTGAAACTGTCTTTTTCCTAACACATGATCTTCGTTTGGAGAATGTTGATCCTTGTTTTCTACATTTCTAATCTGCTGAAACAAAAAAAAAAATTATAGTTCAGCAAAGCAATGAACATCAAACACTAGCTAACTAATGAGATATAAAGGATAGTGAGTTTTATCCTGCCACAACAAAAGAAGCACAGTGAAGGAGGGAGCTGCTATTCCTATTGCTAAGCTATACCAAAAGTCTAAAACTGCTAGCTTATAGTAAACGAACAGGCAAATGGAGAATGAATGAAAGGAGTTAGAACTTACATGTTCATCTCCGAAAGAATTAAAACAATATTAAGTCTAACTAAAAGGAAAGGTAGTAACTATTAGAATTTGAGAGGCCTATACTCAACCACAAAAGCTAGCTTAAGAGTTGAGGTTTGCACTATATTATAAAGGCTATCTTTGCCATATCTCTAGCCAATGTGGGACTTCTAACACACCCCCTCACGCCCAGCACTATTGGGCTTGGTGCGTGGAATCAACAACAACGGGTGGCCCAAATATGGGAGGTCTCCACAACAAACAACAAATGGATCTAGGATAGGCTCTAATACCATATTAAAATTTGGGAGGCCTATACTCAACCACAAAAGCTAGCTTAAGAGTTGAGGTTTGCACTATATCATAAAGGCTATCTTTACCATATCTCTAGCCAATGTGGGACTTCTAACAATAACAATATTAAGGTCAAAATATAGAACAGTTATGTCCTTGTGTGCTATTACACAAGCATCTTTTTGGTATATCATGCCCATTTCTTGTGTGCTTTTAGATGGTTGATTGTCTATCAAATCAATTTTCTAAGAAACAACTCCAACTATTTGGTATTTCCTTATTTATTTTTCCTCATATATGTGCTGGGGATGATCTACACTGTCGTCTTATGCATATTTCTTTTTTCAACTTATGGACTGTTCACTTAAGCAATGGGTAACACATGAGATACCTAGAATGAAAGGCCAGATACTTTATTTACATAGATAAGTAAACCACATGAAAGCAAGAATGAGGTATCTATTAAATTGAAACCGAGAGGAGACAAGGGACTATTACCAAAAAAGTGAATTGATCGTTGGCCTTCTTGATCATGATTCATGATACCATTCTTATTAGAAGCTTCCCTGCAAAGTAACCCACTGTCCCACAACTCAGCAATCTTACTCAGAACATAATATGCAAAATCCAACATGAACTTATTATCATACAATCTCTACTACTTTTTAATAACAACATTCTAACTACATATTATTTATGCCATGGAAATGCAACTTCAGAAGCATAGTGCATTTCTTATTACAATGTGACAGAAATATTAGTAATAAGATAAGAGGACAAAAAGGTGTTCATGAAGAAAAAACATACAAGTATCATTCTTCTAAGACTCGCATGAAAAACAAGTGGAGCCTTTTGGTTCGGAAACAGGATGTACATGTGCCATTGCTCGAATCCTTGTCTTCAGAAGAAAGGGTTTATTTCTGAAAACTAAAAAAACAACTATAAATGAGCGAAAAACGAAAAGAACAATCACTTGATTTTTTGAAGGCACAACCCCTAGCAAAGTAATGAAAACGCTAGTTGGATGTACATGAGTCAGGGACAGCTCACACCTCTTTAAACATGCCAAAAGAAGAGGCCATAAACAAAAATTAGACTATCAAAAAGAGATCAGACAGGATCATAGGAAGCAATCCAAGTAGTTCACAGATAAGCAAAGGTTCAAGGGTTCAAATCCATAATAAGTATGAGCGTGTTTATGACATTATAGAAAGCAAAATTCAGCAACGGGATTACCAAGTTAAAATACAAGAATAACGACCTTCATCACACAGTTTAAACCAGTATAAAGCAAGGTACATGAAGTACTTAGAAAGTATTAGAAAACAACCAAAGTTAAAGTGTTTTTTTTTTTAAAACTCAGTATCCGGCCTTATGAATGACTAATCCGAGGAGACCAATCCCACCGTCCACTAGCGGGGGGCCCATTTAAAGTCAGAGTTTTTTACTCTAATGGACTAACCCACCGAAATTGGCACAAGTGAGAATCGAACTTGAGACCAAAGTTAAAGTGTAAACACCTCCGAAATCCGAATAGTATATGAAGTCCAATTCTTGCAATTTTCAGGACAACAAATATAATCAGACAACAATAATGAACACCAAAAACAAAAAACATCATCATATATATCCAAGGAAGTATAAGAAATAACTTAAGGGATATGATAAATAAATAGAAGGAGTAATGGACTCTAGATACCAATTCAGTCTTCAGTTTAGAAATTAATTCTCCTGTCATGGAATGCAATACGCACAGTATAACAAATTCTAACTGCTCCAATCTTTTCTAACACAAGATAACATAAACAAGCTACACAATTACCTTCGTACTGACTACAGCTTCCTTGTCATAACAGTTGGCACCCCAGTACAAAAATCCTATGCCACTCTTTTTCCACACATGCCGCATGATAACACGATGTTGAGTGCCTTGCAGCTGTTGTCAATGGCGGATGGCAGAATACAGCATAAGACCAAAAATACGCCATATAAACACACTATTGTTGCCTATAACGGCACCATGGTGGCTGGTGGGCATCCCTTCACAAATTGGCTATAACGATTGTCAAAAATCAGTCACACCAGCAACAACACCAGTGCCTCACATTCCAATATGCCAAATTGGATGAGGATATGATGATTCCTATACAAACTTATGTCCACAATTCCTGTAACAAAACCGCATGCCTCTAACTAATGAGCAAATAAACTAGGCACCAACATAGTATCAATAAACATTCTAGGATTTTTGCATTCTACATGGAAACAACAAACATGGAATTCTTGAATTTACTGAATAAATAGTCACATTGCAACACACCAATTACTTTAGCACTACACACAGCCACTAATTGATTTTCGATTTTAACCTAATGTTGGTGAATTATAACCATAATTAGCAAGTAAAATTTCTACAATTTGTTTTTAATTCCACCTGCTAACAACGAGATAAGAGTCTTGAAGTGAAAAATTGTGTATATTTTCAAAACAAGAAAAAATTGAAAAGAATTGTTTTAATTATTTTGAGAATTATGTCATCCCTAACCCTAACTAGCATTTTATCTTCTCTTGATGACAACGGTTCACTTCAACAAACTCTTAACCCTAAAAATTGAAGATCTGAATTACAAAAGATAGTGCAGATGCAAAAGAAATATAAAATGAAATTGATATACATACAAAACACACAGTGAGAGAAGAAGACAGGATTGGCGGCATTGGTGACCATAAGGAAGGGGAGTGTCCGCGAAACAGAGCTACGATATGAATTTGAAGATTCTCTCTCGGTGGAGACGAAAGGGGTTTGGGATTTGGAGGGAAATGGAACAGAGTTTTGGAGGGAAGAGTAACGAACTTTATTTTTTTTTTGGGTCGAAAAAGAGTAAAACAAACTGAAACGCATGTTTCAGTTTCAGTTTTAAAAAGATAGATTTTTTTTTTTTTAAAATAGATTTTATGAAATTATTTTTTAAAATATTATAAGTTTTTTTATATTCGTTTTTTCTAAATTCAAACACTAATTTTGACATCATATAATATAGACGTATATTATTGAAGAACAAAAAATATTCAAAATCTCATTTTTTTATAAAAAGTTATATTTAAAAAATGATTTTTATGAAAATCTATTTGAAATAGCTTAAAAAAAAATGATTTTTTTGAAATTTTGATATCCAAATTTTTTTTCAATAAAATGATGAAATACCTAAAATAAGATTCTAAAAATAATTATTCAAATCAAATTTTCATTTGAAGCTTTTATAAAAAAATTCTTTGTAAATTTTTTTGCACAAAATTATATTACACTATAAGAATCTATTTTCAAAAAATCTATAACAAACGGGGCCTATATTCGTGTGCTTAATGGTTTTTTTTTTTCAATATAATCAAACCTATATTTTTTACGAGAGAAGAGACGGCGAAAAGCAATGAATGGAAAATAGCCATTAGATTAAATATTGATTTTAGCTGTGTTTTACTTTTAAATATTTTAAAAATATAACAGTACTATCCATCTTTTATCGTATTCAATTAGATTAAATCTTGATTTTAAATGTGTTTTACTTTTATATATTTTAAAATTATAACAGTACTATCCATCTTTTATCGTATTCAATCGCGCATTATACCTTTCGCACCATATATCAAGACTCTAAAAACAAATATCTCATATTTGGCCTTGAACATAAATTACACGATATTTGAGGCCCGTTTGAGATAGCTTATTTTTCAGCTTATGTAAAACAGCTTGTGCAAATAAATAAATTTTTATATAGTATTATAAGTTTATCAAGGTAGATTATGAAAAAATAGCTTATAAAAATATAGTTTTCGTTAGTAAAAACTTATAAATTAACATAAAAATTTATTTATAACTGAATATTGAAACATATATCGCCAAAAGCATGAACCATGCATAACGAACCAGAACACACTCTAATCCAGTACTTCCTTAAGAGAAAAAATAACCAACATTCTCTGCATTTCTTAGCTGAAAATCCTACCAACTACACTTTGATGGAACTAATAAATACGAAAAAAAAGTTCTACCCAAAGGAAAAACCCATGAGGAAGACCAAAGCTAAAAAAAAAAAAAAGGGAACTGCTCCTATGTTCAAAATTTCACTAAACTGATGATAATTCTAAAAGTTCCCAAGATTTCAACTCCATATAGTTGAACAGTAACTTGCTTAACGCATCACCTAGGGTCTTGACGCACCAAAAAGACTCCAGTCATAAACCTTGAAGCTTGTAACAGCAAGTTTAAAGACCTCATCCATTGAAATACATCCAGCTTGTGCAGCAGGAACAGCCATGCCAGCACCAACCGTGTTCGCACTTTCACTAAAAGGGCTGCAAACAGAAAAATAATGTGCCTATTTGAAAAACACCAAAATCACGGTAGAAAATCATGGTCGACAAGAAACTACATATTGGAGCTTTAAAAATTCAAAGTGCGAGAGCACTAAACTCACGATGGTGGTTGCCCATTGCTATACACAAGCTTAAATGAAAATCAACCTAGCTTCTACAAAGTCGAACCATTTAAGTATAACATTTCATTTCTTTTTTCTGATTTGACCTCTAAACTCCGTAGCTCTCTAATGTTGTTTGGGTTAGAGAATGTTTAGAAAAGCTTATCTAAAACTGATTTAAAACTCATCTCATAGCATGTGCTCTTGTATTAGACTTGAAATACATTTAAAAAAGTAATTACAACATAATTATAAAACTATTGTCTGTTTATTTAAACACTGACAGACTGATTATAGACACGCCAGAATAGTACATGGATAAATAATTAATTAAGCTCTCTAGAATAGTTTCTTGAACAAATATTCAATTAAACTATTGATCCAAACACACTCAAAATGGTCGATATTAACATGACACATGAAATGGATTGTTTTGAAAATTGGAAAATAGAAGTCTGAATCAAACCAGAAAAGCAATATAAAATTCAACTCAACTCCCTTAATCAGTAACAAATGAAACAGATGAATTCCAAGACAATTTTGTAAAGAGATTGTGTCAAGAAAAATATATTCCAGAAACTTACTTGATAACAATGGGCTCATACGCAGTGATTAGTACATCAGTATCAACTCCTTTAATACGCAAGTTTGCCAAATAAACCTAATTAAATGAAACAATGACAATTTAGCAAGACCAGTCAACGGTTATTATGGATAAAATTATTAATTAGCGATTGCAAAAGTTCAAAACGTGCCAAACAAAACAGAACATACTTTGACAATATTTTGGGCTTCCCTTCCTTGTCGTCCCTTAGAAATCGCCTAGCAATATTTGTTAATAACAGAGTTAGTAAGGGTAAAAAGAGTGCACAGGCATAAAAAGAATAAGAACATCATTTTCTTTTACAGAAATAAAAAAAGATAGCTTCTGATCAAACATATTAAAAATTATATTATCATATTCCTATCATTCAAGTGGATTGCAATATCTAATTGGTAATCCAAAAAAGCATAAGAACAATGTATGAAACTAATCCTAAGATTACTCATTTGGATGACTCAAAATGATGTCGTACTAGTAACATTGCATAAAAATAAAAACAAGTAAAAAACACTTTACCATTTGGCCTACTGCAGTTGTTATAACAGCCGGTATATTATTATACATCAAACCAGGTGCTTCAAGAACTCCAGACTGCTCAATAACCTGAAATAATTTAAAGGGCATAGATGATCATAAGACAGTAATGGAACTAAGCTGAAGGAAAGTTATCATCTCTTTATAGAAAGTATTGTTCCTTTGTTTTGGTATTCAATCCGTACGTGAATGCATGCACACATATAAATCATGAATATATCTTCACTAATTTAGTGTTTGAAATAGTTGTTTTGTTTCAAAAAAATAAAATAAAATGGAGCAAATTTTACATGCAATGAGACTACAACCATCACCAACAAACTTTACAATGACGATTTGATGAATTAAATAAGAGTAAAAATGAAAGCATGTTTTGTTTGAAACAAATCAAACAAAACCCCTAGGCACAATTCATTCATTAGGGGGCTCAATACTACGACAAAATAATTGACGTTTTGAAAACATGATTCCTTGATCATTCATTGAATCATTGCCGCCACATATGATAAACACACACAACAGGATCCGATCTCTATATAACAATTGCAATGTCAAATTTCGCATTAAATTTGAAGAAACCAAAACAATAACATACCACAGTTCCTTCAGCATCCTGCTCGTTAGCAAGGTCTTGAAGAAACCACGCAGCACTTCCATTATCAGCAATATCAGGTTTATACTCTAAAAGTTCAACTATCAAGCTTTCGTCACGGCTAGGATCCGCAAACACCTCCTATAGAAATCACAAAAACCCAAAAATTAAGTTAGTAAAAAGATCAAACATAACAGTACAATATAGCCAAATTCAATGAGAAAGCACAACAAACCTGATGATCCGGGACTTCTCGAATATTACTGACATCCTACAAGAAAAAACCAGAACCTTACATTTCATCAAAGAGTTTAAATTTGATATCGTCTGTCAGTGTAAAAAGTTTTACACCATCAACAAATCACAACCAATCATATGTTTGACAATTTCTGTTGATTGACAATGTAAAAGTCTATGAAGCACGAACACTCCTCAGATTAAGTCGGACACGAGTGTCTGACACCGATCAAACACAAACACAATATTACATTGAATGATGTAATTTTCTAAAATTATTATTGGTATCGACGTGTCACTAACAAGTCTCCGTGTCTATAAAATCTATACAAAAGTGTATATGAACTAAATTCTTTCATTAAAACTAAAAATTAAATTGTCTTCCAATAGTTTGTGCAAAGAACATTAAAAAAAAAATCCAAATTTATAAAATTCTAAACAAAACAAAAAAGAATTTCTACCTGGAACCTGTTAGGGAACATGATTGATATTTTCCCTCCAAACAAAGGGAGCTGATGTGACATTTTTCCACTGGTAAAAACAACAGATACACTATATCAGTTACACCAAAAATTAAAAAATTCAAATAAAAAAACGAAATTGAAGTCTACGTTGAAAAACGTTATTCTGAAAAATAAAAAAATAAAAAAAGAAGAAGAGAATTGTGAGTAAAAGTACCTGGTAATGGTAGGAAGTGGGAACCTAATGAAGAAGAAGAGCGTGGTGTATTCGGTAACTACTGAGTGTTGAATAAATAGTATATACTCTGCTTCAAATTTACGCCAAATTACTCTTCTTCAAATTTAAGCTAATCGTATACTCTGCTTCAAATTTCAGTTTTTTTTAGGAATATCAGCAATATCATGCTTAATTTTTTAGGAATTAAATAGTACTTATTTAAACTTAGTCATTTTATTTGAGTTTTTTTTTTTAATTTATTCATTTATCTGTTACCACTTAATTTATTTAAATAAAACATGTCAAAATCATTATAATAAAGTTTAAGTTCAACGGTTGGTCCTTAAAGTTGAATCAAAATTTCAATAAAATTTCTGTAATTTAAAATATTTAAATATATCTCAAAATAGTCTGTTATTTTTTTAATATCTATATTATATATAAAAAGATACAAAAATTTTTTTTTTTTTTTTTGAACAAGCCAAAATGGAATATATTAATAAGACAGCCTCCTCAGCACAAGATGTACCGAGATAGGCTAAAACAGTCTACAAAAAGTCATATACACAATAACAAAAAGAAATCAAGCAAGGCCCAAACAAAACAGAGGACTAGACCACCATCTATGGCAGTTTGAAGCTAAAGTAAAATTTGTCGTCTTCAACCACCTAAAAGAGAAAAGTTTAATCTTGTCCAACAACTGAAGGGGGCTGCTCACTGAGCCTCGAAATAAGCGATGATTTCTTTCTGTCCACACAACCCAAACACACACGAGCCAAATAAGCTGCATAAAGGAACGCCGCTGCCGGGACCCACCTGCTGAACAAGTGAACTGGATAAAATGATCACGAATAGAAGTGTACTGCACCGGGGTGGTGCCTATCCACGAACACACTAATGTCCAAAGGGATCCAAAAGTACTGCAAGAGAAGAATATATGAAGTGCCGACTCTGCCTCCCCACAACCAGAAATGCAAAAGTGATATGTAGGAGATAAAATGCCTCGCGTAACCAGGTTTACTTTTGTGGGTAACCTGTCACGTAGTAAACGCCACGCCAAGATTGACACCTTCAACGGGACCTGTGAATGCCAAATGAGTTTGTCCGCACCATCCATAGTAGTTGAACCCTGAGTCAGAAGCTGATAAGCTCCCCGGACAGTGTAACCTTCATCTGGGTCAGGCTGCCACTGCCACCTATCTGAAGACCGGTCCTGCAAGGTAAGATTAAGAAGTAAAGACTGACACTCCCTCAACATCTCCTCCTCCCACACCCACAACTGCCTCCGCCACTGCCACGCTTCCCCATCCACCCCCCACCCTAAAGAAAACATCTCAGCCACTGTTCGTCTTTTGTTCTCCGCCAAATCAAATAGGCGCCCAAACCGCTCACACAAAGGAACCCCTTCCACCCAAGGATCGGTCCAGAAAAAAGTATTCAACCCATCCCCCACCCTCCTCGAAACCTGCTCCCCAAACCAGCTACTCCCTAACTCACTACCCCTCTGAATACATGCTATCTCCCTCCACCACGTAGACCCTCTCCGCCCTCCATCCCGAATTCTACCTCTCTCCATCCCGTACTGAGCCACCAACACTCGAAACCACAACCCCTCCCTGTCCACTAACATCCTCCAACACCATTTACCTAACAAAGCCAAATTAAACTCCCTCATCTGCCTGACCCCCAAACCTCCGCCCTCCTTACTCAAACAAATAGATTTCCAGCTAACCCAAGATATTTTCCTAGAATCCTCACAGCCCCCCCAAAAAAATTTGATAAAAATAGACTCAATAGAAGAGATGATACCTGTGGGAGCTTTAAAGAAGGAAAGTGCATAGACAGGAAGAGATTGCAGAACAGACTTAAGCAGAACCAGACGACCACCAAAAGAGAGGAAACAACTCTTCCACCCAGATAATCTATTCTTCAAACGAGCCAACACCGGTTCCCAAAAACCCAGACGCCGCGGATCAACCCCCAATAGGAAGACCCAGATACAAGAAAGGAATTTTCCCCACTTTACAACTCAGAGCAGACGCAGCTTCACCTAACCAGGATTCAGGAATATTAACCCCGACCAACATGCTTTTATGAAAATTTACCTTCAGGCCCGACATCGTCTCAAAAAGCACAAGAATAGCACGTAACGCGCGGACATTCGCCCAACTTTTAATCCCCAACAAAAGCGTGTCATCGGCAAACTGAAGATGCGAAACTGAAATAGGATCCCGCTCACCGATACTATACCCCGTGAATAAATTGCGGTCCACCGCTGCCTCCATCAGCACATTAAGACCCTCGGCTGCTAAAAGAAACAGAAAAGGGGATAACGGGTCTCCTTGTCTAAGACCCCTCCCAAGCGGGAATTCTTCAGTTGGACTGCCATTGACTAAAACTGACGCAGTGGCTGTACACACACATTCTTTACTCCATTTCCTCCATAAGGTTGGGAAAGACATTCTCCCCATGACATCTTCCAGGTAACCCCAGTCCACCGAATCATAGGCTTTCTCAAAATCCACTTTAAAAAGCATGAGTTCCTTCTTAGACCTCCTTGCCTCATCAACCGCCTCGTTGGCAATGAGTATTCCATCAAGGATCTGCCTATCCTTCACAAACGTTGTTTGGGACTCGGAAATCACACTACCAATCACTAAACGCAATCTGTTTGCTAAAACCTTCGCCAGGATTTTATAAAGGATGCCCACAAGGGAGATAGGCCGAAAATCGTTAAAGCCGTTGGGGACTATCAATTTTAGGTATCAAAGCAATGAAAGTAGAATTTATGCCCTTAGTCAGCTTGCCGTTCCGATGAAACTCAGACACAAAACGCATAACATCACCCCGAATCTCAGCCCAAAAGTCTTTAATGAAACCAAAGTTTACCCCATCGGGACCTGGGCTCTTAAAACTATCGCAATCCCACACCGCTGATTTCACCTCTGCCTCCGAGAAAGGTGTGATTAAGCTACTACTCTCTAACTGATTCAATCTTTTGAACTGAAGATTATCAATCCCGGGTCTATCCATACTAATGGCCCTGAAATGAGACGCGAAATGCGAGAATACGGCCTGCCTAATAGGATGCACGCCCTCCAGAGTGACCCCATCAGCTTGTAACATGGTAATGGCGTTCCTTCGACGGCGTCCCGCAAGGACCGAATGGAAAAACTTTGAGTTCGCATCTCCCTCCTTGAGCCACAACGAACGAGACTGTTGCCAACTGATACTAGCATGTAACCGTGACAGTGAGTAGATACCCGACGAGACCCCATGAAGCTCAGCTAGTTCAGCCTCCGAAAGAGCCTCATCCTCCCCCTTCTGATCTAAGATTGACAACCGGTCTTTCAGAGAATCGATACGACTAGGCAAATTCTGAGTGTGAGACTCTTCATAATACTAAAAATATCCTTGATGATGCGTTTAGGTCGATTTCATCTGTAGAAGGAGAAGCATTGGCTTTATTTTTAGCAATGGAAGAAGCTAGACATAGAGGACTGGATCGAGTTCAATTTGAAAGTGATTCGAAAGTATTGATAGAGACCATTCATATGAAGCGTAGAGGCAATTCTGAGTTTCTTTATGATATTCTTAGTATTATGTCATATTTTCTAAACTTTGAGGTTAAGTTTGTTAGGATGCAAACTAATTCGGTTGCTCATACTCTTGCTAGGACGGTCAATTCTTGGTCTAGCTTTCATAGATTTGAGAATACTCCCTTATATATTTAACATTTAGTATTTAATGAAATGCATTAAATTTGTTTGATTAGAAAAAAAAATTCTTTTTCGATTAAAGCACATGATTAGAGAAGTCTTCCACTAATTTTCTCACATCTTTGGGTGAATTTAATTTTTGTTTGCATCTTTCTTGTTGCTATTGGAATTAACCAAACACTATATAGAGAATTCTCATATAATGCACTGAGATTAAACACCGTTTTGTCATTCTTATAAAAATTAAACACCGTCAACACCACCATTTCCACCGTCAACACCATTCACCACCATATTTTATTCATATTAAATACCCACTCGTTCTCTCTTCATCAAACACAAACCAAACACTAATCCGAACGAAGAAAAAAACCGCAAGACCGCAAAAACCGCCCAATTCAGGTTTGAAATCCGGTTCTGCGAGGTTGCGAACTTTTATCTCTCTCTCCAAGTTACATCGGCTGCGCGACAACCTTCCTTCCACCGCGATTCAGCTTCGAAAGCCAAACAAACACAGGTACGTACTAACTACATCATTGCTGCAACTTTAATTTCTTCTCCTCCTTTCTTTCTTTCTTTCTTCCTCTATTTCCATTCTCGAAGCTTCTATCAAATTTCTGCACGCTCTTTCCTTTGCTTCAGCTTCAACATCTCATAGCAATGGTTAGTTCCTCTCCATCTTTCCCAAAATATTTCTGTGATTTTTCACCGATCATTCTAATTTCTAAATTGTTGGATTTATTTTTCTTGATTTCTCATTTTTTGTTACTCCAAGTCATGAATCGATTTTTAAAATTTTTTTTTGCTATATGCAAAAAGCACTTATCGGAATCGATTTTTATTATGAATGATTTGAAATTATCGTTGTTATAGGATGCTGCAAAGACGTATGGTTCTGTGTTGGCATGTACAGATGAAGAGGCTCTTTCTGTCAGTCAAGTGTTTGATGCAATTAAGGAACTAGGGAATCAAGGGCTTGAGCAATTGGATCCTTTCATTATTACTTCTGCATCATCACTCAGTAATTCTACCTCTCCTTTCATTATTTTTAAAATTTGTATATATTATTAGTTAGGGGTTGTCATAATATGTTATGTGCAAGGTTTTAATTTTTAAATAAAAATAGCCGTCGCGTTTCACGATTTGGACGGCTACGGATTGCACAAATCTTATTAAGATTATTTGTACTATCATATATGTATAACAACTTAAATTAGAGATAGGTATGAAGTTCTGAACCACGGAAAGAGTTAAAAGGAGATAAACCTGATGATTTTATCCATTTCAATATAAAAAACGGAGTTCTCTATCTTTTAGCGATTTTGTCACGGCGGCCGTAATGACATTTCAGCGTGATTTTTTTACTCATGTTGGAGAATGGTGACTTTACTGTTTTGTCGCGGTCAATTTCACTGTAACAGACCGTTTTTTAAGACATTGGTTACGTGATATCATGGCTTAGCTTGTCAAATTTGTTTTAAGGTGTAATTTGCTTTTTATATATAATCAATAAAGTACATTTTTCTATTGCTTACTATCTTTCTCAACTTTGAATTACTAAATTAGTCCGCGTTTATTTACTGCAAATGATGCTTGATTATGTCCCTCTTTTAGTGTTTTGCTATCACGAGTTGTTTTTGTCACATAACATCCAAAACATGCATTTAGTGCATTAGTGTATACGTTAGGCTTCTATGCTTCTATCAAATACTTTGATTAAAGCTTAGAGATCAATTCCTTTTTCTGGATTCATATCAGATGGAATTGTATAAATTAAATTGCCGACATATTAACTTTGGACACAATATTGACATAGCACATAGCCACCGATAATGATTAAAGAAAATAGAAGTGATTGAATGTAATGTAACTGTATGTGTTGGATACTGGAGGCACTCTCAATTTGAAGTGTTGGTTCTGCAATTGCATGTGGTACTGGTTTATAATGCTTAATGCATGAATTCTGTGGGGTGGGTATGTGGGAAAAATGGACCGTAAATAGCCATTAGCCAGTTCTTCATGTATGCTTTCAATTCCTTTGAGCACGTGTCAATCCAAAGGGTGTGGAGTAAGTTAGATGAAAATTACTGTTTCTCTTACAGATACATGATTTTCCTATGTGCGTATATGATATTTTATTGTGGCCAAAAATACTAATTTTTACCATCTATTTATTGCAAACTTCAGGCAAGTTTCCAGTGGAGTCTTCCTCTGTGGATTTGGTTGTTTTAATCTGGAAGTCTGTTGATTTTCCTATCGCCCAACTGACTCAAGAAGTCGTTAGAGTGTTAAAAGCAGGTGGAACAACCCTTATCCGCAAGTTCTCCCAAACTGCTGTGGGTTCAGATGATAAGGTAATAACAGCTAAGGTTGTGCTTGAGTGATTTATGAAGTTGTACATGATCCGACATTTTTCCCATTTTCCTTTCAGCTGATACCTGATATTGAAAACAAGTTACTATTGGCTGGATTTTCAGAAATACAGACTTTGCAATCGTCTGTGGTAAGTCTCATTATATGGTATCTATCTCCGTGCCATCTCTAGTCATCGTTGTTTTTTCTTAAATGTATTTATTTGTTTTCTTATGTTTAAATTGTTGTGCTATAGAATATGCCAGAAATATTTAATCAAACAGTTATTTCTCTTTTTTCTGTACTACAGAATAAAATGCATACAAATGTGTCTGATGAGTTTAATAATATAGGCTGACATGAGTCATCTAGAGTTTTCTGGCATATTCTTCAAACCTAATCTACTGGTATTTGACAACCATTTATGTAGTTAATGGTTTTCATTTTGTGCAGAATCATTAATTTCAGTCAAGTTTTTTTTAATAAATACTATTTATTATTGTGTCTTACAAATTTACTTTCCTATTGCATATCAAGTGGAGTACGGGCTATGAGTCATCTAGAGTTTTTTTTTTCCTTCCTTATTCACTTTATTCTGACCATCGTACGAGTTCTAATTATAAATATGTTACGTCTTTCACATAGATCAAAGCTAAAAAGCCTTCATGGAAAATTGGTTCATCTTGTGCACTAAAGAAGAAGGTTGTGAAAAGTTCACCGAAAGTGCAAATTGATTTTGATTCGGATCTGATTGATGAAAATAGTCTTTTGTCTGAAGAAGATTTAAAGAAACCTGTACTGCCATCTGGTAAATAGTACTTTTCAGTACTCATCTAGCTTTGTTCCTCAGTTAGTATTCTGTGTGATATTTGACTTTTGGCTAACATGTTATGCAATAGGTGATTGTGAAATCGGAACTACTAGAAAGGCCTGCAAAAATTGCTCGTGTGGGAGGGCAGAAGAAGAGGAGAAAGTGTTGAAGTTAGGATTGACAGCAGAGCAGATTAATAATCCTCAATCAGCTTGTGGCAGTGTATGTCTTTTTCTTTTTTGGTTAAGTCAATCTGTTGGTCCCTATAGTATCATCCAATTTTTACTGAAGTTTTTATAGGCTATATTTAAAAATATAAGTGTTTTCAGCATTAAAATTTTGTGATTAAATCCTTATAAGTATTAATCATATAATCTGTCCAAAAAAATGTTTAAATAGCCGCCATCCCAGTATCCCAATTTCAGGGTTGGTCACTCCACACCACTTTTCACGATTGACATTGAGGTCAAGACTATTTGGTTCTATTGTCAGTGCCCATGAACATGATTTTATTCTGTTTAGATTTTCTAGTTGCCTTGATTTTATTCTGTTTTTCTGGTTGTTGCTTCTGAGACTACTTGAAGCAAACATTTCTAAAATAAAAACTTTGACTAACAACTACTGAAACAATTCCATTAATATCATGATTGTTTACATGTTGCAATGATATGCTAGTAATTCAATACCCACTCTAACTCAATATCCCACCCATCAATGCCATAATTACCTATCGAACCCTGCCACCAAACTATTTTCTTCGCAAATGTATGCTCAAATATTCTCTTCCTTGACAACTTCCATTTGTTGTTCAAACGTTCTACTTTACATATTTTTTTGTCAAGTTCTACTTTACATTTTGTTTGATTCATCCATCCTTGCTTCTGTCACTCTGGTTGGAGGAGCATGAATCTAGTTCAATCTTTTCCTTTTCACATGCTTCCTACTGGGAGCTGCCATAAGTTTGGCAGATTCAAGCATCACTTCATCAGTTGATTTAGTCATCACTTCTGAGGTTATGATGGAAACTAGAATTTTAGATGCAATTAAAGAGAATTATTATTGAAATATAGGTGAATACAATGTGGAGGTAACGTAGGGAATAACCAGAGTTGTAAGAACTCCTACCAGAGCTAAGCTCCTAATCCAGAGAGAACTTCTCTCCTAACAAATTAATAACAACTTTTTTCCTCCTTTCACTCACCTCTCTATCTTCCTTTTATAACCAAAGACTCCCTAACACTATGTTTGGATGCGAGAGAAATATAAAAGAGAGAAATGGTGAAGAGAGAAATAGGAGAGAAGAGAAATAGTAAAGAAGTTGAGTAGAAATTTTGTATCGTTTGGATGAATAGAATTACAAAAGAAATATGAGTAGAGAGAAATTAATAAAAATGATAAAAGACCAATTTAACCTTTATTGTTATTATTTTAAATGTAAATTAAAATGGGAAGGAAGGATAATGAAGGAAAGTTGATTCTCACCACTTCTTCTGTGCAAAATCTCTTCTAATTAGGAGAGAGCTTTTTTGTGTGGGTCCATCCCATAAAACCTCCATCTCTTCTCATTTCTTCTCTCTTCCAAACTAGAGAAATACTATATTTCTCTCTTATTTCTCTCTCACGTATTTCTCTCTTTGATAAATCTATCAAAACAAACAATGTGTAAAACTTAGGGGGAGAGCTAACTCATACTCCCTAGTAACTATATAACTAAAGACTCCCTAGTAACTAAATAACCAAAGTCTCCCTAAAACTTAGGGGGGAGAACTAACTAACTCAGTGTTCTATCAGGTTACCTTTGACGGAAGTGGATCACTAAGTAGTGCAGGTGTGAATTCAAGCACCTGGGTGCTGTAGTGGTTGTTTCTGAAAACAGCAGCAAGCAAATGCACTGTACTGTCCCAAGCCGGTGATTAAGTTGCTTATCTAACCCTGCATAATCCTTTCAAAATTGAAAAAAAAAAAAATTAATTTGAAGGGCCACAGGAGACTAATAAAGCTTATGATTCCAAATGAATTTAATAACGAAAAGAAGAACGATATACTTTTGATTTACATGTGGAAACTATGCTGAGCTCATAATTTTTTAATCAGAGTTTTCTAAATTCGTTAACCAACTTGACTTAGTTGAAGAAGACCCTTGTTTTAAATTTGGCTTCTGGTTTTATAAACCCAACTGAATTGTATCTTGCACTTCAAAAAATGTAGTTATGTTGAATATAATTTATAGATGTTCTAAGATTGGGTTGAATTATAGTTTGGATAGTGAGTTTCTGGGATTCCCTTGCCGAGTCTGGGATTTTTTCTCTGTAAATAGTTGCTGTCTATTGTGTCGGTATTTTAACTAATGCTATTTAAAATCATTTTCTTCTATAATGCCCATTGTTCTCAAAGTTTGTCTTTGGTCTACAGTGTGGATTAGGGGATGCGTTTAGGTGCAGTACCTGCCCTTACAAGGGACTGCCTGCCTTTAAAATGGGCGAGAAGGTACTATTTTTCTCTCCCTCGCCTAAGTTGTTTGGTGCCATTATTTTGGTGTGTTCTTTAGTATTTGTTTCATTAGTCATTCATTATTTTTGTTTTGCAGGTCTCATTGTCCGCGAACTTCCTTGCTGCAGACTTATGATAGATAATGTTGTAATCTTTGTCGTGGGGAATTGTATAACAGAATTTATAGATAGTATGGGATTGTTATCGGTTATGTTATCATTTGTTTAAGGTCGTATATTTGAAACAGTTTAAAGTGACTCTGAGAGCTCCGAGTTTCCTGGCTATTATTTACTAGTTGTCAATTCCATTCATCTCTCTAGTTGTTTCATAATAAAAGAAGAAAATCCTTTGTTTTCTCTGTCGTAAGATTGTGCTGTAGTGTGGATTTGTTATATCCAACCTACAAATCTTAAAATCACCAAAGCTATAAGCCTATGTCATGCAATTGAATAATATTAAGCCAAAGAAATATAGACATAGTGCTCCGTTTCTGTGATCCTCCGTCGAGCTATTTTGTGCAGAAAAAGATAATGTCTCTCAGGTGTGGTCATGGTGCATAAGCCCAAACTTATGCACCATGCATAAACTTGCTTCCTACATTCAGTATATTTGCTGAAAATTGCTTTTCCGACTCCTGCCTATTTCTTTTTTATCCCCCAAATTGACGTTTGTCCTCGGGGGTATGGAAAAAATTTGCCAAGAAAATTCGGTTTTTACGAACCGAACTATTTGCCAAGGCAGTTCGGTTTATATAAATCAAAGCTTCGGCAACGGTTTTTAACTGTTGCCTTAGAACAAAAAAGCGTTGTCTTTAAGAGCTAACGCAACACTTGCTCAAAACAGTATCCATATGCATTACACAACGGTTTTGAAGTGTTATGTTTCTATGCATATTTAATAATGGAAGATTTTCAACTAACACTTTAGATAACACTTTAAAACCATTGCGTGTTATGCATATGAATACTGTTTTGAGGAAGTGTTGCGTTAGCTCTTAAAGACAACGCTTTTGTTTCTAAGGCAACGGCTAAAAACGGTTGCCGAAGCTCGGTTCTTACTTGCAAATAGTTCGGTTCGTAAAAACCGAATTTTCTTGGCAAATTTTTTTCATACCCCCCAAGGGAAAAAACGTCAATTTGGGGGGTAAAAAAGAAATGGGCAGGGGTCGAAAAAGCAAATTTCATATTTACACTAAAAGCCAGCCCAAGCCCAAAACTAGGCAATCCATTACTCGCGCGGCCCCCATATACTATCTCATTTCTTGCGCGCCCCCTTTTCCTTAGCGCACCCTCCAGTTTTTTTCTCCCTAGATTTCTTGTGAGCCCCCCAATTTCCCCCCCCCCCCCCCCCGGATTTTTAGCGCGCCCCCAATTTTTTTCCTCCTCCAAACTTCTAGCGCACCCCCCCAAATTTCTAGCGCGCCCCCCGTTTTCAATTAAATAATAACTTTTTTTTTACCAAACTAATTAAATAATAACTTTTGTTCCTTTGAAGTATATATTATAAGAACCTATTTCCGTCATACACCCCCTCGAAGTCCAACATAATAACCAATGGTTCATGTATATATAAAGTATACTTGTTAAACATACAATTCAATTTTAAGTTTTATCAATCATAATCACAATATAAATAAAATCTCATACATTAATTACATATATATGGATTTTTTTTTCTTTACAATAAAAAAATGATCGAATCCAATATCTCATGCATACTATCCAAATTTTTCTCAACTAAACTAACCCTAATTGCTTTATATGATTTTTTGCTTTATGTAGCATGATTTTGTAAAATGGTTATGTGATGTTTTACTTAATAACAATGGTTTCAGTGTATAACATCTTGGCACTAATGCTCGTATGAAACCATTTATCTAAAATAATGGTTTCAGTGTATGACGCTATGAAACCATTTAACTAGACTAATGGTTTCAGTGTATAACATCTTGAAACCAAATAACAAGACTAATGGTTTCAGTGTATAACGCTATGAAACCATTTAACTATAATAATGGTTTCGGTGTATAACGTCATGAAACCATTTAACTAGACTAATGGTTTCAGTGTATAACGATATGAAACTATTTTTGCTGTGGCATGGTTTCAAAGAGTTGTTCTCCAAAATCATTGAATGTACTTAATAGTTTTAGATGTACTCCAATACTCAATAAGTCATTCACTCTCTCAAAACAAAAGCCTACTACTCCTCTTATCAGTACCCCAACCCAATTAACTTGATTTTAATTTACCGACGAAAGTACATATTTTAAATTGTGAAATAAATTTAAATTTTTAAGACGATATAAAACCAGATAGAGTGAGGTATCCCCAACCGTTCCAAATAATTCAAAATACCCTAAATAAAATTTTGGGAAATTTTTATTAATACATGATATTTATAAAAGCGTATTTACCTCATTTAATTAACTAAAAATAGTTTCAGGTCTCAGAAAAATACATAACTGGTCCCAAAATTCCCAGAAAATTATTTACTATTTTTCTGTAAAAACAATAAAAAAATTTGGAGTCTCCTTGGCACCGCACGCGCCGCCAGTGAGAGTGGGCATGGAGGCGCGTCACTGTTCATCATCTTCCTCAACCATTTTCTGCAGAAACGGGTCGCGACGACCCGGTTCGTCGACCCAGTTTGTTCTTCCTCAATAATCAACAAAACTCGACGTTCTTTATACCGTTTTGATCGTTGTTCGATTTTATGAATGTTTCCGGTATTAGTTTTCGAAATCGGTGATCGAATCGCATATAAAATGTGGCCGAAATTGAGCAAGCAAAAATAGAAAGTTCTTCAGTTATGATTATTACACGTGTAAAATCATCAGATGGCTGTGAATGACTTATGCACCATACATAAGAAAAGACTTATGTATATTAATTCTTGCCCCCAACGTTGGGACGACGACCAGAGTTGGCTTCTACAGGCTGCGCGTAGGTATGAGAGGGAAATCATGGGCACCGCTCAAGAATCAGCCGAAAATGCAGTTTTTGACCCTTTTTGCACTATATATTGATTGGAGACCCCCTTAAGCAAGGGTTACGAAATTTGGGATCAAAAGTGGTCTTTGGAGCTTAATTGAAGGCACAAGAAGGTGGATCCAAGAAAGAAATCAAGTGCGGAAACACATCCAATTCCTCTTATCATGAAGATTTCATTCCAATTCTCTCATGTAATTTCCATTTTCATCATGTTTTGCTAAACTTCTAGATTAGATCTTAGGGGATTTTAATTACATTGTATCTTGATCTATGTGATCTTTCTTAGTATTCTTAAGTTGAATGATGAAAAACTTGACAATGATAAAGTTGAATGATGAAATATCGTTATGCATTTGATCATGTGTTTAATCATTTTTCCCTCTAAAGCTCTTAAGTTGAATGATGAAAAACTTGACAATGATAAACCTAGGAGGAACCACTCTATCACTTACCTTATTGCCCTATGTATTGAGAACTGCGATTATGATTGAACAACAAGTTATATATCAATATAAATGTTTTTTATACAGTTAATCAATTACAACAGTTAATCAAATTTGATGACAATGTTTATTTTTCTCTATCTATATCCAGACTATTGGGTCCGTTCTAGCATCAAGTGATTTCAATTCTCTTTGGATTGCAGTTAGTTCAGAGGATTGAACCGTGGTCATCCTACCAAATTCAACATTAATCACCGCTGAACCAAATATTGAGACAATATAAAACATTTTCCACTTAAAAAATGTATTAATCTTTTCTATGTTATGAATATAGTAATAAAATTCTTTTAATATAAAGTGTTAAAATATAGGGTAAATAGAGTTTTACCCCCTGCAAAATGTGCGAGATTTGGTTTACCCCCTGCAAAAAATATTTTTTGGATAACTCACCTGCAATATGAAGATTCCTTCAATTACCCTCCTCTATTGACAACTAGGACATGAGATATTAATTTTTGTTTATGTGGCATATCTAGGTAGCTTTTATTTTATTTTTAATTAATTTAATTATTGACATATTGCCACATAATAATTGTATTTTAAAAAAAATTAAATTGACAATTATTTTAAAAATTAAGAAAAAATTAATTTAATTATTTTTTTCTGGTTTCAATTTTTTATTTTTTTTTAAAAATGTCAATTTAAATTCAATTATGAAAAAAAAATCTGATTTTTTTTAAAAATTCAATTACTTAAATAAAATGTCAATTTTAAATTTATTTCTGATTTTTTAAAAAGAATGTCAATTTTCTGATTTTTTTTAATATAATTATTGAAATTAAAAAAAAAATCAATTTTCTGATTTTTTGTTTTAAAAAATGGCAATTTAATTTTTTAAGAAATTAAATTGACAATCCTTTTTTAAATAATTGAATTCAAATTGTTTTTAAAAAATCAGAAAACAATTGAATTAGATTGACATTTTTTTTAAAAAAATCAGAAAAAAATTTAAAATTTACAATTTTTTTAGAAATATATAAATTTTAAAATAAAATAAATTGACAGTCAATTATTTTTAAAAAATAGTCAATTTAATTATTTTTTTAATAAAAAAATCAGAAAATTGAAATTTAATTTTTTTATTTCAATAATTGAAATAAAAAAATAAAAAAATGGACATTCTTTTTAAAAAATTAGAAATAATTTTAAAGTTGACATTTTTAAAAAAAAAAATCAGAAAAAAATTTAAAGTTGACATTTTTAAAAAACAAAAAATGAAACCAGAAAAGAATTTTTTTTTTTCACTTTTTAAAATAAATGTCAATTTAATTTTTTTTTAAATACAATTATTATGTGGCAATAATTAAATTTATCAAAAATAAAATAAAAGCCACCTAAACGTGACATATAAGCAAAAATGAATATTCTATGTCCTAGTTATCAATAGAGAGGGATAATTGAAGGAATTTTCATATTGCAGGGGTAAAACAAAATTGGCGCATTTTACATACCCTATTTACCTTAAAATATATTCTTAATGTCTATTACACTAATAAATTTTCAAAAGGAAACATATATATGCGACCAACATTACATCAATTTATTTATAAAAATCCTCTACCACTATATATGGAGCTGTTTTAAAGTGCTCTTCAGAAAGTATTCCCAATTTCCCATCCACTGGTCTAAATCTCTTACTTTTTGTTGAAATATCCCTCCAAATTGGGCATATATCAAAGAATATGCCATTGGACTGGCCCACTTGCAACAAAAGCAAATATATTAATCTTCTTTTTTATAATAAGAAAGTAAATATTAATCTTTATAGGTATGAAACTCCGATACTCTAAAAATAGCAAAGTATCGTGTCTGATACGTATTCGATACCGATACTCGTCCGATACTCTTCGATACTCGTATCAGAGAGTATCGGACAATTAATAATATTTTTTTAAAGAAAAAATTACAGATACGTGTCGGATACTTCTCGATACACGTATCAGAGAAGTATCAGACAACTAATGTCCTACGATGATAGAATTAGAGGACATCATACTGATACAATCTGTGTTTCCTCTTAAATAGTGAAAGTCAGGGGATGATGTTCTTTGTGTGATACTTTTGATGTTTTTTTTGGATAGTACTAGTTATGTTATTTTTTGTTAGTACTTATTTAACTTAAGATATGTAATCGTCACTTGTTTGCTCAATATGTAATCGTCAATGGTTTGCTCAGTTTGAGTAATTTGAATTTTAGTTTATTATCATTTTCGATTTTTGTTATGTTTATATATTGTGCATTTATATATTTAATTTTAAATTTAATTTTTAAATAATGTATCGTGGCAGTATCGTATCGGAGATTTTGAAATTTTTTCCGTATCGCCGTATCGGTATCATATCGTATTGGTATCGTGTCATGTATCCGGGCTTCATAGCTTTATAGTAATAAGAAATTAAAGTAAATATTAATCTAAAAACATTTAAATATTGTTTTTTACAATCATTTAATTTCTTTGTTATGTGAAAAAGCCAATGGTTTAATAACAAATACAAGGGGCAAGATTTAACTACAACCAACCAAACAAGATGCAGCTATCATTAGCTTAGGCATTAATTCGTTTGTCAATATTTTCAAATAAGATAAAGACAAGACAAAGATGTTCTAGCAAAGCTTAATCCAAAATAAGCTTGTTTGGACACTTTATCTTCTTATTATGAGTCTAATATTCATGAAAAACATTCTTTGATATATAATTCAAGATTCAAGACTAGGAGATAGCAACCATCAAAATCAAATATAGAATATTTTCCTGCTTGATATTTTAAAGAATAAATCTATAGCATGAGGTTCTATGATATCAACAAAACAAAGACGTATGTATAAACAAAATACTAAGATGAATTTTGTATCACACAAGATATAACATACCTTGTTGAGTTAGAAATTCTACTTTGGTTGAAGAGTATATGTTTTTCTTTATAATGATTAAAGAGTATATAAATGAAAAGACTTATAGACCTAATAACTTCTTAACATCATATATTCATATACATGCAAGGGTCCTTGTGAGCATTTCAAGTGAGTTTAGCTCAATTGATAGAGACATTGTATGTAATATGTAAGGGTCGTGATTCAAACTTTAATGCTGCCATTTATTTATCTTAAAAGGTGAATTTCTAAGAACTAGACTACATGACAAAAAAAACTAAAGCAAGTATATTTTAACATCTAAAGTTTTGTTTTCGAAGAAAAAGTAACTCATTGCATTTCACCAATATAATACCAAAAAAGATATGCAATTGGGAGATAATAATAATAATAATAATAATAATAATAATAGAGCTAGACTGAGATAAATATATTCTAGTTAGGTTATGAGTGACTCTATTGGTTTGCCTCTTAATAAAAGTTATGTTGGAATTTGCTAAAAGAAAGTACTTACATTGTATCATAAAAATAAAATAAAGGACTTAAGAGCGGATAACAAAGTACTTAGCTCATTCTCATACATACAGACGTTCTACAAATTGCTTACAATCTGTTGACAACCGCTTTCAAAAATTACTCTCTCGAACATATTATACATAGCGAGAGAGTGCTTCGAGGAAACACCTTAGCATGAGATTGAACAAATGACCGCAAACTATCTCGAAAAGCCAAACTTCCCTTCCAACATGAAGATAGCTCCATTAATATTGCATTTCAGTCAATTTGCAATTGGTTTCCCAAATAAGTACATGAGCAGATGTGAGAGGAGAACTGAATGAGTTGCAACACCATTCAAAGTTGCAGATCGTAACTGAGTTGGCTTGTTTATTCTCCTAGATGCATTTGTTACCTGCTTGCCAAACACTCCAAAGTACATCAACAAATTAATCATTACATTGTGGTTACTGGTTAACAATATTTAAAATTGTGATTCATTAATTGTATTATGTTTATGGAGAATGAGTTAAATCACTAATTAATCATTTTGACGTTATTATTTGCCGTAAATTTTTATATGTCAAAATTTTATTTTATTTTGACTAACTATGTTGAAATATTATTTCTCTCAAATTAATCGTCTCTTCCGAGTAACACACTAAATACAAAATAAAAAATATAATAATAAAAAAAATCTTGTCAAAAAATAAAAAATAAAAAAAATGTTAAGGAAATTAAATATGATAGTGTACATGGAAAGTGGATAAGGGTGTGACATGCTGTATGACGCAGAGTAACAATATAGTAATCCGGTAAGGATTAACAAATAGTAGTATCCCTCAACATTCAAATTTAGAATTTTTTTTCTAAGTTATGAAATTAATACTTTAAATTTTTGCATTTTTTAATAAATAATTTCATTCCTTTTTTTTTATCAGGAAATAATTTTAGTCTTATTTATTCTTTTCTTTTGTCAAGTAGTCTAGTGGCTAGAAATTTCACCCTTAAGGTGGATAAGTAGGATGATCGGGGTTTGAACTCCGACCCTCTGCGCATATACAATGCAATGTCCTACCAACTGAGCAAAGTTCACGAAACAATTTTAGTCTTATTTCTATTTTTAGTTCTTTAACAAATGTCGCATTTGTTAGTCATACACTAATAATAATCCTAAACAATTGATTCAAGTGGTTAAAGATTCGAGCTCTTTAATAAAAAATATGGAGAAAGAAATTTTTTGTTATTATTGTTAAATGACGGTTAAAACTTCAAACATATAATAACGAACAAAAATAATATAAAGATAACAAATGTTATAAAAAAAAAATAAGAATTGTGTTAACTTGTTTTTTTTTTATCAAAATATTACTTTCTTATTTTCAAAAACAATAAGTACAATTGATCCATAGAATCCAGGTGAGTTTCTAACAGACTAGGCCACCTATTCCAGAGGTCAAATTCAAACTTGCTAATGCATAAGGTGAGAATATTAACATGGCTGTTGAGTTTCTTGTGCACAGTGCATCTCATAACTATGCTATATATTATGGTATCCTTCAAGCTAGAATCTATGCATTGTTGAGTAAAGATCATTGCATTCCTTGCTCTTCATATAGCATAAATGGTTTCAGCTGCAGCTATCTTCAAGATTTGTCTTTTCCATCCTTTATTCTTTGTTTCTTGAATTAACCAAGTCTTTTCAACACTCCATTTTGTAGGGGGTCTTGTAAAGCCGACCCATGACATGATCTCTCTCCAAATCAGTTGTGTAGTGTTGCATTCAAAGAAAATATGTTCCAAAGATTCCGCATGATTACAAAAGCTACACATACCATATGTTACTACTCCAATGCGGGTTAATCCGTCCTCCGTGAGGAGTCGGCCCATAAATGTTAACCAAAGAATAAATGTAGCACATGGTCTAGCATAGTTGGTAAAAAACAGTCTTTTCCAGTTCACATGTTCCTTCTCTCCTCGCAACTCTTTGTACATGGTAGAGGTTTTGTACCTGCCTTTTTATATTGCTTCATCCCAATATCGGGTCTGCGCCACCTTACACTTCATGATTCTTTTCAATATCCATGAGCAACTTTGAGGAGTTTGCCATGTCATAATGTCTTGTCCTTTGAGGTAATAGGCATTAATCCATTTCACCCAAAGTTTGTCAGCCTTATTTGGCAAGTTCCATAACATTTTACCAATGGTAGCTTGGTTTCATTCAATCAGTGATATAACATTTAATTTTGGGTTCACAAACCTTTTCCCAAGCCACAAGGGTTTTTCTACTTATCTCATCTTTTCCACTCCAAAGGAAACTTCTACAAATTGCTTCAATATTTGCTGGATGATTTGTTTAGGGGGTGGAAATACTTGCCTCCACTAAGTTGTGACAACAAATAATACACTTTGTATCAATTGATATCTTCTTGCATAGCTCAAATTGTGTTGACTTGTTTCTTAAGAGCACATATTAAAATTTAAAGAAAAAAATCATATTCAAAGAAACCATTTTTTTAATTAAAAAAAATCTAAACATATAATTTATAAGACATTATTTACACATTTAAAAACTTACACAAGATAAAAAAAAAAATAAACATTCAAATTCAATTAGGATTTCAGCAATTTTGTTTTAACTAGAATCTATAGACTTCACATTTGATTATTTTTGTGGTAAGCTAATTTTTTTGTTTTGAACAAAGTAAAATTGATTTTTTAACATAGCTACAAAGGGAGGGGCAATTATATACGTTAGAATTTTCTATTTAAAATAAAATGATAAAAAATAGCCGCCGTTGAAATTCAATGATTCTTTGACCTTGACCTTGAGTGTAATGCATTACGTCACATAAAGATTCACTGTGCCAAGTCATAATCACTTCCATCCAATGATTAGCCACTTGCAAACCAGGAATTCTCCTCTTTTTTCCTTGATATGAATGAAGTGATAATAGTCCTAATTAGGATTTATGGACACTTTTTTAATTTACTCTAGTTATTACTAATTTTTATTTTTAGAATTTTTTTTTGAATGATGATATTTATATTTCAATCCAAAAATTTAATAAAAAGTAGTAGTTGATTTGGATTAGTGCATTTTTCAAAGGATCAAATTTATGTGCAGTGTCTTATACACAGTTCTTACTGTGTTAAATACATGGAGGTTACCGGACCACTTAAACCTCCAAAATCCAATGTTCTTTCTGTTACCAACATGACAACTGATCACGTTGGATTTAAACCGATCGACCTCCACCGTCCTACCAATATCAATGACATCCTTCCACCAAATAGAATCCTTACCGCCAACCTGTATCCCGCTTAAGATTTTAGTGGCAAATGACCATATCTAAAGCTCAACAATGCAGCCCATAATGCATCTTTTTTTTTTTTGAACAAACAAAAATGGATTGCATTAATAATAATAACAAGTTCTGCTTAGCACAAGGTGTGCCAAACAGAACAACAAGAGTTTACAATAAACACAAGTACATAAGTGGTCATTAGTCAATACCCAGACAACCAAAAGGACTCGACCACCACAAATGAGAATTCAGACCGAGATGCATATTATATGCTTTCATCCACCAAAGCGAATGAACTTTGACTTTATCTAGCATCTGGTGAACAATGCTTTCCTTAGCCTCGAATAGTCTGTTATTCAGCTCATGCCACACCACCCAAATACTACATAACCAGAGGAGCTGCAAGAAAGAACGTCGAGCTCGCGCGCCCCCGGAAGAATGAGAAAACTGAACAAAGTGGTCCTGTAATAAAAGCGGGTCAACCGATGAAAAACCAACCCATAATGCATCTTTGTCTACTAAAAATCTCCATTTCCATTTGCATAACAACGCCACGTTGAAAAGTTCAAAAATTTTCACCCCTAACTCTCCTTGATCCTTCGGTAAACATATTTGGTCCCACTTGATCCAACACAACTTTTTATCCTCGATGCCTCCACTCCATAAAAATTTCTTTGAATCCTCACTAATTGTTTAATAATACACGGATAAAAAAAATTCAATTAGAATTTCAGCAATTTTGTTTTAACTAGAATCTATAGACTTCGCATTTGATTTTTTTTGTGGTAAGCTAATTTTTTGTTTTGAACAAAGTAAATTGATTTTTTAACATAACTACAAAGGGGCAATTATTTACGTTAGAATTTTCTATTTAAAATAAAATAATAAAAATAGCCGCCGTTGAAATTCAATGATTCTTTGACCTTGAGTGTAATGCATTACGTCACATAAAGATTCATTGTGCCAAGTCATAATCACTAATTTAGTGATTATTGACACTTTTTTAATTTACTCTAGTTATTACTAATTTTTATTTTTAGAAATTTTTTTAGAATGATGATATTTATATTTCAATTAAAAAATTTAATAAAAAGTAGTAGTTGATTTGGATTAGTGCATTTTTTAAAGGATCAAATTTATGTGCACTGTCTTATACACAGTTCTTACTGTGCTAGATACTTTAATTTAGAAGCAATTTTCTTTTATTTGTTTAAATTAAAACAAAATAAAAAAATACATTTTTGTGAGAGGAACGTGAAAAACCGTATCTAAAGAAATGCATATAAGTTTTGTCATTTTTTAAAACTTTTTCGCAATACACATTTGATAGGGATATTTTTGTTTTATTTTGTTTTTTTAATAGACATATTTTGTCGATGTAAATTATTTGTCCACATACATTCAATTAGAATAATTTATTTTTCCACATCATATCTTTAAAATTATACATATTTTATTTTTCTCATTTAAAAGTATAACAAGTTTGATTTAATTTTCGTTTAGATTATGAAACTAACATTGGTATAGAAAAGTCATTTTAATTATTGAACGATGGTTAATTTATATGTGAGAATAAAATGTGATATCTCACCATTCAATAAAAGAAATAAGCACACGTCATATGATATTTTGTAAAAAATATTGGTAATAATATTGACAATAGGAAACATAGAGGAACAAAAGATCAATTAAAATTTATTTTTTTGGTTTACAACGGAATCGAATCTGGGACCTCATGCATAGTTAGTGGCTTGATTAATTAAATTTTTTAGATGGACTAAAAATAAACTATGGTATAGTTAGACAAATCAAAGAAATATATTTTATGCATATATTTCAAGTAGTAGCCAACCAAATCAAATGTCTTAGACGGTTACTTTTTTTTGATTTAATCATAGAACCAAAAGTTAAGAAATTATTCCATTCTTTCAAACCTGTTGGTAATCTTTGTCCTAATCATCTAAAGATGGCTTCCCATACACCTTTCACAAAATGACAGTGAAAGAAAAGGTGGTGGCAATCTTCACTATGCAGAGAACAAAAGTTACAAGGAAGATCATGTAGATCAATTAAAATACCTCTATGATTAAGAGTGGCTCGCATTGGTAGCTTCTCCAGTAGTAATCTCCAACCAAAGACAATAATTTTTTATGGAACATCGTTCTTCCAAAGCTTTTTGACAGCTAATATATACTACATTTGACTCAATAACAATGGTGTTGCAAGACTGTAACAACTTAGAATAACAAGAACTAACGAAAAAGATACCAATCAAATTCGGGACCCGTCGCCATCTATCTTGAGTATTTGATGGAAAAATAGCCCCAGATAGAATATCCTTAAGCTCAACTAATTGTTGTTCATCACTATAAGATAGAGCTTCAGACCATTGCCAAGATCACATGGGAAGTTCGCCGTTCCAACTCAGCCTATCTGCAATCATTACATCCGGACATTCTTCTTTAGCAAAAAGATTAGGGAATAATTCACAAAAGGGAGGTTACCGGACCACTTAAACCTCCAAAACCCAATGTTCTTTCTGTTACCAACATGACAACTGATCACGTTGGATTTAAACCGATCGACCTCCACCGTCCTACCAATATCAATGACATCCTTCCACCAAATAGAATCCTTACTGCCAACCTGTATTGATATCCCGCTTAATATTTTAGTTGGTAAATGACCATATCTAAAGCTCAACAATTCAGCCCATAATGCATCTTTGGCTACTAAGAATCTCCATTTCCATTTACATAACAACGCCGTGTTGAAAAGTTCAATAATTTTCACCCCTAATCCTCCTTGATCCTTCAGTAAACATATTTGGTTTCACTTGATCCAACACAACTTTTTATCCTCGATGCCTCCACCCCATAAAAATTTATTTGAATCCTCACTAATTGTTTGATAATACACTTAGGGGCTTTGAAGAAAGAGAAGAAATAAAGAGGGATATTTGCCAACACCGAATTAATTAGAGTAATTAATGCACCCTGAAAGATAAATGACGACTACTCCACATACTTAGCTATTGGACATAGCATCCACAACCGATTCTCATGTCTCTTGCCTTCTTGGATTGGCTCCGACCGGTATTCCTAGAAAATTAAAGGGAATAGTATCCTTTTGACATGACAAAAAAGAAGACCCACCTTCTAGGAATCTATCATCAACGTTAATACCATACAATTTGCTCTTTACAAAATTAATCTTCAATCCTGACACTAATTCAAAGCTTCTTAACAAGATTTTAGTAGTCCAAAATATATTAACCAAATTTATATTGCATAAACTAAAAAAATAAGATAATTCAAACGGGCCATAATTCACATAATTTGTCGCAGTAGTAAATTTCAACCATCCATCTCAATTTCAACCATCCATCTCAATTGAGCTTCTTAACAAGATTTTAATAGTCCAAAAATTAAAGAATCTGAAACCGAATATGATCATTTACAGGAAATCCTTTAAATTTGCCAATCTCGACTACTCTTCTCGTCATTGCTACTAAGCCTTCAACTACTATTAAGAACAAGAAAGGTGATAGTGGATCGCCTTGTCGTAACCCTCTACCAACTATAAAGTCCTCAATTGGACTTCCATTAAAATGGACATAGAACTTTGAAAGACGCAAGCTCTAATCCATTTTAGCCAACCTTTAGAGAAACCCATTTTTACCATCATGCGCTCCAAAAAACCCAATTCACAGTATCGTAAGCTCTTTTAAAATCAACCTTAAAAAGCAAACATTCATGTTTTCTACGCTTAGCTAAATCAACAACCTCGTTAAGAACAACAACCCCGTCTAAAATTTGTCTTTGAGGTAAATATACATATTGGCAATTCGAAATCAATTTCCCCAAAACTCTCTTCAACCTGTTGACCATAATTTTAGATAAATTTTTGTAAAGACTTTTAATCAAATAAATAAAACGATAATCAAAGAGATTTTGGGGATGATCTTTCTTTGAAATTCTTATTATTTTTTTTAACAAGATAACAATCTTATTCTAATTCAAATTATTTAAAACAACTTGTTTGTAAGTCAAAAGTATTTATTCTATTGTATTTATTCTACGGTTGATTCCATATCCGATTTGTTTTATGAAACACATTGTTTCAAAAAGTTATTCTCACAATAATTGCCTTTTAGACTTTAAAAACAAAAAGAAAAAAAGGCAAACACACTCTATTTTTCACACCATTTGCAATATTGCAAAGTACTAAGATGTCCTCCATATGAACTCAATTTGCTGTTACATATCATTCACATAATTTATAGCAGTAAATCTCAACCATTCATCTCTATTTCAACTGTTCAAAATAAATTAACCAAATTTTTATAATTTAATACTCCCTCCGTTCATAATTATAAGACTCTATTTTATAAAAATGTATTATTCATTTACCTTATTTTGATGAGTATTTTCAAAATATTAAATTTTTATAATTTTTACTGATAGATAATTAGGGATATTAGTGATCAAAATTGTACATTAGCGAACGTGTAGTGATCTTATAATTAAGGACGGAGAAAATATAATATAAAATCTCAACCGTTTATTTTAAATCGGACGGTTGAAAATAATTATTCAGTTAATGCAGTTATCTCCATATGGGTTATTTTGTCTTTATATGTATCCTAGTGTCGTGTGTGGTCTCCTTAAGACCAGGACACTATCCCTTCCTTTCGGTACACGAATCACATTCATCAATCAAAATTCATCTTTCTCTCTTCTATCTTTTTTTTCCTTTTTATTTATTTCCTTTTATTATTTTTTTATTCTCAAACCCTATCCCGAAAATTAATTTTAATTTTCCCGAGAAAATTTTCCTAATTTTCCATGATTGTTCATGTTCTAGGTCGTACCCTTACTTCTTCTTTATATAAGACTTCTCCTTTCACTCAAAATCCAATTCAATTCAAACCCATTTTTCTTCTTTCCTTAAAGTTTCAACCTTTAATCCCAATTCATCCTTTTTCTTCTTCTTCCATGGCTACTTGTATTGATTCTTCTTCCCCTCCTATTTCTCGTAAACCTAATGTTTCTCATCATCAACCTGATGATTGTTCATTCAACTTTGTTAATTTCTGTCGACCCACTTTCTCTGATCATGTTTCCTCTGTACCCATTTCAATGAATCATGAAAAAACCTTACATACAAGAACAACTCTTGTAGAGGATTTTGAACATGTTCATGTTAATGATGATGTTGAAAATGATGTTGGTGTTGGTGTTGACGTTGAGGTTGATTTGTGGTTGAAGATTCAAGAAGAAGCAAGGTTAGATTTAGATAAAGAACCAATTTTATCTAGCTATTATTTCAGTTCAATTTTATCTCACAAATCATTAGAAAGTGCTTTATGTAATCAACTCTCAATTCATTTGAGTAATCTGAGTCTTTCTAGCACAACCCTTTTTGAGCTTTTCATGAGTATTTTGAATAATGATGAAGATATTATAAGTGCTATGAAAGACGATTTGAAAGCGGTGAAAGAAAGAGACCCTGCTTGTATAAGCTATGCTCATTGTTTATTGAATTTCAAAGGCTTTTTAGCTATTCAAGCTCATAGGGTAGCTCATAAATTATGGTTACAAGGGAGAAAAGTTTTAGCACTTTTGATTCAAAATAGGGTATCTGAAGTTTTTGCTGTTGATATTCATCCTGGTGCTAAGATTGGTAGAGGAATTTTGTTGGATCATGCAACAGGTGTTGTTGTTGGTGAAACTGCTGTTATTGGTAATAATGTTGCAATTTTGCATAATGTTACATTAGGTGGAACAGGTAAAATTTGTGGGGATAGACATCCAAAGATTGGTGATGGTGTTTTGATTGGTGCAGGAACATGTATTTTAGGTAAGATTAAGATTGGTGATGGTGCTAAAATTGGTGCTGGTTCTGTTGTTTTGAAAGATGTTCCACCAAGAACTACTGCTGTTGGTAATCCAGCTAAGTTGATTGGTGGAAAAGATAATCCTATCATGTTGGATAAGGCTCCTAGCTTTACTATGGACCATACTTCCTGGTCCGATTATGTTATCTAGGTTCTGGATTTGCTGCAGTTACTACAACACGCTGTGTAAGCGAACTCGGCCGTTGAGACCGTTGAGATGTTTCACACAGTTAACTAATCTCGGCCGTCAATTCAGATGGACGGCCAAGATGCAGTTACTGCGTCAAATCCAAATCTGTTATCTAGAAACTAATCTTGTTATATGTTATAGATTTTGTTTTTTTTTTTAATTAGGTAATCTTGGTTGGGGGATTTTGTTTGTTTGTTGTATAAGAGAGAATCTAAGTTCTCCTGTTAACTACAAAATGATGCCTCTTAAATCATGGAATTAGTTATAAGAAGAGTTGCATGTAGAAGTTTAATAATGTTATGTTGTTGTATGGTATTATTAGGACCACATTATATTTGTGGTATATATATGAAAATGAATTTTGTTTGTTTTGGCTGCTTTCATTTCCTATTATTGTCTTTTTCCTCATGCTTATCATTGTTGAAGATTTAATTGAGTAGTAATCACAATTAGCTGCAGTAATAGTGATATAACTTGAAAAGTTTAATTGTATGGTACATAATCTCTGTCTAATACCAAAGATTTGCTAAATAATTTTTTAGTTCTGTAAGTGGTATGCTGAACTAAACTATCCATAGTTTTTTTATTGTAAGTTGTATGGTTTTCTACTTTTGTGTTGGTTAAACTGTCTCTGTTTGAGGCTAGGTTCATAATGCATTATTGTTACACTTTTTCAATATATATTCTAAGTTTTTTTGTTCTCTTCTATATAAATAATGTCTTAAGCTCATTCAATTATTGGTAGCTCCAAAAATGTAATGATCATGTTACCCAATGTCTTCAAGAGACATAAGACACTGATTTTTTAAAAATTTATTTTTATAGCAATGAACTTATATTTGGGGAGATATACTCTTATCTCAAGTTATGGGAACCATCAAACTTATCGCGAATTTACAATAGAATTTTATATACAAACTATTAACTCGAGACAAGACAAACTTCAAAACTCAAAAAACGCTGACAAAAGTATTTATAGATCACTCAACGAAGAGATCCTCATACCAACTTTGTGAGCTGAATTCACGTGTCCTGATATGAGCCAACTCTTTATCGCTTTATCAATTGAATCAATCTCCATTCATTCAATAGTTTAAGTTTTTTACTTAAGAATAGTTTTAGTGTGCAAATTTGAAGATCATCTTAGTGAGAAAAAATAACATCTTCAAGTGTCTGTCAAACATGTCCACTTAGCCGCAATTTTTAGTGTTAATCAAAACCAAATGCCAATAACATCATCAATTAAATCACGAAAGGATGATACAATTCTTACTACTAGTAGTTAATTATTAATATAACATGCAATGTATCAAAAAAATAAAATAATTACAGAATGCAACTTTTAGAGCGTTCAAAGGATAATTATTTGTTGTCTTTCGTATGGAAAAAGACCATTCAACTGATTGAATTTTATTAATCTTAAAGTTAAGTAGTTTCAAAAACCAATTTAAAGACATCATACATGGGGATAACCGTCCATACATGTCATCTCCCTCTATGTCGACCACCTTGTTTTTTGAAGTTTCTCTTATGGTTGAAGTTGACATTATTTCCCGGTGTATTAAATTGTTCTCTAAAGGGACATCGTGTGATAGAGATAGTCTGCGAGCCCAACACTTACTAGACGTACTGTGTGGAGAAGGTTCTGATGTGACAAAAGATCTTTTAGATGCTATCATTTCAGTGGTTAACTTATGGCTAGGAGGAAGATGTTCCAAGAGTTTGATAGTGGGATATGCCTATTTGCTATAGACATTATGAGGCGCCTGATATACAAGGTTGCTATGAAAGGAGTCCTTAAAGATGTTGCTAAATATCTCAATGACTTTTAGATTGAGGCCGGAATATCAGGTGGTGCAGACGCCATTTTGTAGAGTGCCAATAGGATGTTGAGCCAGTGACATGAAGATGGTTCCTTGATTATGCTCGTAGTAGATTTCTCGAATGCATTAACATGGTAGACAATTTCTTTATGACCAGACAACAAGGTTGTACCTTGGGGATTAACATATTATGTCAGCCACTAGAGTGCAACAAGGTGACCTGCTGGGACCACTCTTTTTCGATCTTGTGTTACACCCTCTTATTCATAATATCAAAGACAATTGCAAGCTTCTTCTTCATGCTTGGTATCTTAATGATGAGATTATCGTAGGAGATTCAATGTGAGTGGCTAAAACACTTAATATCATTCGGGAGACAGACCCATGATTGAGTCATAGTCTGAATATTCGTAAGACTGAGATCTTTTGGCCTTCGTCTGATTAAAATAAACTCCTTGAGGGGTTGTTCCCTTCGTAATTAGGAGGCTGACATTGGAGGTGAAATTGATCGGAGGGGTTGTTAGTCGAGATAAAGGTTATATCGAGGGGTGGTCATGAAGAGAGCTATTAGGGCTGTGGAGTTTATGCACATTCTTCCCTAGTTAAGGGATCCACAAAGTGAGCTTCTTCTACTTCGACCATGCATGGGTATCGACGAACTTTTTTTGCCTAAGGACGTGTCAGCCAATTTACATAGATGGTGCATCTATTTTGTTTGATAAAGAGTTGCAATTGAAGATATTGTTGTTGGTGGAGGTCATTTCTTTGGGGACCTTCAGTGGAGGATAACTTCCTTACCTATTAAGGTTGGTGGGTTGGAGTTGTACTCTATAGTAGAGGTCGCGTCGTATGATTTCGTGGCTTACATAACTCAGTCTTGGATGTTGCAAGATCATATATTGAGAGATAATGAAGTATGTGGTATGAACTTGATTTCAACAATATTTTGGAATAGTCTCCGTGGTACGATTCCAACTTTTGACTTTAGTAGTTTCACTAGCAATGACACCGCCCCCTACAGTCCAACATGTTTTGGTGAGTGTCCTATTTAGTAAAATTGTTAAGGATAGATGTAAACTTTGTATTGACCACCAGACAAAATGCAATTTTTGGATGTTTGCAAGCAACTGCTCAGGATTTTCTTTTAGCTATCCCTATAGATGGATTAAGCCAACACGTCACTGATTGAGTATCATACTATCCTCAAGTATAGCCTCATGATTTCCTTATTTTCTATTGATGATGTTTGTCCTATTTGTCGTAAGGCAATAAATTTGGGGAGCATGTTGTTCATTGTCGAGAGCTTCTAGGCTTCAAATACAAACATGACTTTGTTTGAATCCTTTTTTATGTTTGTAGGTGAGTATGAGCTTCTTGATTGAGCCACAAGAGGGGTGATATACTTTGAGGCCAACAAATGTTTTGGTCTACGAGTGAGTAAGAGGGAAACATGCATGCGTGAACTTGACTGAAGTTTCACCACTTGTGGGATTGATGACTGAGAGTTTTACTGTAGGACATGGGCCCCTCAAAGTTGCCTCAAGTAAAATGGTCAAACATGAAAAAGCGTGTTATGATAATCAACATGCTTTTATACCATTTGTATTGGACATTTTTTATTTTCTAGCACCAGATGCTGTGAATCTCTTAAAAAGAGCTCAAAGAGTCATGCGTAACAATGTTGTGTCTCCTAGATTTCTAGACATTAGTGTTTAAGAGAATTGATTTTGCCATCAAGAAAATATTTACGGAGCATCTCCAATGATGATACTACTTTGCGTATCATACATTACTAACAAGTCTATATATCATTATTATTTTAACATTGTCTAAATTAAAAAAAATGTAATTTTAAATCGATGATACAGTCGCTTAAATAAGGTACGATATCATCAATTTTGATACACTCTCTACCACGTCATGAAACTCCAATGATAAAAGAAAAGGTACGAATCATTGACCTATTAAACTCTCTTAGATACTCTTATTGGAGATGCTCTTAAACTATTATTGTTACTATTAAAATATTCTTGTTATTATTAGTCATGATCGTATAACAAACAAATATAGAAAGCAAGACATATTATTTTTACATAATTATTTAAATATAAATATATGATAGATTAATTTGATTAATAAAAACATCAATTAATATATTAATTCATGATGTCACTTTATTTTAACATTTAATATACTATTATTTGAAGCATTAAGGAAAATAATTATAAAAAAAAAAAAGCATTAAGGAAAATAATATTAAAGTAATATACTATAATCAAATGATTAAATTCAACTGGTTAATAAACTTGTTTTAATTTTTGGGAGACATAAAAATAAAATAAAATAAAAGGATTGTTCGTTAAGTTTGGTTGAAGGTATGTCCAAATTGTATGCCCTTGTGGTCACACGTGAACATCTTAGTCATATACAAATTGTGATTTGATGTTGTATAGTGAGAACAATATATGACATTATTAGTATGGACTCAAGTTATAACCCATATTCAACGTAAATTCTAATATGGACCATTTCATCAAGTGGTTCATGGTGGAGCAGTCACGAATAACACTATAACGAATACGAATTTTACAAAATCCACCTTTTGGATTGAAAGTTTATTCATATAGATCATTCATAGAAAAATTTAAAAAAATTAAAAATCATTTGATATGTTATTGAGACACATCAAGATTAACGGTTGTTAAATAACATAAATCTTGATGAGTCTCAATAACATATCAAATGATTTTTAAAAAATTTAAAAAAATTTAAGGATGATCTATACGATATAAACTTTCAATCCAACAATGAATTTTGTAAAATTCATATTCGGTAGATCACTTGTCCACGCCGTAGCATTAGCCCCATATTCAATACTTACCTATAATAGTGATCTCCATCCAAAACTATGGTAGGTCTCATTAGTCATATTATTTTGAATCAACTCATTTATTTATTTATTTATTTATTTATTTATTTATTTTAAGGTGCAATCCTAAAGAATTTATATTGGGTCCCAAAATTTTACCTTACATATTGATATTCAACTTATATTTAATTTTATTGCAACTTTAAATATAAATTTAAATATTTTTTATATTAATTGATATAAGAATGGTAACCTCATCATAGATTATTTATCGAAAAAGATCGTTGATATCTCAACGTCCAAATAAAGAAGACAACTATTCGAATTAAGAAGGATAACCCCATCTGATTATTCATTCCAAAAGATGATTGACCTTCGCAATGAAAAACAAAAAAAAAAAAGGAAAAACTAAAAGAATGAAAATTGTTCTTCAATAAGTAAATAAGTGACCAAATTTATAAAAAGAATGTTCTTCTATTCATACAAGTTCTCATACGGAAATAAGTACGAAAATTTGGTTTATGGTCAAGTCTATGAAAAAATTTAGCTAGAAAATTTGGTTTGTATATTTTTCATAATTCTTTCTTTTTTGGTTTATATTGTACTTTTTATAAAATCTTAGGTATCAAACCGAAGGATCGAGAGGTGAAGGCGTTGATGTACCGAACAATATGATTGAATAAGTATCTTTATATTTGAGGTGATATAGGGTTTTGGTCGATAAACAATATAAGAAAGAAGGTAAGTCACGAAAGTGGAAGTCGACTTGTTTTAGGGTATGTTTATGCAAGTTGCTTGTTAATTATTCTGAGAGGAGACATTTACAATATTAGATTTTCCACTTTGAGATTTGTTTTTAAATTGATTTTCTATAACAAATAAAAAAAATTGAATTTGAAAATATATTTTTGTGATGAAATTCATAGTATGTAATGTTTTATAATATATTTACAAAAACAAAACAAATCTCCAACAATTCAATACTTTTTCTAACTAAACCTATAGATATATAAAAAAAATCTATATATTTTTTTATCACAAGCCTATATTATATGCGATCGATACTTTTTAATACAATGATATAACGTTCACTTTTGGCCTATCACCGAGACAACCTTCTTAGCCACAAATGCATTCTTTAGATTATCTAACAAATATATCGGGAAAAGACCCCTTAACAGAACAATGCCAATCCACTTCACTTTTCAAATTTCAATAGATCTTCCATTCTTCAAAACGCAACTAACATTCGAAGGAAATCAAAGATGGTCAACCAAATCACTACCCCTAACACATTTAGGGGTGTACATAGGTTGAGCAAATCCGGTCATTTTCCTTTCATTTTCCCAGCAAAGAAAAATTGAAGAATTCTAATTTTTTTTTTATCCCGAGTCTTCATTTTTCTCTAGGTAAACATACTTGATTCTAACTCACCCAACAAAAAATGTTGTCCTTCAGACTATCCGACATAAAATTTTTCTTTAAATCTTAATCTCTAACTAATTAAACATATCGCGCCTTGAAAAACAAGAAGAATGTTGAACGTGTAATTGTGTTGTTGGAGTTTGTTTAAAGTCCTACATTATTTCGGTTTTCCGGGATGCAAAATGTATAAACATGTGAGGGCAACCTCACCCTTTGAACTAACTTTTAAGGACAAGATCCAAGTATATTTAACAAAGAAATCTAGATGCAAACTTGACAAAACAAAATTAATCAAAAGTTACTCTACCTCCAAAAGTAAGAGACAACCATTCCAAGTCCATCTCTTCTCCATGGACTCCATATTCAGTCTCCAAAGTAGTTCTTCTTCTTCTTCTTCTTCTCCTTCTCGAATTGGCTGCTAATTGTAATCCCAAGAATTTGAACAGAATAGATTCAAAACAACAAGATAAAAAAGTTGGAGCATCTTCTAAGAACCTATCTTGCGTGTTTATTCCATACAATTTGCTTTTAACAAAACTGCATCATCATCTACAAGCAAATTTTAAAATTTGTAACCGAAGATCATCATGTATCTTGAAACAATGGAATTTACCAATTGAGACCGCTTTCCTAACCATTCTCGTTAAACCATAGAAGATACTGTTTGTAGGCGTACTCCTATAAGTAATGTGTATGCTAGGCGCATGGCCGAGTAACTAGGCCAAGTTAATGTAATTGTGTGTTTAAATAGAATAAGGATGGGATAACAGTTCCCATCGGCTGGTTTCTAAGTCCCGGCAGTTATGTTATTTCCTGATAGTTAACTTCTGCATTGGTGCAGTTTGTATTTTTTTAGTCTTTAAACCACTCTGCTGGAGTTTAGTCCGAGATAATGCGATAATAATAACAGTACCACAGTCATATAATTCAGTCGCTATATACACGCACACAACAGATCTGTCACAGATGACGATACTGGTAACATGTCCATATATTCGAGTCCCTATACACTCGCTTACAACAGATCTGTTACAAATCTATCAGATAACTATTTTCAGTTCAAATAAGGCTATACAGAAATAAAATTGGGTAAACCTTACTTCAATTTTGTAAGCCATGGCATATCTTTTGACTTAATTTGTGGAAGTAGGAATCTGAAAATGTAGAGCCAATTGAATATTCAGAACTATTGAAAAAGATTATGTTGCTACAGCTAACACTGACAAGCATTTTTAAATATGTTAACAGATAAGCTAAATAAATCACATGATTAACAACTTGATCTTGTAATAAAGACAAAGGAAAACTATTGAAAAATGGCCAAAGGAGACTAAAAGTCCTCCTTGCATTATGGAACGTGCATATAAACAAATCAAATCCAATCCAACCCTTTATTTAAACTATAAAAATAATATGTTGAGGGGGGTACATGCAAATAAACAAATCAAATTCAACTCTTTATTTAAACTACATCAATAATATAATATGCTGAGAGGGGTAGGGTACATGTATATAAATATAAAGTGGTAGCACATAACACAATATACAACTTTCTTATCTATATTTTCCATGGCTCTACTAATCCTCTGCTTGTCATTTCTTATCTCCTTTGTTCTCTTGGCCCTTGTTGCACAAAAAGTAGGAAAGAAGCTCAAGAAAACAGGCTCAACTTATAACCTCCCTAAAGGGCCTATAAAGCTACCAATTATAGGAAATTTACACAATCTGATTAGCTGTCAACTACATCAAAAACTAAGAGACTTGGCAAGACAATATGGACCCTTAATGCATCTTCAACTTGGAGAGATTTCAACTATTGTCATTTCATCACCACACTATGCTAGGGAGGTAATGAAAACTCATGATATTAACTTTGCAATAAGGCCTAAAGTCTTAGCTTCAGATTTAATTGCTTATAACTCCAAAGGTATAATTTCTGCTCCTTATGGTAATTATTGGAGAGAGTTAAGAAAAATTTGCACATTGGAGCTTTTGAGCCTAAAACGCGTCAACTCATACCGTCCAATTAGAGAAGAAGAGCTCGCTAATCTTGTCAAATGGATTGCGTCGCAGAATGGATCACCGATCAACCTTACTCAAGCTATAATCTCTTCAGTATACACCATTGTTTCAAAAGCAGCATTTGGTAAGAAGTGTAAAGACCAAGAAAAATTCATATCAGCATTGAAAGAATTGTTAAAAATTGGAGGAGGTTTTGACTTAGCAGATTTGTTTCCTTCTATTACATGGTTGCATTATTTTACTGGTTTAAGGCCTAAACTTGAGAGGGTGCATCGATTGATTGATCAAATAATGGAAAACATCATCAATGAGCACAAAGAGGCCAAGTCAAAAGCCAAATATGAGCAAGGAGGTGAACTAGATGAAGATTTAATAGATGTTCTAATAAAATATGAAGATGGCATCAGCAAGGAATTTTTCTTATCTACAGACGATATCAAGGCCATAATCCTGGTAAGAATAATAAAATATTCCAAATAATTTTAAGAAGAAAATGTTTAACAATCATAACTTATGCGATCAAAATGAAACGAAAAAACTTAAGGAACCAATTTGAAACTTAAAATAAACTTAATGGAACAAATGTATAATTTATCCTTAATATTTAGCACCCTTGAATATTTTTTTTTTGTTGGTATAAGAAGATAGTGGCTAGAATTTCACTTTCTAAAGTGAATAATTGGGTGTACCGGGGTCCGAACACCGGTGCCTGCATATTTCTTGCAATGTCTTTACTAACTGAGTTATGTATCTTGAATATCTTATATATGATCTTTGAAGCTATATAATACTTCCTCGATCTCATTTTAGAATTTAGATTCTCTACCGCCCTCTTCTCTGATGCCCTCCCTGATGCCCTTTTATGTGTCTATCTCCCTCGTCATTTTTCTCTCACATCATAACTTTTAGTTTTTTGTTTCTCTCTCATCACACACATAAAATCACACAGTTGTGTGGCTAGAGGTGATCCAAATCCCTCATTTTAAGATTCCTCAGTCTTTCTAACGAGTGCCTTTAAAGATTCCAATTAAATAAACTATTTAAAAAGTTAAACCTTTCAATTTTCAATGCATTGACTTTACACTTTTTCATAAAATTTTCTTAAAAATTTACTATTTAAAATCTATAAAAAGTGCTCAGGGACCCTCGTTAGCATTTTCCTTCAACTATTTGTATGTTTCAGATTAATTGCCACTGGAATATTGAATTAATATTAACCTCATTTATTCAATTATATTATTATTAATTAACTTGTAACTGAACTATCCTATATTAATTAGTTTCCTTTCCAACCAGGGACGGAACTAAGTGTATAGCATATGGGGCGACCGCCACCCTTAGAATTTATGATGCTATAGTACCCCACCTTATGTACATAGTGTTCGCCCCTGTAAATTTAATATAGAAAAATAGTGTTTGCCACCGTAGAATATTTATCACACCTAATGGCATATATAACCTGACTTGCTAAAAATTATAGCTTGTTTCATTCTTTGATTTTAAAAGAAAAGTTTACATCAAAGTAAAAGTTTGGTTGTTTTTCTAGAAGGAACTTTTACATCCATAAATATTCAACTTAAACTATTAGTCTGTAACATATTGCAAGTTTATTTAAAAAATGTATGACTATTAGTATTAAATTATTTTTTGTATATAAATTTAATTATCATTGACTTTTCATATATTTCAAGACAAACTTGTAATAAATGCATCTAAAAATTTATAGAAAATCTTATATTTATAAAGAAATATTTTTGTAAAAGGGTCTTACAATTAGGAGCAGAGGAAGTAATTGAATTATGTAAAAAATTGTCATTTATAGAAAAGTATGTGATTTACCATTTAAGAGTAGTTTGTTTTGCGTTGATGAAGCATGTAAATAAGACCAAGTCTAACATGCAAAAGCCTTTCAAATTGTGCATAGATTTTGTAAAAATCGTACTTGTTATAGTGTTATTCACTATTTAGATACCATACATCACTTGAGTGCAAGTTAGACAAAGCCTATAAATAAAGCTTTAAAAGATGAATTTCAGATACTTTTAACTATTTCGTAAAAATACTCGATATCGAAAAACACTTTTTTTAACAACACCAAATAAAAAATCAAAGAATATCGTGATTTAGGTTGGTACTTTTTATATGTATTTGATTTTGTAGAATATATGATTTTTATTTTTCATTAAATTAAATTTTATACAATTATTAATAGAAGAAATTAGTTTGTTGATTGATATTGTTTGTCATGTGTTATCTTTCCGCCACCCTCGACTATTTTTTCTGGTTCCGTCCCTGTTTCCAACCTATGTCATACTACAAAGATTATTAGCTAAATAACACTTTTGGTCTCTTAATTTGTTTTTAGGTTTTATGTTAACCCCTTAAATTTTTTGGTTCTATTTTAGTCCGTAAGTTAAAAATGTTTAAATATCTACCAATTCGTCGGACCTTATTGATAGTTATTGTTCAGGACATTTTTGGTGCTGGAGGTGAAACATCAGCAAACACCATAGATTGGGCAATGGTAGAAATGGTAAGGAATCCAAGAATAATGAAGATAGCACAAACTGAGGTTAGAGAGATTTTCAAAATGAATGGAAGAGTCGACGAAAGTCGCATCAATGAACTCAATTATTTGAAGTTAGTAGTCAAAGAAACCTTAAGATTACACCCTCCAGCACCTCTTTTGTTACCAAGAGAATGCGGTCAAGCATGTGAGATAAATGGTTATCACATACCGATTAAGACTAAGGTGATAGTCAATGCTTGGGCGATTGCAACAGATCCAAACTACTGGACTGAACCAGAGAGATTTTATCCGGAGAGATTCATTGACAGTACTGTTGACTATAAAGGAAATAATTTCGAGTATATTCCTTTTGGTGCTGGAAGAAGAATATGTCCTGGTAGCATATTTGGCTTGAGAAGTGTTGAGCTGACTCTTGCAACATTGTTGTATCATTTTGATTGGAAGCTTCCTAATGGAATTAAAAGTGAAGAATTGGACATGACTGAGGAATTTGGAGTTACAATGAGAAGAAAAAATGATCTTTTAGTGTTCCCTTTTCCTGTCATGTGAGGTTAACTAGAAGATATCTACTGTCAGTTCAAAAAAGCCTTTATAGAAATAAAATTTGTGTAAAACTTACTTCAATGTTATAAGCCATGACATATCTTTGGACATCATTTGTGGAAGTATGAGCCTGAAAATGTAGAGCCAATTGAATATTCAAAACTAAATAATTGATCTATAACAGCAGGATCATTTTGCCTTTAAAAAAGTGTTTCTATAGCTAAATAAATCACATGTTATCAACTTGCTTTTGTAATACAAAATAAAGAATAAAAAGGCTTTTCTCAACTTGCTAAAAATACTATTAAAGAATGACAAAGGGAAACTGAAAGTCTTTCTTCCACAGTGGACTTTTTGCTATATAGATCTTGAAGTTTATAGCTTTCTCTTTTGGAATTTTATTATTCCAATAATTAGGCACAATCATTTTATAATAGCATTTATATTACAAAAGAGACATACTGCAATCATATAATTGAAATAAGACAACTATAACTATGTTAGCCTATTACAAATATAATCACTTCTTACAGCATATTATGAAAATTGATTTAGTTAGGCTATATGATAGTGCCAAAGATTACTATAATCATGAGCTTAATTCTTTTTGTCATAAAGAAGGAATTATTCATGAGTTTCCTGTGTCAAAACAACAAGATGGAATTGCTACAATAAATAATGGGCCCTTGTTAGATCAAATCCAAGTTATGTTATTCCAAATTAAGGTTGCTAAGAAATTTATCACATACTGGACCTGGGGTTGCAATAAACTTAGTCGGCCAATTCATGCACTAATCAAATGAGATTCATTTACAAGTTGCACTCCGAATTGTGAAATATTTGAGAGGAACCTCAGGTAGAGGAATTTTGTTCGAACGGAATAAAAGTGTAGGTATTAAAGTGTAGAAGTCCCGCATCAGATGCGAGTTGGTTTGGACCTGAGTTTATAAGTAAGAGACAATCCCACCTTACAAATCAGTTTTGTAGGGTTGAGTTAACCTAACTCTCAATTCTAATATGGTATCAGAGGCTTTCCAAGATCCGTTGGACCACCTGCTATCGAGCCACCCACTATTTATATCCACGCACCAAGTCCAATAGTGTTGGGCGTGAGGAGGCGTCACATCGGATGCAAGTTGGCCTGAACATGAGTTTATAAGTAAGAGTTGTGTTTAGACCCAACTCCCAATTCTAATACGAAACATATGTTGATACTGACTATGCGGAGTCTTGGAAGAGCATCCAGATCTATGCTATTCGAATAGCCAATAATCTAGTGCAACATGAAAGAACCAAACATATTGAAGTTCGTTGCCACTTCATCAAAGAAAATTAGCCAATAATTTTGAAAGGATTGTTTCCAAACTGAGTACGATAATATTCACTCACCAACTTGAGAGTGTTATGAACTCTATAATTATTACTATTTGTAAATAATGAACATTTATAATTATTACTATTAGTAGTAATTTTTATTTTTAGTTGGCCCATTAGGTTTAGAATAACATTTAACTAGGCTAGTGCATAATTCACATCTTTGAAATATATTCAGTTTTCTATAATAATATGTAATATAAAATCTAATGATAAGAGATACGCAAATGATTTAAAATAATATAAAATAAATTATAATATTATCTCCGTCCCTAATTATAATATCCTTTTCAGATTTTTTTTTGCCCCTTTTTCAATAAGGGCATTATTTTTTTTTTTTTTACCAACATACCTTAATTATAGTGCATATTTTTCTACAATCTCTAATAAATACGCTAAAAATATTAACTCATTCTCTCTCTTAAAGAATAAAATTGTAAAAATAATACTAATTATCAACAAGTTTAATATTACAACCAACTTTTTTAATCTCCATGTTTATCTCAAAATGATCTTATATTTAGAGATTGAGTATATTTTATAATATTTTACAACTCTCCATAACAGCATGATTTTAACAATTATCTTGGACAATCAAATTATATTACCTATTTTGGTAAAGGATTTGTTGGAAATATTTAGTTTCCTAGTTTGTTATTTTTAGGAGATTTCAAATTTATTTATTATTTTCTTTTATTTTTCTTCATCACTATTTTCTCCTTAATTCAAGGAGAGAATTAATTTGTACTCTCTATTTAAACCAGCCTTGAGCTAAGGAATAAATTATAATGGTATTCATCTATTATTTTTTTATAGGGTACTAGAGCTCACGACTTTGGGGGTTTCGCTTCCGCAAAACCCTAGCCGCTGTTGTGTTTACATTCCGGTCATGACAACGGATTTTGTGTGTGGCACTATTCATTAACTGTTTATCGATATTATTGTTCACGTGTACGAAGATCATCCGCCTTCAAATTTCACCGTGAATGCAAATATTGTCATCGTTTGGACCATACTATTATCCAATGTTGGAAATTACATGTTCTTCCACACCTTCAAATCGGAATAACAGAGGTGGAGGTGAGGGTCATTCATTCCAAGCTGGTAACTCTAGTAAAGGACAATCATCCTCCTCAATTCAACTTTCTTTCACAATGGAACAACTAGATAGACCGTACAAAATTCTTGAATCTGACACTCTTTTTTGCTCTATTGCCTCGAAATGTAATTCTTCCCTTCTTAGTGTGGGTCCTAATCGTGTTTGGATGGTAGATTCAAGTGCAAGTGATCACATGACAGGTGATTCTACTATTTTTTTTATATAGTCCATGTACATGTAATGATAAAATAAAAATTATAGATGACTCTTTTTCAGCCATTGCAGGTAAAGGTTCGGTTGTGTTGTCTCCACGCCTAACCCCTTTAGAGATTCCTTTATGCCCCAAATTTATCCCATGTCAGTAAATTACCCCAAGATAAAAACGGTCAAACGAACTTTTTCCATCCTCATCGTGTCTTTCATGATTTGAACTCGGGGAAGATGATTGACAATGCTAAGGAGATTGGATGGGATAAATTTGGGACATAAGGACATCTTTAAGGGTTAGGCTTGTAAACAACACAACCAAACCTTTACCTTTAATGGCTGAAAAAGAGCCACCTGCAACTTTTATTTTATGATTACCTGCACATGGACTATATGAAGAAAACAAAGTAGAATCACCTGTCATGTGATCACTCGCACCTGAATCTACTATCCAAGGACGACTAGGATTAACACTAAGTAGGGAAGAATTACCTTTTGGGGCAATAGAGCAGGAAAGAGTATCAGATTCAAGAATTTTGTACAGTCTTTCTAGTTGTTCTGTTGTGAAAGAAAGCTGAATTGAGGAGGCATGACCCTCACCTCCACCTTTGTTCTTCCGATTTGAAGGATGTTGGGTCTACTCTCTCAAGTACTTGTTAAAGGGGAATTCCAGAGTTGTACCTATGGTAGTGTCATAACACTCCAAGTTTTGGAGAGAATTAATTGTACTCTTTCTATTTAAACCAGCCTCGAGCTTAGGAATAAATCATAGCGGTCTTCATCTATTATTATTTTCTACAGGATTGAAATATTTCATTAAGGTAAATGTTTGTTTATGTTTTTATCCAACTCAATTATTTACAAAAGGTGGCCAATTGTGTAGAACAGCAAGATATGCCGTATTAGGGAGGTAATGGAATAAGAAGAATATGTGTGACCAAATACAAAAAGTTATGAGGAGAAAGTTTATAAATTTTCAAGCCAAGATAAGTTGTTTGTATATGTTAGAATACAAGATAATATTATAATATCTTTAATATTATAAACAAGCCATGCAGTTTTTTACTTTGGCCGGCTGTATGGTAAAGATAACAAGGCTTCAACTACAACCTATGATGATGTAAAGATAATGTTGTAGAAAGTAAGGATATGAATAGCATTTAAAAAAACTTTCTTGTTCAATTCAATTTTCTCGGTCTTAATGATGGACAAGGACATCAATTTCAAACTCTTCTTTTGAGATAAGACAAAGATTTCATTGAACACAAGGGAACCTTTACATTTGTACTAATAAGTCAGGTTCAACCGTTTAAATGGCAGATATATATCCATTTTGTAGAAGAAACCAAACATGGAAAGAACTCTAACAAACATAGTACAAACAGAAGAAGATGACAGGGAATAAAACAAACTGAAAATGTACAAGGACACTATGGTTAGGGATAGTGCTCAATAATGTATATGCTGTATATATATAGACACTAGCTAGTAGGATATAACTCATAATGCCATGGCTCTCTTAGTTCTCTACTTTGCATATTTTTTTGCCTTTGTCTTATTAACCCTTATGGTACAAAAGATAAGAAAGAAGAAAAGTTACTCAACTTATAACTTACCACCAGGGCCTAGAAAACTACCTATTATAGGAAATATACACAATTTGTTAAGTTCTCAACCCAATCGAAAATTAAGAGATTTGGCGAACAAATATGGACCTGTGATGCATCTTCAACTTGGAGAGGTTTCTACTATTATCATTTCATCACCAGAGTGTGCTAGGGAGGTGATGAAAACTCATGATATTGACTTTGCAACAAGGCCTCAAATCCTAGCTACAGAAATAATGACTTACAATAACACAAATATAGCTTTCTCTCCTTATGGTAATTATTGGAGACAGTTGCGAAAAATATGCACATCGGAGCTTTTAAGCTTAAAAAGAGTAAACTCGCACCAACCAATTAGAGAAGAGGTGCTCTCCAATCTTGTCAAATGGATTGCTTCACAGAATGGATCGCCAATAAACCTCACTCAAGCTGTAATTTCTTCAATATACACAATTGTTTCAAGGGCAGCCTTTGGCAATAAATGTAACGAGCAAGAAAAATTTATAGCAGTGGTAAAACAATCAATAAAGATTTCAGCAGGTTTTAACTTGGGAGATTTGTTTCCTTCTTCTAAATGGGTACAACATGTTACTGGTTTGAGGCCTAAACTGGAGAGGTTTCTTCGACAAACTGATCAGATATTTGAAAACATCATCAAGAAGCATAAAGTGGAAAAATACACAAAAGGCAAAGATGATCAAGGTGAAGTAGAAGAAGATCTGGTAGATGTTCTCTTAAAATATGAGGATGGTAGCAACCAGGATTTTTCCTTAACAAAAGACAATATCAAGGCTATAATCATGGTAAGCGTATTAATCCCGTCCAAAAACTTTGAAGAAAGAAAAACCTTTTCACTACATTAAAATTTAAATGAACAATTAAAACTTTTGTCCAACCTATACCTCCATATGAAATCTTTAAAGCTGTAAAATATTTCACACAGACTTTTGTACTCTTTAGTATTGATGCTATTTAAAACTAGGCTTTTTAAGGGTCCATTTACTTTCCATTTTTCTGATTTTGAATACAGATTCAGCATTTCATGAAATTTTTGAAAATGTCGAAATACTGTTTTCATTTTTTTTTCTTTCTTAAAACATATAATTCTATCTTATCTCTAACATGACACGAGTATCTTTTTAAACAACCTTAGATTAGCTTGACCTTAATGATAGCTACTTTTCAGGACATGTTTGGTGCTGGAAGCGAGACATCTGCAAACACCATAGATTGGGCAATGGTAGAAATGGTGAGAGATCCAAGAATAATGAAGAAAGCACAAGCTGAGGTGAGAGAGCTTTTCAAAATGAAAGGAAGGGTTGATGAAAATTGCATCAATGAACTCGGTTATTTGAAATCAGTAGTCAAAGAAACCTTAAGGCTACACCCTCCAGCACCTCTTTTGTTACCAAGAGAATGCGGTCAAGCATGTGATATAAATGGTTATCACATTCCGATTAAGACTAAGGTGATAATTAATGCTTGGGCAATTGCAAGAGATCCAAACTACTGGACTGAACCAGAGAAGTTTTACCCAGAGAGATTCATCGACAGCACTATTGACTATAAAGGAAGTAATTTTGAGTACATTCCTTTTGGTTCTGGAAGAAGACTATGCCCAGGGATCACATTTGGTTTGAGAAATGTTGAGCTCTCCCTTGCAACGTTGTTGTATCATTTTGACTGGAAACTTCCTACTGGAATCAGAAGTGAAGAACTGGACATGACTGATGAATTTGGAGTCACAATGAGAAGAAAAGATGATCTTTTGGTGCTACCATTTTCTTATCATCCTTTGTCTGTTATGTGAGCTTAACTAGAAGATCCGTACTATCAGTTCAAAGAAAACTATACAGAAATAAAAATGGTGCAAAACTTACTTCAATGTTGTAAGCTATGACGCATCTTTGGATATAATTTGAGGAAGCATAAACCTGAAAATGTAGAATCAATTGAATATTCAAAATTTTATATTTTATTCCCAAAAGATATATAATCAATCAAACAAGGGTCATTTTTTTAAATAAAAAGCTGTGTTGCTACAGCTAACACCGACAAAAAAGACAAATCTCAACTTGATCAAAAAAATATTGAAGAATGTCAAAGGGAAGCTAAAGCTTTCACTGTTGGCATTTCATTATTCCAATAATTATGCAGGTTCATTAGAGAAGTGCTACGTCAAACTCCAAACACACTCCACTCCTCACACACTCTCTAATTGGGCCACATGAATAAGTGGAGTATCCGGGGTTCGAACCCCGGCTCCTGCAAATATAATGCGACGTCCCTACCATATAAGCTACAAGTTCTTTTTTAACTCTTTACTAAAATCATGCCAGAACCAGAACTAGCCCTTCATCCACCTCAATCAACCACTCAACTTCACATTTGTTGTCCATCTCTCCACCTGTTAATCCACCATCCCTCTCTACCACCACATCCATTAAAAATCCGATCCGCCGAGCACCACAATGCCCGACATCGTATTGCCACTGTGGCACTCTCCTTTAATTCTAAATGAGGGATGGAATTGACCCATCGTACACCGCCTTACGACTCGCCAACAAGGCCAATGAATGTCACCAATGTCCATACTCCTCATCAGCATCGTGGTATGCGTGTCGAATCCCCAGAGCATCATCTCACCTCTATTTTTGGCTAACAAACATATTTGGCTATGGATAATCATAGCCGCCGCATCACCAAAGAGAAAGACACTGTCGGGGCAGAAGAGATACCAAGGGAGGTGCACCGGTTCAGAAACAGAAACTGCAGAGTCATGATGAAGGATCGTGGTGGTAGTGTAGTTTGTAAATGACAGACCACTATTGGAAAGGAAATTAAAAGAAAAAATACAAACTAGTTGAGTCAGAGAACAGGTAAAATATAAAAAAAATGATGACGTGGTCCAAATAGAGTGTCGGGAATGGAGTGTGTTTGAGAGTTTGACGGTAGCACTTCTCATTGAAATAAAAGGCTATGTTTGGCTATTACAAAAATGAATCATTGGTGACAGCATATTATTAGAATGTGATGTCAGCTTAAATGTACCAGCTTAAATGTGATGTCATGCATTATTTTTTTAGAATATTATAAATCATGTATTTGTTTGCTTACACATGTACAATATTTGCTTTGAATCATAAAGAACAATAACTATACATTTATCTTGTTAATTAAAAATGCTCTTTGCCAAATATCATGATGAGTCACTCTTGTAAATTAACTTGTATGTTACACAATCTTTTTCCTGTGGGTTGCTTAGTGTAGTCACTAACTTTAGTTCACTCTAACTAAATTTGATAAAATCCTGCTACTCAGCGATGGTTTCCGCCTGCTTATGATGTTCAAAACTCTGCAAAAATGCATCATTTTAACGATTATCTTAACAATCACATTATATTAGCTTATTTTAGTAAAGGATCGGTTGGAATGACAATAAGGTTAATGATTGTTCATGCTTGCCCTCAACTCAACCCATTACAAAAGGTGGCCATTATGTGGAACATTAGGTTCCGTATGTATATGGTCTGCCGGCTTAGGGAGGCAATGGAATCAGAAGAATAGGTTTCACCAAATGTTTTAGAATATTAGAGTATTATTATATATGCATTTGATTCTTTGGCCGGCTATAAGGAATTAACAAACAATAGCCTTTTAAAAAGTACTATTTTGTCAGCCTTATTGAAGGACAAGGACATCAATTTCAAACTTTTCTTTTGAGATAAGACAATGATTTCATTGGACACAGCAGAACCTTTACATCTGCACTAATATGTCAGGTTCAACCTTTTCAATTTGGAGAATATATCAAACATAGAACAAACCGAAGAGACAGGGAATAAAACAAAACAGAAAATGTACAAGGACATTAAGGTCAAGGTAACTGCCCAATAATGTGTCAATGTATACATATAGACACTGGCTAGTAGGATGTTGCCCATACTATGCTTCTCTTCCATGGCTCAATTAATCTTCTATTTAGCATATTTTTTCTCCTTTGTCCTCTTAACCCTTATGGTACAAAGGATAAGAAAGAAGAAAACTTGCTCAACTTATAAAATACCAAGAGGGCCTAGAAAGCTACCTATTATAGGAAATATACACAACCTGTTAAGCCCTCAACCCCATCGAAAATTAAGAGACTTGGCCAAAAAGTATGGACACGTCATGCATCTCCAACTTGGAGAGGTTTCTACTATTGTCATTTCATCATCCGAGTGTGCTAGGGAGGTGATGAAAACTCATGATATTCACTTTGCAACAAGGCCTCAAATCCTAGCAACAGAAATAATGTCTTACAATTCAACAAATATTGCTTTCGCTCCTTATGGTAACTATTGGAGACAGTTGCGAAAAATCTGCACATTAGAGCTTTTAAGCCTAAAAAGGGTAAATTCATACCAACCAATTAGAGAAGAGGTGCTCTCGGATCTTATTAAATGGATTGCTTCACAGAATGGAGCACCAATCAACCTCACTGAAGCTGTACTTTCTACTATATACACAATTGTTTCAAGGGCCGCCATTGGGAATACATGCAAAGACCAAGAAAAATTTATATCAGTGGTAAAACAAACATTAAAGGTTGCAGCAGGTTTTGACTTGGGAGATTTGTATCCTTCTTCTAAATGGCTACAACGTGTTACTGGTTTGAGGCCTAAGCTTGAGAAGTTACAACGACAAACTAATCAGATATTAGAAAACATCATCAATGAGCATAAAGAGGCGAAGTACACAAAAGCCAAAGCTGATCATGGTGAAGTAGACGAAGACCTTTTAGACGTTCTCTTAAAATATGAGGATGGTAGCAACCAGGACTTCTCCTTAACTAAAAACAATATCAAGGCCATAATCCTGGTAAGCATATTAACCTCTTCCAAATACTTTCGAAAAGAACAAATTGTTTACTACAGTAAAATTTAAATGAATATTTAAAATTCCCTCACATCTTATATATATATCCATGCGATATCTTTCTAGCTATGAATTTTTCCACATGATTTGTCTACTTTGTGGGATTCTAACTACAAGTTATCTTATTAGGTATCGCTTTAAACATTCTTGGATTAGCTTGACCATATTGATTGCTACTTTTCAGGACATTTTTGGTGCCGGAGGTGAGACATCAGCGAGCACCATAGATTGGGCAATGGTAGAAATGATAAGGGATCCAAGAACAATGAAGAAAGCACAAGCTGAGGTGCGAGAGCTTTTCAAAATGAAAGGAAGGGTTGATGAAAATTACATCAACGAGCTCCATTATTTGAAATCAGTTGTCAAAGAAACTCTGAGGTTACACCCTCCACTACCTCTTTTGCTACCAAGAGAATGTGGTAAAGCATGTGAGATAAATGGTTATCACATACCGATTAAGACTAAGGTGATAGTCAATGCTTGGGCAATTTCAAGAGATCCAAACTATTGGACTGAACCAGAGAGGTTTTATCCAGAGAGATTCATTGACAACACTATTGATTATAAAGGGAGTAATTTTGAGTATACACCTTTTGGTGCTGGAAGAAGAATATGCCCGGGGAGCACATTTGGTTTGAGAAATATTGATCTGGGTCTTGCGATGTTGTTGTATCATTTTGATTGGAAGCTTCCTAGTGGAATCAAAAGTGACGAATTGGACATGACTGAGGAATTTGGAGTCACAGTGAGAAGAAAAGATAATCTTTTATTGTTTCCTTCTGTTTATCACCCTTTGCATGTCACATGAGTTTCACAAGAAGAAAATGTAACATTTGGCAATGTATCAGTTTTAATTTTAGCAGAGGGCCAAGAAGATAGCTTCTGCCGGTAAAAAATAGGTAGGTTATGCTTGTGTTTATGAATTAAAATAAATGAAGATTTTGCAATTTAACCATGTTTTCAAGATGCTATTTAGTCTTTACAGTTTTCATTCATTCTTAATTAAATCTCTATACCCTCAAGCCGATTATTAAGGGAATGAAATTCACCTTTCCCTAGCTTTCAATAAAAACTAATGCTAACCCTTACGTTTCACAATGTAAAAGTATCTACAATGGCATGGTAATATGAGCAGTATAGTTGAAACCAAACTTTTATTCGTTCCTTCACTATCTATGGTTTAAGATATCAAATAATAAATAGAAATCATATAATGTTTTTATCCTTGAGAGTAACCTGAAAAGCATTAAGTATGAACTAAATGACATGTTGCCTTCAGTGTTTAAGTTGTTTCTAAATAAATAACTATAAGTACAGAGATCAACCGCCTAAGCCAGGTGCGTTGATAGTGAAAATCAACATAGTAAAGCAAACCAAGTTTTTGTTTTCTTTTATCAAGCCTGATAAGCTTGCATACTACGTTATTGCGAAGATTACATTCATCCAAATTTTGGCAACTTGTGGGATGACGGTGATTTTATTTTGTAAATGAATATTCAAGTGAGTTGTTGTATTTGCAGAAAGTTGAATGTTTTGGATCTACAATCACTTAGTTTTGACTTATGAATTAAATTTATTACCTACCAGTCATCTATCTTTCATTCTTTCTTGTACTTCATTCTTATAATTACCTTATTCATCTTTATTATCTGTACACACTTGTTTTTCAGTGAAAAGATTTTGCAATATGCTTTGTTATAAGATTTTGAACACAAGGATTTGAACTCTATCTATCTTTGAATTGTACCTTATTTAGCAATTAATTACTGATTTCAAAAAATATTCATATGTTTTAGATTATATATTTACATAACATGTTGTGATGCATTAAAACAGTACTTCAAAAAAGCTTAAAGCCTACTATTATTGGTACCTTTATGTTATACTTGTAAATATCATTTAAGAAAAAGTACAATCACATATTGACATTATCGGAAGATACGATTTCATCAAGGCTGATTTCGGAAGGTAACTTTCAACCTGTTTCGAGGGACAATTTCGGGCCTTTGGGAGGCCTGGAAGCAATTAGGAGGGGGAGATGAGCACTTTTCTAAAGGGTCATTCTAATATGTACCCTAAGGGCGCATGTTAAGGATATTTTAAATACTCCCTCCGGTCCTTTTTATAAGGAACAATTTGAAAAAATTACACATACCAAGGAAGCACATGCTACATACTAGTTATTTTCATTTGATACTCTTCTAATTTTAAATTTATTCCATGTATACCCTTATATAATTACTCTAATTTGAACTAACTTACTTATTTTTAGCATTCTCTCATCATAAATAAGGGCATAAGTGAAATTAAACATTTAAAACATTTGAAAATTGGTCAAAGTTTCTTATAAAATGGACCAATTTTTTTAATCAAATTGTTCCTTATAAAAAGGATAGGAGGGAGTAGTAATTATGTCTTAATTAAATAAAACACTTTTTGACGTCTAAAAAGATAAAATACATGATTTTCAATACAAAATTACTATCTATATCTATAGTATACTAACAAGTACCTTAAGAGTACATGTTAACTGTTCCCTTTTCTAAAATATCTTCAAACAAAAAATTGGACTTTAGCTTGTGCGGACCACATATTAAATACGTTATAATTGATGGTAAATTCTAATATGGACCACTTCATCAAGTGGTCCATGGTGGACCAGTCACGAATAACACTATAACGAATACGAATTTTACAAAATTCACCTTTTGGATTGAAAGTTTATATCATATAGATCACCCATAGAAAAATTTAGAAAAATTGAAAATCATTTGATATGTTATTGAGACATATCGATATTAACGGTTGTTAAATAATATAAATATTGATGGGTCTCAATAACATATCAAATGATTTTCAAAAAAATTAAAAAAATTTATGAATGATCTATATGATATAAACTTTCAATCCAACAGTAAATTTTGTAAAATTCATGTTCGGTAGATCACTTGTCCACGGTGGACCACTTGTGAAGGTGGTCCACCATAGCATTAGCCTATAATTGATATACCCAACTCTCCTGACTAATAGTAATACTATATATCCTAATAGTTGGGATAGTCAACACACATTAAGTTTTTAAAATGTTTAATTGTTATGTAAGTCCCTAAACTATTTAGAAATTTTAAGTTAAGAAAATCAACACACATTAAGTTTTTAAAATGTTTAATTGTTATGCAAGTCCCTAAACTATTTAGAAGTTTTTAAAATAATCTCTAAACTAAAATATTTTCTCAAAGGCAATGTTCAACTTAAGCGCTTGAAATGAATTTCAACGGTGTTATTTCTTTGTAATTGTTGATGTTGAAAATTCAAATTTCAAGGTATGTATTCCTATCTATTGCATAATACCGTTAGACACAATGTCTCTTCTTTCTTCTAGATTTTGTGGTTTCTTGAGTTTTTCATAATGGATATGTTCATTTTGATTCTGATTATTCCTACCGGATATCAAAAGCACACTCAAAAAATTTATTTATCAAATAATAAATTATAAATTGGAAATTGTTCATTATAATTATAAATTATAAATTGTAAATTATAAATTGTTCATTATTTTGGGTAATCATCAAAATTAATTACGACTTTTAGAATTTCACGTCTTTTTGGTTTAAACAAGAGGGTCAGGTTAACATGTGCCCTAAGGACACATGATAAGATACCTAAAAATAGAAATGTAGCATTTAATGATACAAAGAATTTAATGTTTAGAGAATTGAATAGTTCACAAATTTTAATAAATTTTTTCCATATTTATCTTCTTAGCATGTGCCCTTAGCATGTGCCCTAAGGGCACATATTAACATTCTCCTAAACAACAAGTCACCAACTATTCATAATGTTATTAAGGGATCAAATTATATATAACTGTATTTATACAATATTTCATGTCGTATGTCGTATTATTGAAAGTGTAAAAGCTATAACATTATAAACTTCACAAATAAGATCTGTGCTTTATTAATTTGATTGTAATATTGTATCGTTAACTCTTGGAGAGTTGGTTGGAGAGGGTCGAAAGATTAATATTAATATTATATAAATATTATAACAATTTTAAAAATATTATTATTATTATTATTATTATTATTATTATTATTATTATTATTATTATTATTATATAAAACCATTTTCAAGTTGGCTTTTGGTATCATAGTGTTGGTTCGACGTTGTCAAGCCTTTATGTTAATAGCCATATATCAGTGTTGTTTTTAGTATTAGATCATTTCATTATAATTCGATTAACTCTTATGTAACCATAAAAGGCTTGATTACAAAAAAATGTATTAGTGTATGGGTTTGATTGCAAATATTTTTGTTTAGAGATCTATTTAATTTTTTTTTTTGATAGATTACATTTGATTAGTGTAGGGACTACGTGTTGATGGTATATGAGTTTAAAGAACACTGATAAACACACACTGTTAGTGTAAATTAATTTTACACTGTTAACCAATAAGAGCGGTTCAACCTTCCATGTCATATCAAGAAAGTGGAGTTAAGTAAGGTGACGTGACAGAAAACATGATTGTAATTGGTTGACGGTGTAAAAGTCGATGCATATTCTTTTTTCTCTATATATAAACAAAAAGTGGTAGCACATAAATCTTAACACTACTTTCTTTCTTTTCCATGGCTTTACTAGACTACTACTTGCCATTTCTTTTCTCCTTTGTTCTCTTAGCCCTTGTTGTACAACAAGTAGGAAAGAAGCTCAAGAAAACTGACTCAACCTTTAACCTCCCTAAAGGGCCTAGAAAGTTACCTATTATAGGAAATATACACAACCTGTTAAGCTCTCAACCTCATCGAAAATTAAGCGACTTGGCCAAAAAATATGGACACATAATGCATCTTCAACTTGGAGAGGTTTCTACTATTGTTATTTCATCACCCGAATGTGCTAGAGAGGTGATGAAAACCCATGATATTCACTTTGCAACAAGACCTAAAATCCTTGCTACAGAAATAATGTCTTACAATTCCACAAATATCGCATTCGCTCCTTATGGTAACTATTGGAGACAGTTACGAAAAATCTGCACATTGGAGCTTTTAAGCCTAAAAAGGGTAAACTCGTACCAACCAATTAGAGAAGAGGTGCTCTCCGATCTTGTCAAATGGATTGCTTCAGAGGATGGAACGCCAATCAATCTCACCAAAGCTATACTTTCTTCAATATACACCATTGTTACGAGGGCTGCCTTTGGGAATAAATGCAGAGACCAAGAAAAATTTATATCAGTGGTAAAACAATCAATAAAGGTTGCAGCGGGTTTCGACTTGGGAGATTTGTACCCTTCTGCTAAATGGCTACAACGTGTTACTGGTTTGAGGCCTAAGCTTGAGAGGTTTCAACGACAAACTGATCAGATATTAGAAAACATCATCAATGAGCATAAAGAGGCAAAGTACACAAAAGCCAAAGCTGATCAAGGCGGAATAGAAGATCTGGTAGATGTTCTCTTAAATTACGAGGATGGTAGTGACCAGGATTTTTCCTTAACAAAAAACAATATCAAGGCCATAATCCTGGTAAGCGTATTAACCTCTTCCAAATACTTTGAAAAAGAACAAATTGTTTACTAACGTAAAATTTTAATGAATATTTAAAACTCCTCCATGACTTATATGTATCCATGCGATATCTTTCTAGCTATGAATTTTGCCTCATGATTTGTCTACTTCGTAGGATTCTATCTACAAGTTATCGTATTAGGTATCACTTCAGACATTCTTGGATTAGCTTGACCATATTGATTGTACTTTTCAGGACATTTTTGGTGCCGGAGGTGAGACATCAGCAAGCACCATAGATTGGGCAATGGCAGAAATGATAAGGGATCCAAGAACAATGAAAAAAGCACAAGCTGAGGTGAGAGAGGTTTTCAAAATGAAAGGAAGGGTTGATGAAAATTACATCAACGAGCTCCATTATTTGAAATCAGTTGTCAAAGAAACTCTGAGGTTACACCCTCCACTACCTCTTTTGCTACCAAGAGAATGTGGTCAAGCATGTGAGATAAATGGTTATCACATACCGATTAAGACTAAGGTGATAGTTAATGCTTGGGCAATTGCAAGAGATCCAAACTATTGGACCGAACCAGAGAGGTTTTATCCAGAGAGATTCATTGACAACACTATTGATTATAAAGGGAGTACTTTTGAGTATACTCCTTTTGGTGCTGGAAGAAGAATATGTCCGGGGAGCACATTTGGTTTGAGAAATATTGAGCTAGTTCTTGCGATGTTGTTGTATCATTTTGACTGGAAGCTTCCAAGTGGAATCAGAAGTGAAGAATTGGACATGACTGAGGAATTTGGAGTCACAGTGCGAAGAAAAGATAATCTCTTATTGGTTCCTTCTATTTTTCATCCTTTGCATGTCACATGAGCTTCACATGAAGAAAATGTAACCTTTGGCGTACCGGTAATATTTTTAGCAGAGTGCCAAAAACATACCTTCTGCCGGTAAAATAAATGAAGTTTTTGCAATTTAACCATGTTTTGTTGAATGTATTTGGTCTCTACAGTTTTCATTCATTCTCATTTAAATCTCTAATTAGTAAAATTCAAATCTGTCCCCCAATTTTCAATAACTCGCAACGAAATATATACTCTTAAGCAGAATATTAAGGGAATACCCTTTCCCTTTCTTTCAATAAAAACTAAATGCTAACCTTTGCATTTAACAATGTACAAGTATCCACAATGGCATGGTATTATGACAGTATAATTGAATTGTACCAAATACATGTAATTTTGTTAATAATTATGATTAAGGCCCTGTTTGTTTTGGATTTTTTTGAAAATAGATACTTAATTTTGAAGCTATTTCAAATAGATTTTCACAAAAATCATTTTTGAAATACAACTTTTTGAAAAAATTGCGATTTTGACTATGTTTTGAACTTCAATAATGTACCTTTATACTATATGATGTCAAAATTGGTGTTTCAATTTTAAAAAAAAGAATACAAAAAAACTTGTAATATTTTGAAAAACGGTTTTACATAATCTATTTTAAAAAATACAAAGAAAAAATCTATTTTTTTAAAGCTGAAACAAACAAGCCCTAAGTCAAATGTTTTTCATGATCTGACAATTATGATCGATTGACATTAACATTGTATATGAAAGAAAGCAGGACTCACCAAGCCACCATAGGTCAGAGCATTTCTTGCATAATTTGTTTATCTCCTTTTATCGAAACCATCTCAATGCTCTGTTCAATTTGCCTCTCAATGCATGATAAAACAGTTCTTCAACATGTGTATCAAAGAGAAAAATGAGTAACTTTTAAAAATACACAATAGGCATAATTTAAATCAAAATTAGCAGCATTTCAAATACCCTTTTGCTTAAAATTAAGACATGAGGGAGTAGAAAAGTTACAAAGTGTGTGTACTTACAAAATCACATGATCATTCATGATTCAAATCCGCTGCTGCATTTCATCGAACACCTCAAATGCAGCAGAACTGTATCCCATCGAACACCTCAATCGTTGCATGGTCATAGTCTCATAGAGGGAGTGTGGTTTCACTATTGATCAGAACTGTAAAGTGTAAACAATTGTGATCAGACAGGTTCCATACTGTTCTGCAATGGGATATATCTATTCTATCAATGGATAAATAGAGGATTCTTTGTAATTGTAAATGTTGTGTATGTGTGTGTGAAAAAACACCAGTGTGGTTGTACCTCCATGCTAAAGAATGCACAAACAACACCAAGGTTTTGCTACGTCAACAGGTGATTATGACATTAATCAAGTTCAAACTTCAAAGGAATGCACCAAAATGACCTTATGGTTTCTGTTTTTGCTTATGAATTCTTTATGGTTTAGCCCCACCTCTGGAGTCTCTGTGTTATTGAAGAACTTAAATGATTTGATAAAGAACTTAATTTTAATGTTTAATAAAGAAAATGTTTTAAAACGCTAAAAATGATACACACAATTGAAGAATAATTGATTTATGGTCCATCAAATCCAACATAAAATCAATTAAAGAACAGAATAGGGGTCGTTTATTTGAGATTTTTTTTAAAAAAAATCACTTTTTTATTTTATTTTAGTGGTGTTTATTTCAGATTTTTTCAAAAATCCTTTTAGTAAAAAAATCTATTTTTTTGAAAATCATTTTCTAAAAAAATAGATTTATGGATTTTAATTGTGTTGCTTTGAAGATTTTTTTATTTATTACATAAGTTGTTGTTTTTGTTGTTTGATGTAGTAAATGACAAATTGAAGTGTTGCAGAGAAATGAAAGAATTGAAAGAATGCATCTCCTCTATAACAAAACAAATTGAGTTTTGTATTTAATTAAAGTATGAACAAAAATAATTGAATGGAAAGATGAAAGAAAATGGTGATGCAGAGAAATGAAAGATGATGGGAAGAGAGATAAATGTATATAGTAGTGATGGTACATTATAAAATTTTACATCCAACGGTTTCTATCACTTTCTCATGGTGGGAGACCTATCTCAATCTTCCACCCTAAAATCCGCCCCATTTTCTTGTGTTTCATTATGAACTTTTCATAGACTTCTTTGTGGTTGTAATTTTCCATTAATGAATGAAACTCACATACTTTCAATCAATGCAATTTTATTTTTCACATCAATTTATATTTTAATATACTTTATATGTGTTTCTATCTCATGCAGCTGGTTTATGTGTTTCTGGTTGTGGAGCGGTCGAGTCGGCCCAACATCTATTTGTTTCCTACAGTAGTTTTGGTTCTATTTGGGCGTTAGTGCGTTCGTGGATTGACATCACTTCGGTGGATTCCACTTCTCTTTGTGACCACTTTGTTAAGCTTACATATTCAGCAGGTGGATCTCGGGCGCGTCGTTCCTTTTTGCAACTCATCTAGCTCACTTGTGTTTGGGTTGTGTGGACGGAAAGAAATCATAGGTTGTTCAGGGGCTCAATAAGCAGTTCTCAACAATTATTTGACAAGATCAATCTTTTTTCATTTAGGTGGTTTAAGCCGACCAGTGCTACTTTAGCTTCAAATCCCCATAGCTGGTAGTCTAGTCCTATGCTTTGTTTGAGTCTTGTATGATTTGCTTGTGGTTCTTTTCCTGTGACTCTATGTAAACTTTGGTAGTCTACCCCGGTGCATCTTATGCTGAGGTATATATATATATATATAATTAACTGCCAAGAGATTTTGCATCACAAAATTATGGGCAGTTTGTTTCAACTTTAAAAAAATGAATTTTTTCTTTGTATTTTTTTAAAATAGATTTTGTAAAATCGTTTTTCAAAATATTACAAGTTTTTTTGTACATCATATAACATAACTGTACATTATTGAAATTTAAAATATAGTCAAAATCACAATTTTTTCAAAAAGTTGTATTTCAAAAATGATTTTTGTGAAAATCTATTTAAAATAGCTTCAAAATTAAGTAATTTTTTGAAATTTTGATATCCAAATTTTTTTCAATAAAATAATGAAATACCTAAATTAACATTTTAAGAATAACTATTCTCTCGGTGCCGAGTCTCGAACCGAGTTTCTCTAGGAAGAGGAACAAATCTTCAACTAAGTGACCTCTTGGGAAACAGGCAAGAATAACTATTCAAACAAAAATTTTTATACAAAATTTTTTAACACTACAAAATTTATTTTAAAAAAAAATCCAAAACAAACGGGGCCTACAAGTATAACTTGAAGGAGAAAATTGGTCGGAACTATGTCTTCAATACTCCCTCCGTCCCAAATCTTTAGTCCTTTTAACTTTTTAGTTTTGTCCCAAATCTTTAGTCCTTTTTAAGAAACCAATGCATAATTAGTGATACTTTACCATTTGTACCCTTACTAAAGTTAAAGCATTAATTAAATATATTTTCTCTTTCTTAATAAACTAAGGGTAAAAATGACTTAACTTATCAATCTTTATAATTTCTTAATCTCCGTGCAAAACTCTAAAAGGACTAAAGTTTTGGGAGGGAGGGAGTAACATTATTACTTTCAAAACTTTAAGATCAAACTTTATTCATCCAATCTCTTACGCTATTTTTCCAAATGATGATTAATGTGATTTGTCATCATCAACAACCAATTCACGTAACTTTTGTATACATTCTTCCAATCATGTATATGCAATTCACAATATCTCTTACGATATTTTCCAAATGATGATTTATTATGTGTATCAACAACCGATTCACATTTAAATTATATTTGAAATCACGTATACCTCTAATTCACGTATATAGCTTAAACTAGGCCGGCACATACTCTCTCAAATTTGTCTAGCTACTGCATTATACTACCTCTAATTAATGTATTTGATATCATACAATGAGTCTAAAATGTAAATTTTGCTTATATTTTATTATAGAGAAAGTATAGTTTTAACGCATATATTTTAATAGATAGACAAAATAACAAGCTATTAAAAATCCATACACCTAAAGTGGAGGGACGGATACCTTAAATGTTAAATACAAAATAGATAAATAGATAATATACTTGATTAATTTTTTCAGATGAATTAAAAGATATTAATTAAAGAGGCTAATAAATACCGTGAGCTTAACTCGGTTGGTAGGGACATTATATTATATATGCAGAGGGACAAAGTTCAAACCCGGCCATTCCACTTATCCACCAGGTTATTTGACAAAAAATAATAATAAATGTGGCTCCCATATTAGCATTAATGCTCAGTTTTTTTTTTTATAAATCCTCAGTCTTGTTGTTATACTATACACTAAAAAATAAAAGAAAAATATAAACCAAAAAACAAAAGTAAAAGAAAAGGAAAAAAGAAAATAATTAAACCATGTTAAAACGTTCCTCTCATTTTGTAATTATGGAAAAGTATATCAGAGTGCTCGCGGTTAAGTTTGATTCTATTTTGAGTATAAAAATCACCTTAACTGCGAGATAAAAATGCACGTGGTTCGGTTGGTTTTTAAAAAGTCATCCAAACTAAACCAAACCAATATGCATATACAGAAATTGCATATACATAAGAACTTATTTTTAATACCAACAATATAGTTATCGATCGCGTGAAATGATATGTTTTGCCAGTCTATTGTTTTATGGACTCAATTTGGGCTGGGCTTGCTAAGTTGGACTAAGTAATAAGTTGATTGCTACTAGTTCTTAGAGTTAAGTTAAGTATTGCGGTTTGGTTCGATTTTATGAAATGAAAACCGCAAACCTAACCAAACCACGCGGTTTATAAGAAACATGATCCGTGCGGTTTACACTAAATGCGTTTTTTTTGCGATTTTCCGTTTGAATTGGTTCGGTTTGCATGTTTTACTTTTAAATTGGTTCGAGAATTTTTTAGTTTTTACTTTTCTTGAGCATTACATTTTTACAAACCAGTCAAAATTCAACCCTTTATTTTAAACTAAGGTTAATGATGTGTTGATGATATATATAAACCGAAAGTGGTAGCACATAAATCTTAACACTACTTTCTTTTCCATGGCTTTACTAGTTTTCTACTTGCAATTTTTTTTCTCCTTTGTTCTCTTAGCCCATGTTGTACAAAAAATAAGAAGCTCATGAAAACTAACTCAACTTTTAACCTCCCTAAAGGGCCTAGAAAGTTACCTATTATAGGAAACATACACGATGTGTTAAGCACTAAGCCATATCGAAAACTAAGAGACTTGGCTAGAGAATATGGACCCTTAATGCATCTTCAACTTGGTGAGATTTCAACTATTGTCATTTCATCACCTGACTATGCTAGGGAGGTAATGAAAACTCATGATATTAACTTTGCAATAAGGCCTCAAATCATAGCTTCAGAATTAATCACTTATAATTCCACAGGAATAATTTCTGCTCCTTATGGTAATTATTGGAGACAACTGCGAAAAATTTGCACATTAGAGCTTTTGAGCCTAAAACGTGTCAACTCGTACCAGCCAATTCGAGAAGAAGAGCTCTCTAATCTTGTAAAATGGATTGCTTCAAAGAATGGATCACCTATCAACCTCACTCAAGCTGTACTTTCTTCAATGTACACCATTGTGTCAAAAGCTGCGTTCGGCAAGAAATGCAGAAACCAGGAACAATTTATATCAGCAGCAAAAGAATCAATAAAGATTGCAGGAGGTTTTGACTTAGCAGATTTGTTTCCCTCGATTACATGGTTGCGTTATGTTACTGGTTTAAGTCGTAAGCTTGAGAGGGTGCATCGACAGATTGATCAAATAATGGAAAACATAATCAGTGAGCACAAAGAGGCTAATAAACAAAGTGAATCGAACAAAGATCTCGTAGATGTTCTCATGAAATATGAAGATGGTAACAAACAGGAATTTGTCTTAACTACGAACAATATCAAGGCCATAATCCTGGTGAGTATATTAATAACCTGTTTCAAATAATATTAAGAAAACAAACTTGTTTACCACAATATTGTTTAAATGAATATTTTAACGAATTTTTGCATATTAAGTTTCCTCGCTGAAATTTTTGAATTACACTTTTTTTTAAAACCGAAACTCAGCACACAGGGACACATCTAGCAGTAAAACAAAAACATGTAACAGACACCACAAACACCCATTGACAGACTAACAGAAAACAGAAGAAAAACCATAGAGGATCATCTGTTGATCTCCCAGTGCTAAACCGAACAGATCCGGTGCAAAATATGTGACACAGAAGCAATGGCAACAACCCAATAGGCAGCAAAGAGAGACTAAACCATTAGCAAAACATAAACTCTATTTCAAAAGCAGGATGCATTCCTCAACCTACTCAATCCCCATTTCCACGACGAAACTTTACTTTCCTCTACTACCTGCTTAGTATTCTTCACACTTGATATGAGATGGATAAAGTATTTTCTACATAATGATTGCATTTTAACCATCTCTTTAAACATCCTTAGATTAGCTTGACCTTATTGATAGTAATTGTTTCAGGACATTTTCGGTGCTGGAGGTGAGACATCAGCAATCACCATAGATTGGGCAATGGTAGAAATGATAAGGAATCCAAAAATAATGAAGAAAGCACAAGCTGAGGTGAGAGAGGTTTTCAAAATGAAAGGAAGGGTTGATGAAAAATGCATCAATGAACTCAATTATTTGAAATTAGTTGTCAAAGAAACTCTGAGGTTATACACTCCAGCACCTCTTTTGCTACCAAGAGAATGTGGTCAAGCATGTGAGATAAATGGTTATCACATACCGATTAAGACTATGGTGATAGTCAATGCATGGGCAATTGCACGAGATCCAAACTACTGGATCGAACCAGAAAGGTTTTATCCAGAGAGATTCATGGACAACACTATTGACTATAATGGGAGTAATTTTGAGTACATTCCTTTTGGTGCTGGACGAAGAATATGTCCGGGAAGTATATTTGGTTTGAGAAATATTGAGCTGGCCCTTGCAATGTTGCTGTATCATTTTGATTGGAAGCTTCCCAGTGGAATTAGAAGTGAAGAATTGGACATGACTGAGGAATTTGGAGTCACAATGAGAAGAAAAAATGATCTTTTATTATTACCTTTTTCTTATCATCCTTTGCCTTAACTAGAAGATAACTATTGTCAGTTTTAAGAAGGCTATACAAAATATATGTCAGTTATAAGAAGGCTATACAGAAATAAAAGTTGTGTAAAACTTACTTCAATATTTTAAGCCATAATTTGTGGAAGTATGAACCTGAAAATGTAGTGCCAATTGAATATTCAGCAAACACTGACAAGCATTTTTAAATACTTTAACAGTATCCAAATAAATCACATGATTAACAAATTGCTCTTGTAAGACAAAATTTATAGAATAAAAAAACAAAATCACAACTTGCTAACAAAATTATTGAAGAATGACAAAGGGAAACTGAAAATCTTCCTCTCACTGTGGACTTCTTGCAAATACCTCTGTTACTTATAGTTGTCGTTTTAAGGTTATTTGCAAATACCAATAAAATCAATAAATTTTTCTACTTTTGATGAAAATATTACTTTTTTCTATAATACCCTTAATTATTTAGTATTTCATTTCACATACTTCTCTCTGCAATAAATAGTTAAGGGTATTATTGACAAATCAATAATTAATGTTGCATTGAATTTTGAAAACGACAACTAAAAAGAAACAAAATTCTTTTCATATAATATCTTACCCTAATATCTTTAATATTATAAGAGTACTATCATATATATATATGGATTTGATTCTCTGGCTGACTGTACGGAATCAACAAATAATAGCCTTTTAAAAAGTATATTGTTCCTTTCAATTTTGTCATTCTTTTTGAAGGACAAGGACATCAATTTCAAACTCTTGTTTTGAAATAAGAGAATGATGTCAGGTTCAAAATTTTAAATAGAAGATATAGTACAATATGAAGAAGATATCAAACATAGGACAAACTGAAGATGATGACAGGGCATAAAACAAAACAGAAAATGTACAAGGACATTAAGCTGAAGCAAAGTGATCAATAATGTGTATGATGTGTATATATAGACACTGTCTACTAGGGTATAGCTCATACTGCTATGGCTCTATTAGTCCTCTACTTTGCATATCTTTTCTCATTTGTCCTTTTAACCCTTACCATACAAAAGATTATAAGAAAGAAGAAATGCAACTCAACTTACACCATACCACGAGGGCCTAGAAAGCTACCTATTATAGGAAATATACACAACCTATTAAGCTCCCAACCCCATCGAAAACTAAGAGACTTGGCCAAAAAATATGGACCTGTAATGCATCTTCAACTTGGAGAGGTTTCAAATATTGTCATTTCATCACCCGAGTGTGCTAGCGAGGTGATGAAAACCCATGACATTCACTTTGCAACAAGGCCTCAAATCCTAGCTACAGAAATAATGACTTACAACTCTACAAGTATAGCTTTTTCGCCTTATGGTAATTATTGGAGACAGTTACGAAAAGTATGCACATCGGAGCTTTTAAGCTTAAAAAGGATCAATTCGTACCATCCAATCAGAGAAGACGTGCTCTCCAATCTTGTCAAATGGATTGCTTCACAGAATGGATCGCCAATAAACCTCACGGAAGCTGTAATTTCTTCAATATACACCATTGTTTCGAGGGCTGCCTTTGGAAATAAATACAAAGACCAAGAAAAGTTTATATCAGTGATAAAAGAAACAATAAAGGTTTCCGCAGGTTTTAACTTAGCAGATTTGTTTCCTTCTGCTAAATGGCTACAACATGTTACTGGTTTGAGGCCTAAGCTTGAGAGTTTTCATCAACAAACTGATCAGATGTTTGAAAACATAATCAATGACCATAAAGTGGCAAAATATGCAAAAGGCAAAGATGATCAAGGTGTAGAAGAAGATCTGGTAGATGTTCTCTTAAAATACGAGGATGGTCGCAACCAAGACTTTTCCTTAACAAAAGACAATATCAAGGCCATAATCATGGTAAGCATATTAACCCCTTTCAAATACTTTGAGAAGAAAAACCATGTTAAGAAATTTTGGAAACGTCAAAAATACGGTTTTAATATTATTTTTTCTTTCTGAAATTTTTTTCTTTCCGAAAATATATCATTCTATCTTCTCTCTATCACTGCATGAGTATCTTTTTAAACATCCATGAATTAGCTCGACCTTATTGATAGCTACTTTTCAGGACATGTTCGGTGCTGGAACCGAGACATCCGCAAATACTATAGATTGGGCAATGGTAGAAATGGTAAGAGATCCAAGAATTATGAAGAAAGCACAAGCTGAGGTGAGAGAGCTTTTCAAAATGAAAGGAAGTGTTGATGAAAATTGCATCAATGAACTCAATTATTTGAAATCAGTAGTCAAAGAAACCTTAAGGCTACACCCTCCAGCAGCTCTTATAGCAAGAGAATGTGGTCAAGCATGTGATATAAATGGTTATCACATTCCGATTAAGACTAGGGTGCTGATTAATGTCTGGGCAATTGCAAGAGATCCAACCTACTGGACGGAACCAGAGAAGTTTTATCCAGAGAGATTCATTGACAGCACTATTGACTATAAAGGAAGTAATTTTGAGTATATTCCTTTTGGTGCTGGCAGAAGAATATGCCCGGGGAGCACATTTGGTTTGAGAAATATTGAGCTGGCCCTTTCAACGTTGTTGTATCATTTTGACTGGAAGCTTCCTACTGGAATCAGAAGTGAAGAATTGGACATGACTGAGGAATTTGGAGTCACATTGAGAAGAAAAGATGACCTTTTATTGGTACCTTTTTCTTATCATCCTTTGTCTGTCTAGTGAGCTCAACCAGAAGAAGAAGGATATACATAAATGAATATTGTGTAAAACTTACTTCAATGTTGCAAGCCATGACGCATCTTTGGAAATTATTTGTGGAATTATGTACCTGAAAATTTAGAGCCAATTTAATGTTCAAAACTACATATTTTATTCACAAAAGATATATAATCGGTGTGTTACTAGCTAACACTAAAGCATTAACAGAGAAGCTAAATAAAACACATGATTAACAACTTGCTTACAAAACTATTGAAGATTACAAAGGGAAACTGAAAATCTTCCTTGCACTGTGGATTATTAGATTATCTTTAAGTTGTAGCTTTCTCAGTTGAAATTTTTTTATGCCAATAATTAGGAGGGCTCATTTTATATTACAAAGAGACATGCTGAACTTTCACTTGAAATAAGAAGGCTATGTTAGACTATTACAAAAATGAATCATTGCTTACCGCATATCATGAAAATTGATTTAGTAATATATTTAGCAACATGTTAGTAATAATATAATTAATACCAATGAATGAAACAGCTATATGTGAAGTCAGGTATTTTTCTCTTTGTTGAGAGTATTATAAATTATTTACTTGTTTGCTTCCACATGTACTATATTAGCTATTGTGGCATTGAAATCTCAAACATCTTATTTTTTAATTTGAATACAAACAAGAACAATGCAATTCAGAATCATACAAAAACAATAACTTTTACATTTCTATTGTTAATTTAAATGCTTCTATCCAAATAACAAGATAAGGAAGTCTTGTAAATTAATTTGTATGTTAAAGGATCTTTTTCCCGTTGGTTCCTTAATGATGGCACTAACTTCAGAGTTTACTCCAGCTAAATTTGGTAAGATCCTGCCATTCAGCCATGGTTCCCACCTGCTTATGATCTTCATAACTCTGCAAAACTGCATCGTTTAAACAATTATCTTAAAAATCGCATTATATTAGCGTATTTTGGTACAGGATTGGAATGTTTCAATAAGGTTAATGATATCACACACACACACACACACACACACACACACACATGCATTTGATTCTTCTCTGGCCGGCTGTAAGGAATAAACAAACAATAGCCAATTAAAAACTATATTGTTCCTTTCAATTTGGTCAGTGAAGGACAAGAACTCCTCTTTTGAGATAAGACAATGATTTCATTGGACACATTCAATGAACCTATACAGCTTTACATCTGAACTAATATGTAAGGTTTAATCTTTTAAATAGCAGATATACCGCCATTTAAAAATAAATAAATAGCAGATATACTACAATTTGGAGAAGCTATCAAACATAGGACAAACTGATGACAGGGCATAAAACAAAACAGAAAATGTACAAGGACATTAATGTGAAGGACAGTGCTCAATAATGTGTATGATGTGTATATATAGACACTAGCTAGTAGGATATGGCTCATACTATGTTTCTTTGCCATGGCTCCATTAGTCCTCTACTTTGCATATCTTTTCTCCTTTGTCCTCTTAACCCTTATGGTACAAAAGATAAGAAAGAAGAAAAGTTACTCAACTTTTAACTTACCACCAGGACCTAGAAAGCTACCTATTATAGGAAATATACACAATCTGTTAAGCTCTCAACCCCATCAGAGATTGAGAGACTTGGCCAAGAAATATGGACCTGTAATGCATCTTCAACTTGGAGAGGTTTCTACTGTTGTCATTTCATCACCCGAGTGTGCTAGGGAGGTGATGAAAACCCACGATATTCACTTTGCAACAAGGCCTCACATCCTAGCTACAGAAATAATGTCTTACAATTCCACAAGTATAACTTTTTCTCCTTATGGTGATTACTGGAGACAGCTACGAAAAATCTGCACATTGGAGCTTTTAAGCCTAAAAAGGGTCAACTCATACCAACCAATTAGAGAAGAAGTGCTTTCCAATCTTGTCAAGTGGATTGCTTCACAGAACGGATCGCCAATTAATTTAACTGAAGCTGTACTTTCTTCAATATACACAATAGTTTCGAGGACAGCCTTTGGGAAATGCAAAGACCAAGAAAAATTTATATCAGTGATAAAACAAGCAGTAAAAGTTGCAGCGGGTTTTAATTTGGGAGATTTGTTTCCCTCAGCTAAATGGCTACAGCATGTTACTGGTTTGAGGCCTAAGCTTGAAAGGTTTCAGAAACAAACTGATCAGATATTAGAAAACATCATCAATGAGCATAAAGAGGAAAAGTTTACAAAAGAAAAACATGATCAAGGTGAAGTAGAAGATCTGGTAGATGTTCTCTTGAATTATGAGGATGGTAGCAACCAGGATTTTTCCTTAACAAATAACAATATCAAGGCCATAATCTTGGTAAGCGTATTAAACTCTTCCAAATACTTTGAAGAAGAAAAATTTGTTTACTACAATAAAATTTAAATGAATATTTAAAAACTTCCCACATCTTACATCTCCATATGATATTTTTGTAGCTGTGAAATATTTGTCACATGATTTCTCTACTCAGTAACATTTGATGCTATCTAGAAGTTGTCTTTTTAGGTATTGCTTTTAACATTCTTGGATTAGCTTGACCTTATTAATAGCTACTTTTCAGGACATTTTTGGTGCTGGAGGTGAGTCAGCAGCAAACACCATAGATTGGGCAATGGTAGAAATGATAAGGGATCCAAGAATAATGAAGAAAGCACAAGATGAGGTGAGGGAGGTATTCAAAATGAAAGGAAGTGTAGATGAAAACTACATCAACGAACTCAATTATTTGAAATCAGTTGTCAAAGAAACCCTGAGGTTACACCCTCCAGTACCTCTTTTGCTACCAAGAGAATGTTGTCAAGCATGTGATATAAATGGTTACCACATACCGATTAAGACTAAGGTGATAGTCAATGCATGGGCAATTGCAAGAGATCCAAACTACTGGACTGAACCAGAGAAATTTTATCCAGAGAGATTCATTGACAGCAGTATTGACCATAAAGGGAGTAGCTTTGAGTACATTCCTTTTGGTGCCGGAAGAAGAATATGCCCTGGGATCACATTTGGTTTGAGAAGTACTGAGGTGGCCCTTGCGATGTTGTTGTATCATTTTGATTGGAAGCTTCCAACTGGAATCAGAAGTGAAGAATTGGACATGACTGACGAATTTGGAATATCAGTAAGAAGAAAAGATCATCTTTTAGTGTTTCCTTTTGTTTATCATCCTTTGCATGTCACATGAGATTCACAAGAAGAAAATGAAACCTTTGGCAGTATACCAGTCATGTTTTTAGTAGAGTGCCGGAAAGATACTGTTAAACCTCTCACTAAAAATATTGCTATAGGAGGAAAGGAAGAGGCCGAGAAGGCCAAAACTGATCAAAGTCAGTTTTTGTGGCAGTTATGTTTTAATGTGGCATTGTGATTTTTATTAATTAATTATCTTTGTCAATTATGTGTTTTGTTGCTAAGAATAAATTGGAAAAAGGCAAGTCTTAATTTTGGTGTGGGAACCGTACCTTTGCCTTTTTCTGTCCTGTGTAAAAGTCTTCTCTGTAACAGTGTGAATTTTGTATGTAATTTGTCTCTGTTTTGAGATCAATTCTCCAGAGCATATTAATAAAATATTGTTGTTATTCAGTATATACAGTTTTGGTACCAGTTTCTATCAGATACCTTCTGTCGGTCGAAATTAGTAAACTATGCTTAGCTATAACTTATAAGTGTTAAAATAAATACTGTGGAACTTAACCATGTTTTCTAGATTGTATTTAGTCTGTATAGTTTCCATTCATTCTTAATTTAATCTCTAATTAAGAAATCCAAATCAGACCCCCAATTTTCAATAACTTGCGAAGAAATCTACACCCCTAAGCCTTATTATAAGGGATATTGAAATTTACCATTCCCTCTCCTTTCAATAAAAAACTAGATGTTAACTCTTGTGTTGCACAAGTCTTTTGATTATTTAACTGATGATGAATTTACATTTTTACATTTGTCATTTACAGATAATTGATTTTGTAAAAGTATCCATAATGTCATTGTAATATGAGAAACATAGTCAAAATGTACCAAACTTTTATTCACTCCTTCACTATCTATGGTTTAAGGCGTCTAATAATAGATAGACGAGATGTAACTCTTTTATCCGTCACTAAATTACATGTTGCCTTCAGTCTTTAAATTGCTTCTCAAGAAATAACTATAAGCATGGGAATCACAAGTCACAACGAATCAAATATGTAACTTTAGAAGTAATTATATGATGAAAGTCACGCATTTTTCACGATCAAACCATTATGAAAGAAATCAAAACTCACAAAGCACCAGAGGCCAAAGCATCTCTTGCGTAATTTGTTTGTTTCTCTCCTTTTCTCGTAACTATATCAATGCTCTAATTTAGCTTCTTCAGAAAAAAAAAACTATATCAATGCTCTATTCAATCTAGAATATCTGTAACAAAGAGAAACAAGCAATTATTAATCTTCCTCAGTCAAAATACACAATAGGTATAATTCAAATCGAAATTAGCAGCATTTTAAATCCCCTTTTATTAATTACTAACTACCCGATATGATGATTTCTGTTGCATAGGCCATAAATTTGACTTTACCGCGTAATTAAAATGAGCACCTACACAACAAAAAAAACAAAAAACAAAATGGAATTGAAGAGAGAAATAAATGTTACAAAGTGTGTACTTACAAAAACACATGATCATTGGTGATTCATTCAACTGGTGCATTTCATCGAACACCTCAAAAGCAGCATTGTGAACTCGAAATATATTAGTGGACTCGAATCTAGAACCTCTTGGATCAAAAACTGTGTCTTTATATATCACTATACTAAATCCTTAAGTTATCACAATTGCTAATATAAAATGAGCTTGCCTAGTCCTATAATTCTATCTCAGTTGGTAGCTGTAAAACCATTTATATACAGAGACAAGAGTTCAAATTTAAGGTTCGAACTCTGACCTCTGCATATAAAATTTGATATATCTACCAATTAAGTTAACCTCACAGAAACAATATATGCGAGTTTAATCACTAAATTACTTAAAAAAATATAGGCTTGTATAATTATGAAATATAAAATTCTATCTTAGAAAGCTCCAAAATGTAACCAAAAAAAAAAATAAAGCTCCAAAACTGAAGATGCGTTATTAACTATTTTGATAGTCAAGCCAAGATGCGGTTTTAAATTTTGTCTTTAATTATTTTTGGAACAGGTTGAGATTCGTCATTTTTGTCTACAAGTGCAAGTTGTTAATCATGTTATTTAATTATCTTATATATGTTAAGTATTTAAAAATGCCCGAGTGTTAGGTGATAGCAACACCACATTTCTTTTAAAAAATATTACCTCACTATGAGATCGAATATATGAATATTTGTTTTTTTTTTTTGACACAAAATATTTGAATATTTGTTAAGTTTGAAATCTCATCATTCATATTTTTTATACGGGTCTTCATATCATATCCGAACCAATCCAAGAGTAAAATTGCAAATCGAACCAATTCAAACTTAAATCAGCAAAAAATCGCATTTAATTTGAACCACACCAATAATTTTCCATCTAAACTGCATGGCTTAGTTTGGTTTGCGGTTTTCATTTCAGAAAACCAAACCAAAACAAACCAAACCAAATTGCAATATTTAATTTAACTCTATCAACTAGTAGCAATCAAGGCTGTCAAAACATATCATTTCACGGGATCTAAAACTAAACTGTTGGTATTAAAAATAAGTTAATATGTATATCTAATTTTTGGATATGCCATGTAAACAAATAAAATAAAAAGACAAAGACCATGACACCAAAACTACACCCATAAAGCGAAACAAAGCAAAACGACGCCAAAACAAAAGAACACCTCAACCACGAGAGTACTAGACTCCTCTCGAAGAGAAGAAAAATGATCAACCACCAAGGCAAAGCAGACATTGAGAGGGCCTCAACCCAACCCGAGACTCCGACACCCAACTCCACACCCCGACAAACTCTACCAGTTCCAACACAAAATAAGGTCCATCCCTTAGTCATATAAAAGGAACATGGAGTATTAGAATTTTTACCTAGAAACTTTTTTCAAAATGAAAGTTTCACCCTATCTACCAAATACTCGACTTAAAAGATTCCCTTCGAAAAGATTACCTCATTTCGGGATTTTCAGATAGTCCACACAATAGCATGTCAGATTAACAACCACCCTAACCTATTTTTCTTACCGATACCCATGCCCACAAAACTCTCCAAAAGTTCAAGAATCCCACTAGGACTCTAGGAGGGATCAAGTCAACGCCCAATCACCTTAAAATACCATTGGTGATTCATTATTGATTGTTTGTTATTCCTTATGCAACAACTATGTTAAGAGTTTAAAATATATATTGAAATAGACATTTGATCCGTGCCATGATGCAGCCATTTTTGTTTGGAACAATAACATATGCGAGCTTTTGTCATTTCCTTGCATGAATTCATATTTTGTTGACTATATATGAGCACCAATACTCCACAATATTACAAAATATATAAATGCATATGTAAATAGGATTTTATTATGTACCACATTCCAGTGTAATCCATCTCAGAGTATTTTTTCCATGGCTCTTCAGATTCTCAACTTGTTCACCCTTTTCACTATTCTGTTCCTGATCATTGCAATAAAAATTAGGAAATATTACAAAAAATCCTTTTCAAGTACTAAAAGAATACCCCCAGGGCCATGGAAGCTACCCATAATAGGAAATATTCTCAATCTCGTTACAACAAACCCACCTAGAAAATTAAGAGATTTAGCCAAAATATATGGACCCTTGATGCATCTACAACTTGGTGAGGTCTTCTTTGTTGTTGTTTCCTCACCAGAAGTTGCTAGAGAGGTTCTGAAAACCCATGATACTATCTTTGCATCAAGGCCTCATCTTCTAGTCTCTGAGATAGCAGCTTATAATTCAACAGATATAGTTTTTTCACCTTATGGTGATTACTGGAGACAACTTAGAAAGATTTGTTCTATTGAGCTTTTGAGCTCAAAAAGGATCAAATCTCTTTGGCCACTAAGAGAGAATGAGATTAGTTCGCTGTTAAAAAAGATTGCTTCAAATGACGGATCAGAATTCAATCTTACTCAAGCAGTTAATTCAATGATGTATACATTCACTTCAAAGGCTGCATTTGGTAAGAAATATATGGAACAAGAAGAGTTCATATCAGTTGTAAAACAATGTATAAAACTTGCTGGAGGGTTCTACATTGGTGACTTGTTTCCTTCAGCAAAATGGATTCAAAATCTCTCTGGAATGAGGCCTAAACTTGAGAAGTTGAGCCAACGATTAGACCAGATACTGGAGAATATCATCAATGATCATAAAGAGATAAGATCAAGAAGAGCTAAAGAAGGCGTGGCTGAAGCAGAGGAAGATCTGATTGATTGTCTCTTGAAATTTGAGGACAGTGATAGTGACATGTATTTTCATTTAACTCCGGATAATGTGAAGGCTATAATTCTGGTATGCTATAATATAGGGGAGATTCTTGACTCCTTTAACCATTTGTTCAAGAGTCCGATCCCAAGATAATGTGTTTGGAAATATATCTTGGGAGATGTCAGTTACCACGAGGAATTAGTCTCAATAGTTGCATGCAGGAGATATCGTAGTTTACCACAAAAGAAAAACGTTTTTACCATCTCATTCATTAAGTTTTACATACATGGAAGTTTGACCTAATTTTGACATCATAAGTTAATGATTATTTTTAAAGCTGTATAATTTTTTGATATACACTATATGTCCTTGAAGTAAGTTAAATGACAAGTTTTTAAATTTTCAGGATGTCTTCTCTGCTGGAAGTGATACTGCAGCAACTACCATTATTTGGGCAATGGCTGAGATGATAAAAGATCCAAGAGTTTTGAAGAAAGCACAGGCTGAAGTGAGAGAGGGATTCGATAGAAGAGGAAGGGTCGATGAAGCGGCAATTGATGAGTTGAAATACTTGAAAGCAATAATGAAAGAGTCACTAAGATTACACCCTACTGTTCCACTCCTTGTTCCAAGGGAGTCTGGACAAGTTTGTGAGATTAATGGTTATCACATACCTGTCAAAAGTAGAGTCCTTGTAAATGCTTGGGCCATCGGAAGGGATCCGAAATATTGGACTGACCCAGATAAGTTTTATCCTGAAAGATTTATTGATAGCTCTATTGATTACAGAGGAACTAATTTTGAGTACATTCCATTCGGTGCGGGAAGGAGAATTTGTCCGGGTATGAATTACGGTATGGCAAATGTTGAACAGGTCCTTGCACTTTTATTGTATCATTTTGATTGGAGGCTTCCCAATGGAATGAAAAATGAGGAACTGGAGTTAATAGATGAGTTTGGAGCTAATATGTCACGAAAAGGCGACCTTTACTTGATTCCCACCACTTCTAATCAATTTCTTGTAATATAAAAAATGAGATTCTGAATAAGTTGTACTACCTTGAAGAATGATCCACTTCTAAAAACTTTTATATTTGCTATCAGTAGCTTATTTATTTTACTTGTTGTTTAGAGTTAAATGTTATGCTATATTTATTTTAGTCCATGATTACAATTTCTTTTTCATGATGCTTCATGTTTTATCAATTTCAATGTAGTGTCTTTAACCTTGTTGAAATCATGTGATTTTTCTATAATTTGAGTTCTTTGACTATGGCAGAATTCAGGTCTTAGACTGTAGTCATGTGATATTGACAACTCAACACTTCAATTAATGCAGTTTGAAACCCTCTTGTTAGCCAATAAATATCCCAAACCTCTTAGGTGAATAGTTTATTAGCTAAAACATGAACAACAACTATTTATAGTCTCGTACTGTCGTTATCTTACCACCACCTCTGATTGTAGTTGCATGTGCGAGCCAAGTTATTCTAAGTTAGTTACGGACTACTGGAAAGATATAGGTCGTTTCAGTGTAAGCTGGATTATTACCGACGTTGTTGTCATTATAATCATTGTTTGGGTTGTGTTTAGTTACTCTATCCTATATCCTAACCTCTGTTACTTTGTCCTTCAGACTTTTAGGTTGTGTTTTAGTAACTCTAGAATTAGGCTGAAAAATTTGGAGTTACAATGAGAAGAAAAGATGATAATTTGCCTGTCCTAAGAAGGCTATACTGAAAGAAAAATTGTGTAAAACTTACTTCAATGATGCAAGCCATGACAAATCTTTTGACATAATCATGTTGAAGTATGAACCTGAAATGTATAGAGTCAATTGAATATTAAAAACCATATATTTTATTCCTAAAAGATATATAATCGATCAGACAAGCTAGCATAGTCATTTTATTAAAAAATTATTGAGTTGCTACAGTTAACAATGACAAGTATTTTTCAATACTCAGATAAGTTAAATAAATCACATGATTAACAACTTGCACTTGAAAGACAAATATTAACTTGTTCAAAAAACTATTCAAGAATGACAAAAGGAAACTGAAAGTCTTCTTTGTTGAAGTTTTATTATTCCATACATGTTACGCATATGATTAAAGTCAAACATTTTTCACGATCAAACCATTATGAAAGCATTCAGAACTCACCACAGCACCAGAGGCCAAAGCATCTCTTGCGTAATTTGTTTCTCTCCTTTTCTCGTAACCATATCGATGCTCTATTCAATCCGGGAAACTTGCTTCTCAATGCATGAAAAAAGAGTTCTATAATATCTGTAATAAAGGGAAAAGTGCAACTTTTAATCTTCCTCAAACAAAATCCACAATAGGTATAATTCAAATCGAAATTAGCAGCATTTCAAATACCCTTTTATAAATTACTAACTACCAGATATGGTGATTTATGTTTCATAGGCACATAGACAACAAAAACAAAAACAAAATGAAATTGGACGGAGAAAAAATGTTACAAACTGTGTGTACTTCATCTGGTGCATTTCATCGAACACCTCAAAAGCAGCTTGGAGATAATGGATTATCATTGCATTGCATGGTCTCATAAGGAGTGTCGTTACCCTACACATTACAAAATACTGAAAACTGGACCAGTGTCTCACATACTCCCTTCGGTCTCAAATATAACCAAAGATTCATTTTCTACGTTCGTTGAATCATTTATGTATTTGGACTAAAACGTAGACTAAATACATAAATAATTCAATGAATCTAGAAAAGGAATCTTTGCTTATATTTGAGACCGGGGGAGTAAGTAGAATATGCCAATAGTTTACGGTGAATTCATTAATAATATATAAAACTAAATGTTAACAAATAAGATATTATCGTTTGACATGTGCGCAGGTGTCAAAAGCGAAGTAAGGGGGGAGTAATTCCTTAAGTAACCACAATTGCTAATATAAAATGAGCTTGCATAGTCCAATAATTCTATCTCAGCGGGTAATTGTATGAACATTTATATACCGAGACTAGAGTTCAAATTCAAAATTCAAACTCCAATTTCTACGTATAAAATTTGATATATTTTTTTTTTTTTTTGGTACAAAAATTTGATATTTCTACTTATTAAATTAATCTCACAAAGACAATGTATGTGAGTTTAAATTACTTAAAAAAAATAAGCTTGTATAATTATGAAATATAAAATTCTAGAAGCTCCAAAATCACCCTACAAGTTGAGATTCTTCATTTTTGGAAAAGGTTGAGATTCTTCATTTTTGTCTTTAAATTTTGTCTACAAGTGCAAGTTGTTAATCATGTTATTTAATTTAGTCATCTTATATTTTTTTTTTGACACAATTTAAATATGTTCCTAATAAATTAAAATTTAGCTTATGTCACATTAACGACCACCCTAATTTATTTTTCTTATTCACCCATGCTCAAAAACTGCAAAAGTTCAAGAATTAATCCCATTAGGAGGCACCAAGTCAACGCCCAATCACCTTTGAATCATTGTTGATTGTTTTTTATTCCTTATGTAGCCACTGTTAACGGTTTAAAATATATATTGAAAATAGACATCTGATCCGTGCCCTGATGCAGCCATTTTTGTTTGGAACAACATATACTAGCTTTTGTCATTTCCTTGCATGATTCATGTTCTGTACTATTGTTGAAAGAGAAAACGATAGAGTACAAGAGGCATATGGCGAAAACCATTCAAAGCCATAAAATTTTGAAATTGATGTGATAAATATTTATGAGTGTTATCACTTCTTAAAGTACGAATAGGTACATTAAATTGAGTTTTGATTTCTTGATAAAATTGCTCAAAGATAGAAGATAATTCAGATCTATTTTTCATTAAAATATCCACGTACAACGAGAAAAATCATCAACAAAAGTAACAAAATATTTTGACTCTAAAGTAAACATAGTACGAGATGGACCCCAAACATCGGAGTGAACTAAAGCAAAAAGGGGACGAAACCCGTTTATTGACTCGATCGAGAAAGTTACTGCGAGTGTGTTTCCCTAACTGACACGACTCACAATGTAAACTAGACAACTTAGATAAACTTGGCACCAACTTTTGAAGTTTGGGAAGACTTGGATGACCCAACTGATCATGGATAGTAAGTGAGGATCTGTGGCAGAGCAGGTCTTGGATGTCAAAGATAGGTAGTAAAGGCGTTGAGACACACATCCGACGCCAATCGTTCGTCCCGAACTCCGATCCTGCAAGGTAACACTATTAGTGGAGGTAACAATACAATCAAGAGAACGGGTTAGACGGTTGATTGAAAGTAAATTAAATGGACAATTAGGTACATAGAGAACATAATCAACTAAGAGCGAATGTAGAATTTTGACAGTATCAGTCCCTTGGGATTGAGTTTGAGAACCATTTGCAGAAGTTATACTGGGTAAGAAACTAGACGTAAAGAGAGAAGAGAAAAGACCTTTATTATCGGTAACATGATTAGACGCACAAGAATCAAGAACCCAAAGGCCTAGAGATGATTAAGAGAAGCAAATAGATGAGTTATTAGTGTGTGCAACCGAAGCAATAGAACCAGAGTTTTGATTACTCTGACTCCACCTGAGGAAATCTTCGTAGCTTGCTGGAGAGCCTTGGGGAGAAGGCTTGCTCTGAATGATGCGAGACTGATTAGCTTGAGTCATGTTAACCCGACGTCGAGGAGGCTTGCCATGCAACACCAAACAGTTATCAATATCATGTCCGGATTGGTCACAATGCGCACAATTGGAATTGGAATGAGGTTTGGAGTTAAATGGTCCTCCCTGGTATCGATTATTGTTATTTCCAAATGACGCAAGGGTAGCAGTATCACCTGGTGCAAGGGTAATAGTAAGCTCAAGTGAATGTTTTGAACGTACTCGAAGAAGGATAGCAAATACCGTAGACATATCTGGAACAGTTGCAAAACCCAAAATCTGATCACGAATTGCAGAGTACTCTTCTGGTAAGCCATAAAGAGCAAGGAACATGAAGAAGGTGCTACGTTGTTCACGTTCCTTCTCCTGTTCAGCTGTAGCGCTTGCGGCAGGAGGGAGAAGCTCATTAAATTCATGAAGTGCAGAATGAACATTACCGAGATATGTTGAAATAAAACCTTCTATCTTTTTCTGTGTAATGATATTCATCAATTTGTGACAAACTCCATAAAGACGTTGAGTTTCTTAGCCTGACTCCAAACTGACTCACACTTGACATGTGGACGGAAGATCGGTTTGATATTAGGGTGAAGTGTCGATTTGATAACACCACACAATTGAGCATTGATATGTTTCCATTTTGGTTTATCAGCTTTATCCACTGTATCAGACTTAGTGAGATGGTCCTTGTAACCTTGACCAATAACCCATAATTTGATATCGGCAGCCCAACTTTCGTAATTGGAACCATCCAGTTTCTCTATAGAGAGGAGAGAGGTGACATAGTTGGTAGAAATACTCTTGGAAACATCAGGAGTGCTAGAAACAACCATGGGTAACATATTAGTGAAAAACAACGTGTATTCCGATGTGAAAGAGGGTTGTTTGAGCAGTGGCGGGTGGGATGAAAACTGACTGAAAATTGTCGGTATGAATCGCAGCAGCAAATAATGGACAAACTGGAGTTAAAACACATTTTGCCGGAAAAAAAATCTCCCTGGAGGATAGTGGGACCAACAGGTAAGCATGGTGTAGGGTTGCCTCTTAATAGGCTCTAGATACCATGTTGAAAGAGAAAAAGATAGAGAGTACAAGAGGCATATGGCGAAAACCGTGTGTCATAGAGCATCACGGACATTTCATTATATAATATTAAGAGCATTAATTATAAAGGAATACTCCAATATGGAATATGCTATGCTAAGAATACTCTAGACTATATTTACGATAATATTAAATATCTACAACTATGAACACCAATGCTCCATAATATTACAAAATATATAAATGCATATATAAGTAGGATTTTATTATGTACCATATTCCAATGTAACTCCATCTCAAAGTATTTTTTTCATTTCCATGGCTCTTCAGATTCTCAACTTGTTCGCTCTTTTCACTATTTTTCTGTTCATGATCATTGCAATAAAAATTATGAAATATTACAAAAAATCCTTTTCAAGTACTAAAAGAATACCCCCAGGGCCATGGAAGCTACCCATAATAGGAAATATTCTCAATCTTGTTACAACAAACCCACCTAGAAAATTAAGAGATTTAGCCAAAATATATGGACCCTTGATGCATCTACAACTTGGTGAGGTCTTCTTTGTTGTTGTTTCCTCACCAGAAATTGCTAGAGAGGTTCTGAAAACCCATGATATCATTTTTGCATCAAGGCCTCATCTTCTAGTCTCAGAGATAGCATGTTATAATTCGACAGATATAGCCTTTTCACCTTATGGTGATTACTGGCGACAACTTAGAAAGATTTGTTCTATTGAGCTTTTGAGCTCAAAAAGGGTCAAATCTCTTTGGCCAATAAGAGAGAATGAGATTGGTTCTCTGTTAAAAAAGATTGCTTCAAATGAAGGATCAGAATTCAATCTTACTCAAGCAATTAATTCAATGATGTATACATTCACTTCAAAGGCTGCATTTGGTAAGAAGTATTTGGAGCAGGAAGAGTTCATATCAGTTGTAAAACAATGTATAAAACTTGCTGGAGGGTTCTACATTGGCGACTTGTTTCCTTCAGCAAAATGGATTCAAAATCTCTCTGGAATGAGGCCTAAACTTGAGAGGTTAAGCCAACGATTAGACCGGATACTGGAGAATATCATCAATGATCATAAAGAGATAAGGTCAAGAAGAGCTAAAGAAGGTGTGGCTGAAGCAGAGGAAGATCTGATTGACTGTCTCTTGAAATTTGAGGGCTGTGATAATGCCATGTATTTTCATTTAACTCAGGATAATATCAAGGCTATAATTCTGGTATGCAATTAAGGTTTCTGTAAAATTTGAGATAACATGCAGTCAAGTAATCTTGGTATATATGCTATTATATCAAGGATATCCCCTACCCCCAAAAAAAAATTGGGGTAGATTCTTGACTCCTTTAACCATTTGTTCAAGAGTTTGACTTTGATCCCTACCTAATGTGTTTGAAATATATTTACCACAAAAGAAAAACCTTTTTACTATGTCATTCATGTGTTGTTTTACTCCATGAAAGTAATATGTTTTCCATAAGTTGGAGATTATTTTATAGCTGTATAATTTTAACATATACTATATGTCCTTGAATTTTGAAGTAAGTTAAATGACAAGTTTTTAAGTTTTCAGGATGTCTTCACTGCTGGAAGTGACACTGCAGCAACTACCATTATTTGGGCAATGGCTGAGATGATAAAAAATCCAAGAGTTTTGGAGAAAGCACAAGCTGAAGTGAGAGAGGGATTTGATAGAAGAGGAAGGGTCGATGACGCGGCAATTGCCGAGTTCAAATATTTGAAAGCAATACTGAAAGAGTCCCTAAGATTTCACCCTCCTTCTCCTCTCCTTGTTCCAAGGGAATCTGGCCAAGTTTGTGAGATTAATGGTTATCACATACCTGTCAAAAGTAGAGTCCTTGTAAATTTTTGGGCCATCGGAAGGGATCCGAAATATTGGACTGACCCTGATAAGTTTTATCCTGAAAGATTTATTGATAGCTCTATTGATTACAGAGGAACTCATTTTGAGTACATTCCATTTGGTGCTGGAAAGAGAATTTGTCCGGGTATGAATTATGGTATGGCAAATGTTGAACAGGTCCTTGTACTTTTATTGTTTCATTTTGATTGGAAGCTTCCCAATGGAATGAAAAATGAGGAACTAGAGTTGATAGATGAGTTTGGAGCTACTATGTCAAGAAAAGGCGACCTTTACTTGATTCCCACCACTTCTAATCAATTTCTTGTAATATGAGATTCTGAATAAGTTGTACTATACGTTGAAGAGTGAGCCACTTCTAAAAACTTTTATATTTGCTATTAGTATCTTATTTATGCTACTTGTTTAAAGTTAAATGTTTTGCGATTTTTATTTTATTCCATCATTACAATTTCTTTTTCATGATGCTTCATGTTTTATCAATTTCAATGTAGTGTCTTTAACCTTGTTGAAATCATGTGAAGTTTCTGTAATTTTAGATCTTTGACTATGCGAGAATTCAGGTCTGAGACTGTTATTTGATTTTTTTTCTTGAGAATCCCCAATATTGATAACCAAGTCGAAATTGGTCATACAACTCTTGTTATAAGCAATAAATATCCCAAACTTCTAAGGTGATTAGTTTATTAGCTAAAACATGATCAATAACGATTTATAGTCTCGTACTCTCGTTATCTTACATGTATGAGCCAAGTTACTCTAAGTTAGTTATGTTTTTGTTGACAGACCCCTGGCAAAATATAGGTCGTTTCATGTAAGCTGGATTATTATTAATGTTGTCGTCATTATCATCATTGTTTGGGCAGAGGTAACACTACATCCTAACCTCTGTTACGTTTTACTTCATCCTTTGCTTGTCAGTTCTAAGAAGGCTATACAGAAATAAAAATTGTGTAAGACTTACTTCAATGATGTAAGCCATGACAAATCTTTGGACATAATTTGTTGAAGTATGAACCTGAAAATGTAGAGTCAATTGAATATTAAAAACCATATATTTTATTCCTAAAAGATATATAATCGATCAGACAAGCTAGCATAGTCATTTTATTAAAAAATTATTGAGTTGCTACAGTTAACATTGACAAGTATTTTTCAATACCCAGATAAGTTAAATAAATCACATAATTAACTACTTGCTCTTGAAAGACAAATCTTAACAAAAGGAGAGTGGAAGTCTTCTTTATTGGAGTTTTATTATTCCAATGACTATGGGGGCTCATTTTATAATAGCAATTATATTCCACACATGTGATTTGATGTTTCTTTTGGGGGTATTATAAATTATTTGTTTGCTATTGTGGCATTGAAACCTGAAACACCATATTTTTCTACTTTTATTTTTATCCAAACAAGAAAAATGCTATTTAGAATCATACAAGAACAATAACTATACATTTCTGTTGCTAATTTAAAATACCTTATTCCAAATATCACGACGAGGCACTCTTGTAAATTAATTTGTAGGTTAAAGGATCATTTCTCAGTTGGTTGCTTAATGAAGGAACTAACCAGCCATGGTTTTAACTAATATATATCTTGAACAATTGCATTATATTAGCCTATTTTGGTAAAGGATTGGAAAGTTTCAATAAGGTAAATACTTGTTATCAACCATAGGATATGGCTCTTACTAGTTATCAAACATAGGATATACTTTCATTGTAGAGAAGAATTCAAACATGGACATAAATCTTATCAAACATAGGAACCCCTCAGTTAAACAAGTCTTTTGTTTTTTTGACCAATGGTGAATTTACATCTGTCATTTATAATTAATGGATTTTTCATTCAGCCCTTTTTGTAAGTAGCCACAATGTCATGGTAATCTGAGAAACATAATTGAAATGTACCAAACTTTTATTCATTCCTTCATTATCTATGGTTTAAGGCATCAAATAATAAATAGACTAATCTTGTAACTAATTTATCCTTGAGAGTAACTTGAAAAGCATTGAGTTTGACCTAAATGACATGTTGCATTTAATCTTCAAGGTGCTTCCCAAGATATAACTATAAGTGTGGGAATAACAACCAATCACATGTGTAACTTTAGAAGTAATTATGATTAAAGTCAAATGTTTTTCAAGATCCGACCAATATGATTGATTGATATTATAAAAACTCTTGATATTAGCAGTGTATATTTGAAAGAAATCAGGACTCACCAAAGCACCGGAAGCCAAAGCATCTCATGCATAATTTGCTTCACTCTTTTATCAAAACCATCTCAATTCTCTCTTCCATGTTGCAATCTTGCTTCACAATGTATGGAAAAACAGTTCTGACAAAGAGAAATGAGCAATTTTTACTCAACCTCAGACAAAAATACACAATAGGTATATTTCAAATCTAAATTACCAGCATTTCAAATTCCCTTTATGATGATATCTTTTTCATACGCCATAAATTTGACTTTACAGTGTCATTCGTAATTAAAATGTCCACAAAGACGCACCAAAAACAAAATCAAAATGATATTGAATAGAGAAAAAAACGTTATAAAGTGTGTGTACTTACAAATTGTAAGTACACAAGTTACAAAAACACATGATCATTGGCGATTGATTTATTTTACTGCTGCATTTCATCGAACACCTCAAAAGCAGCTTTGTGAACCACAAATTGGAGGAATATTAGAGATATTGAATTATTGATACATGGTCACATAGGGAGTTATGTTTCACTACACATTACAAGAAACCGAAAATTGGTGCACAAAATGATACTCTACTGTAAGCAACTTTATTTTATTTTCTTAGGTAGCGTTTGGCTTAACTTATTTTAGACTTTTATTCTATCCTTAAGAGAAAAGAAGGGCCAAACAGTTTCTTTTAAGAAGTATTCCCTCCGTCCTAAATTATAAGTAAAAACAAATTTCACACTTATTAAAGAACGGTAGTGGATGGCAGTGGCAACAACATGTACGTAAAATAAATTATCATTATTTAATGAGTAGAACAAATTATACCATTTGAAAATTGAAAGTAAGCCATGACGGAAGAGTGATAGATCAATCTGAAGGGTCCAGGCGAAATGCAGATCGTTTCGGTGTAATTCAAGGTATTATAAGTTATTAGAATTTGGGAGGCCTATACTCAACCACAAAAGCTAGCTTGAGAGTTGAGGTTTGCACTACACTTATAAAGGCTATCTTTGGCATATCTCTAGCCAATGTGGGACTTCTAACATAAGTAATGCATGTGCAAGTCAAGTTATTACAAGTTAGTTATGTTGTTTTCAGAGTCCAGGCGAAATGCAGGTCGTTTCGGTGTGCTGGACTATAGCCGAAATTGTGGTCAACGTCATCATTGTTTGGGAAGAGGTAAATCTATATCCTAACCTCTGTAACTTTGTCCTTTAGAACTTTAGGCTGTGTTTTAGTACAACCAATCAAACAAAAAGGGTCATTTTCTAAATTAAAAAATTGTGTTGCTACAGCTAACAGTGACAGGCATTTTTAAATAACTCAACATATAAGCTAAATAAATCACATGATCATGTAGAATATTAGCTATTATGGAATTGAAACCAGAAACACCTTATTTTTTACTCAACTTGCTCTAGAAACTATTCAAGAATGACAAGGGGAAACCAAAAGTAAGCCATGTTTTATAATAGCAATTATTTTACAAAAGAGACATACTGTATTGTCAATTGAAATAAGTAGGCTATGTTTGGCTATTACATTAATGTATTATTGCATACAGCATACTATTATATAAGTAGGGTTTTATCATGTACCATATACCAGTGTTAGTCCATCTCAAAGTACTTTTATATTTCCATGGCTCATCAGATTCTCAAGTTGTTCACCCTTTTCACTATTTTTCTGTTCATATTCATTGCCCTTAAAATTAGGAATTGTTAGAAATAATATAAAACCATTGATGTAGTCTTTCCTAACAGCTTAAGCTTTTGGGATAATTGGTTATTTGACATGGTATCAGAGCCTCTATGACTAAATGGTCTAGAGTTCGATTCCCGCTCCCCTCACTTTCTAATTAAAAAGTGGAATTTAAGCATATGGTAGGTGGACCTATGCATTATCCACGCTTCAAGCCCAAGTGGGCTCTTGCGTGAGGGGCCGTGTTAGAAATAATATAAAATCATTGATGTAGCATTTCCTAACAGCTTAAGCTTTTGGGATAATCGGTTATTTGACAGGAATCATTACAAAAAATATGATTTAAATACTAAAAATATACCCCCAGGGCCATGGAAGCTACCCATAATAGGAAATATTCTCAATCTTGTAACAACAAACCCACCTAAAAAATTAAGAGATTTAGCCAAAATATATGGACCTTTGATGCATCTACAACTTGGTGAGGTTTTCTTTGTTGTTGTTTCCTCACCAGAAGTTGCTAGAGAGGTTCTCAAAATACATGATATTATCTTTGCATCAAGGCCTCATCTTCTAGCGGTGGAGATAGCTGCTTATAATTCAACAGGTATAGCTTTTTCACCTTATGGTGATTATTGGAGACAGCTTAGAAAGATTTGAGCTATTGAGCTTTTGAGCTCAAGAAGGGTCAAATCTCTTTGGCCAGTAAGAGAGAAAGAGATTAGGTCTCGTAAAAAATATTGCTTCAAATGAAGGATCAGAATTCAATCTTACTCAAGAAGTTATTTCAATGGTGTATACATTCACATCAAAGACTGCATTTGGTAAGAAATATTTGGAACAAGAAGAGTTCATATCAGTTGTAAAACAACTTATAAAACTTGCTGGAGGGTTCTATATTGGTGACTTGTTTCCTAAAGCTAAATGGATGCAAAATCTCTCAGGAATGAGGCCTAAGCTTGAGAAGTTAAGCCAACAAGTAGACAGGATACTCGAGAATATCATCAATGATCATAAAGACACAAGGTCAAGAAGAGCTAAAGAAGGTCTGGCTGAAGCAGAGGAAGATCTGATTGATTGTCTCTTAAAATTTGAGGAAAGTGGTAGTGACAAGTATTTTCATTTAACGACAGATAATATCAAGGCTATAATTCTGGTATGCAATTAATATTTCTGTGCAACTTGAGTCTCTTTACCATTTGATATATAATTAATGTCTTTGAAGTTTGAAGTTAAATAAGCTTTTAAAATTTTAGGATGTCTTCACTGCTGGAGGTGAGACTGCAGCAACTACCATTAATTGGGCAATGACTGAGATGATAAAGGATCCGAGAGTTTTGAAGAAAGCACAAGCTGAAGTGAGAGACGAATTTGATAGAAGAGGAGGGGTTGATGAAGCCACAATTGATGAGTTTAAATATTTGAAAGCAATAATCAAAGAGTCACTAAGATTACACCCTTCTGTTCCTCTCCTTCTTCCAAGGGAATGTCGACAATTTTGTGAGATTAATGGCTATCACATACCTGTCAAAAGTAGAGTCCTAGTAAATGCTTGGGCCATTGGAAGGGATCCGAAATATTGGACCGATCCAGATAAGTTTTCTCCTGAAAGGTTTATTGATAGCTCTATTGATTACAGAGGAACTAATTTCGAGTACATTCCATTCGGTGCTGGAAGGAGAATATGTCCGGGTATGAATTATGGTATGGCAAATGTTGAACAGGCCCTTGCACTTTTATTGTATCATTTTGATTGGAGACTTCCCAATGGAATGAAAAATGAGGAATTAGAGATGAGAAATGATTTTGGAGCTACTATGTCAAGAAAAGGTGATCTTTACTTGATTCCCATCACTTCTCATCCTTTGCTTGTAATATAAAAAATAAATGAAATTAGTTCATGAGTGGAACAAATTATACCGTTTGAAAGAAAGTCATCATGGAAGTGCGATAGATCAATCAATAAGTACATGATTACGATAATGAGGAAGTAGCAAAAACGAGCTGTCGACGATAAGAAATAAATGAATGATATATAAAATTGAAGTGCAAAGAGAAAGAGTCAGAAGAACAAACAGATGATAGTTTATGATATTTGTCATAAGACAGTGTAGTCATGTGATGTCACTCCACCAACCTCCAGTTCAGAACATCTGGTCAAATGTAAAAGTAGCAATGTAAAAATAACAATGAAAGATCACAACAATAATCTGTGAAATGATTGCAAGAAATGAAAAGCAAAAGTATCAAACTACTTATTTGCAATCAGAAGTTTTTTTATTTACAGTATTTTCAATAAGAACTAAGGTTATGAAAGTTGGATAGAATTAAATGTATAAATATTGTTTTGATTAAATTATAAAGATGAGAGAGTTATGTTTGTTGTTTTTCGGACTCCGGGCAAAATACAGGTCGTTTCGGTGTAAGCTGGATTATCGCCAAAATTGTGGTCACCATGATCATTATGTAAAACTACATCCTAACCTCTTCAACTTTGTCTTTTAGACCATTAGGCTGTGTTTTAGTAACTCTAGAGTTAGTCTTATTGTGTATCGGTGTTCCGGACAAATTATGTGTCGCCGAAACATATCTGTTTTTGCATATTCGTCAGAGTGTAAGTTTATTTAGCATATGCACTTGAATATCTTAAAAATGTAATTATTTTTATCCAAGAATCTACTAATTAATTTGTATCTGTCCTATCCTATAATAATTAGTTTACCTTTCAACATAACTCATTAAATTATACCATACTAACATCGTTTTACTGTCCGTTTGGATTAGCTTATTTTTGAGCTTATGCAATATAAATTAGGTTTTATGCTATTTTATAAGTTCACACTAGTGAAAATTGTATTTTTATAAGCTATTTTATCATAAACTACCTTGACAAACTTATAATAATACATAAAAATTACATAAGCTGTTTGCATAAGCTCAAAAATAAGCTAATCCAAACGGGCTCCTAGTCCACAAATGTTACTTTATCTTGAAAGTGATTGTATTAAATACACGATGTGTGCATGACCTTAAAGACTTTTTTATAGGCAAATGTTAGTATGTTATGTTAGTATTCAGGATTCAAGTTAGGGTTTGCTACCTTTTTCTTATCAACTTTTATCTGTCGTGTGAGCTCAACTAGAAGATACATACATGTAAGTTCAAAGAGGGATATACATAAATGAATATTGTGTAAAACTTACTTCAATGTTGTAAGCCATGAATACAACCAAAATGTAAAACCAATTGAATATTCCAAACTATATATTTTATTCCCAAAATATATAAAACAAATCAAACAAGAAAGGTCATTAATTGTGTTGCTACAGCTAACACAGACAAGCATTTTTAAATAACACAATAGATAAGCTAAACAAAAACAAATCACATGATCATGTAGAATATTAACTATTGTGGCATCGCAACCTCAATCACCTTATTTTTTTACAAAACTTGCTCTCGAAACTATCCAATAATTACGCAGGATCATTTTATAATAGCAATTATTTTACAAAAGATGGCTCAGGATCCAAGAGAGAATCCACTCTCAATATCTCAAAAGAGAAACACAATTTTATAAACTTCGAGATTGAAAAATACATGAAGAGATTGGCCTTATTTATACTAGTCCTAGAGGCCAAATTACAGATAAAATAGTTGCAATAATCAATGCATCAATGGAAACATAGTAAATATGGAGATTGTCAAATATAGTGGCTTGAGTGGCTTAAAGTCAATAATAGGGTGGTGGAATGAGAAAACTAGCATGCTAGGGTGGTGGCAATGGACAGACTGTATAACTTGTGACATGTATTATGATATTCTACTATCTCAATCTGTGTCAAAAGAGAAATACTATACTGTCAAGTGAAATAAGTAGGCTATGTTTGGCTATTACAAAATAGTATCAGTGCATACAGAAGATTATATAATTCGCTTTGGCTTGCTTTTGTAGTGAATTCGCTTAAAACAGAACATTCACTAGTGTAATTTGATCTCTC